>VWZF01004532.1:100479-420806 GCA_013396755.1 Sclerurus mexicanus | reverse complement strand
GGTTGTGTGGGTGGGTGGGGGCTGTGTCTGTGTGTGTGGGGTGTGTGTGTGTGTGTGTGTGTGTGTGTGAGCTCTGTGTCCATGTGTGTGAGCTGTATGTGTGTGTGTGTGTGAACTATGTCTGTGGAGGGCTCTGTGTGTGTGTGAGCTCTGTGTCCATGTGTGTGAGCTGTGTGTGAAGGGCTGTGTGTGCTCCTGCCACCCCACGCTGCCCCGGTGTCTGCCAGTGGGCCCTCGGGCAGAGAGGCCCCATGCCCTTCAGCCCTTGCTGTCCCGCTGTGCTCTCAGAAGAGAGGCCTTGGCGGGTCCCCCTGCCCTGTGCCCCAGCAGGGTCCCGGCCCAGGGCCCGGGCGTCTGAATGCCACCTGGATCTCTCATCCTGGTCCGGTCTGGGAGACCAGTCCTGCAACGCAGCGGGTACTTGCAAGTGGTCACTGCAAAATTAGCAATACAGAAATAATGTTACCGAGACAGCGGTCAGGGTCACAACACATTGGGGCACATGAGTTCCTCCTTCCCCACTGGAGGCCTACGCAATTGGTTTTTTACAGGTGTGCACTCGTCCTCCCGCAGGGAAGCTCTGCTCCCAATTTTTCCACTCAGCAACATCATCTGTGAACATCTGGACACAGGCAGCACCCTCAGCTGATGTGACAGAAGACACGCTCAGTGCCAGGCAGCCGATTCGCATGGCTCATCCACAGACCCTGGCCACTGTCTCTCTTCCTCCTCATTCATCAGCCATAGGCTAAGGCTGAAATGCCACCTGCTGATGTGCAGGTCCAGCAACACGTAAAGCACAGAAGGTACGAAAATGTCGGATGTCGAGTAACGGAGGCTGGTTTGCAAGAGGCGTGTGCTGCTCTGTACCTCTCTGGGGCCCACGCTGCAGTAGTCACTAAAGAATCCTTCAGTGTGAGGCAAAGGAAGCCGTCTTACAGCAGCATTGCTGTGACTTGGGCAAAAAGACATTTTCACAAAACATTTTTGGGTCGGGAGGAAACTAGCCAGCATGGGGACAAAACATGAAGAAGTGGCACCTTCACATGTGCTGCTCACTTGCTGAAAAAGAACCAAAAACGAAAAACTTTTTTGCTTGTGTCTGAGCTCCTGCATCTAAAATGGCTGTTGGGTGAGCCAGAGCTCCACCGTAGTCAGCTGCAAGCTGCATCTCTGAGCGGATGCAGGCATTGCATCTGCAAAGCTGCTCCCCATCCCCTCTGCCTCTTTTTCCTCCTCAGGAAAAAGCCCACCTCTTTTTCCTACCAAAAAGCCCACCAGGGACACAGGCCTTCATTCCGCCTGTCTTCCCTGCTCACGGCTGTTCTGCTGCAGGGGAACGGGGTCAAATTCCAGAGAGAGAGGAATGCAAAGCCACTTGCTATGCAATCAAGCAACTGCTGTGGCAAGAAGCCGGGCAGCAAAGGATGATTTACTGAGAGAAGCTAAGCCAATATAAACACTTATGATACAGGTGCCCATGCTCTCAGAGATTGCCTGACTTAATTCAATTGTTTTGTAAACCAATTTAGTTAAATCTGTATAAAACTGGTGTTTAAACAAGCCAAAATGGTGTTTAAAAAGTCATTAATAAAGCATATCACCATAAACCAAATATATACTACCAAGGCTTCTTTTTTTGCTGACGGGACATATCCTTTCTCCTTGTATTTCTTTTTCCCTCTGTTCTTTTCTTCAGAGGTTGTACATTCTGCTGTGCCATGACTGTCTCTTTCTTTCTGTACTGTACAAAAATAGGATTGCCTCCATTTGAAAGTCTGCAAGTCCACCTCTAGCGCTTCTTACTGTTGTGTAAAGTGGAGCTGAGGAGATGTTTATTTATTTTTATATAGCCTTCAATAACATTCAACCCAGAACAATATTTTCAAGCAGATTTTAAGCAAAGTAGTTTATTCTGGATCCAGCCTGACCTCTTTCATTCTTTCCAAACTGACCTCTCTTACAGTTTGGAGTTATTTAATCACTCTGAAAAGATGTTCCCATTTTTCTTGTTTTCAGCAAGGTCACCTTTTTTTTTTTTAGCAATATTTGTATTTTTTTCAGTATTTTTAAGTTCTATTACAAAATCACCCAAATAAAATTTTTATCTGTGTCCAAAATTAGCTGTTTCAAAATACCAGTACCTTCTCTCAAACTTGGCCCAAATGGCCAATTAGTTTTTTTTCCTCTACCAAAACTCCCTCAGTTTTTAAACAATGCATGACAGAGTTATAAAAATACAAAGTTACTGTACCTTTAGTAGAAGTCAACAACAGTAGGACTAGCGTAAGTCAAGTTTCCCTAGACATGTCTTTTTTTGTGGTCTTTGATTCATTCAGAGGAAAAATTTTGGGAAGTGCTTCCTGCAGCCAGCTGTTTGCACATCTTCATGATAAACTGGAGCAATCATTCCCTTGGGGACGCAGATGAGGTGTCGCTGGATCAGCCACACTAACCAGCAGAAATTGTCACTGACAAGCATGATGAAAAAAGGGACACATTTGACAAAAAAAAGGGACCAATGGGACGGGGGTGGCAAACTTCACATATCAAGTGGGTAGCTCTGAAGGAGTTAGGAGAGGTGTATAGAAGCAAGGTGGGCTGCAGCCGGTCTGTGGCGGGGATAAGAAGCAGCCTCTGGACAGGTACAGAAGCAGGAATCATTCAAGCTCTGAGACAGCACTGTGACAGCTATGGGCTCTGGAAAGTGGCCAAAATGCTGAGTTGGGTTGGGGTGGCTGGAGGATGTGTCTCTGACTAGGACTCTATCTCAGTGGGCATCCCTTGCTCCTATCGCAATCAAACTGTACCCATAGGCAGCCACCCTCTTGCCCATAAAGCAGACTGGACTCCTACCCTACATCACACAGCTCTGTTGATTTATATCCTATAAGCCCCGCAGCCATGGAGCACATCCACACAGTTTGTCAGTAGCACAGAGCCCAGCCAAGCCCTCGTAGCCTCACGTTGCTGCTGCCTGAAGAGCACAGGCCCTCCTCTGGGGAAAATTATGTGCATACAAAATCTCATGGGAGAGACTGTCCCATGTGCTCCAAGATGTCTCAAATTCTTGCTTTCTATCAGTCCCATAGTCCCTTTCCATTGGAAGATAAAGCTGCAGACTGGCTTGGGTGCCAGGACAGGGATTGGCTCCTGCAAGCCGCGTCAGGAAGAGAACTCTGCTCCAAAGGACACATACAGAGTAAGTCCTGTGTACATTTGGCAGGGCCTATAATCCACAATCACCCAGCCTGGTAACATCGCTGGAGGCCTCAAGAGTAGACAGTCCAAGCCAGGATTTGTGATTATTTACCTTGAAATCCATTTGGATAGACTCCAAGTGTAGACAAGGGATTTAGATATCCAGATTATTTGCCCTCATGGCAGCAATGCACAAACACAACTACTAGGAAGATTAGAGATATTCCATCTGCTTAAACTGCTCCCCTTTTCCTGCCAGCACTGATAACCCCGATGATGGGGATTTAAGCCCCAGTGCTACTGTGACTGGCACCAGAATGATGACTACATTTCCCATGGGACCACCCTCTGAGCCCTGTGTAGTCCATCTCTGCTTGTCTCATCACAGCTGTAGTCTCATCTCTGCTAGTAGGACCCCACACCTCATACCCCATCAGCAGTTGCCAACAGCTCTTGTGCAAGGCACTAGATAAAACTATAGCTGAAAGATGACTTTTGCCTTTTTATTTGTCTGTTTAACCAAACGGAGATGGTACAGCTCATGAGAAAAAACAGCAGACAACAGAAGGAATTAGAGGAAATGTAGATTTTAGTTGTCTTTGCACAATTGCAAGTTGTTATGCTAGTTTTATTCATACTTTGAAATGTCACCTCTTTGGGCTGTGGCCAAAAATATTAAGTTCCAGTCCACAGTGGAAAAATAGAGGCTTCAACTAAAAGTATCTTTACTAAGCTTCAACTAAACCATTTGTTATCAGTAATTGCTAGAAAATAAGAGACACTCTGTTCAGCCCTGCATCTTTGGCAGAAAATGCTATAAGTAATTATGAGTTTACAGTGCAATTACATAATGGTTTAATCTCAAGCACTTTCCTTTGTGGTAGACAATTCTGTTGTTAAACTCTAACTCAGAGTGTGTTTTAGCACTTTCGTCTCCTCTGTCCTTTGGACCTGGAGAGCAAAGCCTTCCATGACTTCAAGTGCTCAGTGTTATGGTTCTGCTCCCCAGAAAGAGGGTACCTCCCAAAGCACATCCTTGCCTTGTGAACATATTCCATGGACTTTAGGGGAATTTTGCCAATTCTGAATCCATCAAAGCCTTTTTCTAACCCAAGTTAGGGGTCTCCTTAACAAAAAAAGACTTAGCTCAACCTGACTCTCTTTTGAGAGCACAGATAAGAACATGGCAGAGACTAATCTCTGTGGGAGTGTATACTGTGCAATTGCAGTCTTAAACCTTCCAGCAGTGCACACATTGGAGTGTGGTAATTTTCCCCTCTGATCCTTCTCCTAAAGTGGACCAGTTGCTGTAGATTATGAGGAGTTAGTGATGGTGGTTGATCACTGCTTTTAGAACATGTGTTCGCATATACCAAAGAGGAATAATTTGCTTCATAGAAGACCCCTCCCTTTATTTTTCTCTCTTTCTTCAGCAGCCCCAACACTCATTAAGATTGGTTGTTGATTATCTGCTCTCTTGTCATCCCATCTCAGTATCTCAGCTATGAGATGCAGCTCCTGTTTTTGTTTCTGGCAGTCAAAGGCAGTAAACCTGTGCATTCTTTATTGCTTTAGGATGTCCCAGCTTATTCTTTTGATGGGTCAGAAGATGCCTTCAGTGCTGTCCAAACCCTTGCTGTATTCAAATAAATTGCCTTTTTCTTTTTTTTTTTTTTTAATTGTCTAAAAAACACTGTTTCCCCTCTAGGGCTGCTAGTTATTCCCACACACTCAGAAGCAACAAAATGTAAACACACTACATCCTTTGTGGCCAGCTTTAGCAAGTAAGAGAAGAGGTAACCAAAGCTGTGCTTGTGGAGGGAAAGAGTGGAGGAAAGCAGTGACTGGAGAATGTGCTCATAATGTTTATCTGAAATGCAGACCACAAATTCTGATGGGATGTAACACGATGGCCACCAACATAAGACCCTTCTATAGGTTTTTCAAAAGGTTTTCATGAGCCAAGACTTGCCTACAGACTGTAAAAGAGGATACGCATTGTTTAGAGGGAACTGGAGGACTCATTAGAGGAATGGACCATGCAAGGAAACAGCCAGCTGTGCAGCATAGTGAGGACCATCTCCTCAGTGCTTAACTGCTCTGAGATCTCTTCTTTCATCTGTTATGCTATTCAGTAACCAGGACTTTAATAAGCAAGTGCATCCAGCACTATGCAATGAAGCAAACAGGCTTTGGTTGTAGGTTTCACACCAGAGACTGCAAGGCATTGAATCTGCAGACAGAAATCATTGCTGTGAAAGCATATTTCATCACTTTCTTCCCATGAGTGGAAAAGCTTACACCTCCTTCCTCCTCATCCCCAATACCCCAAAAGACACTCAACTGCATTGTGTAACAGGGAAAAACTTCATCTGTAAGACAGGTCCAGGGCAGCAGGTCTCTCTTGCCCTTGGGGAGAGCTCTTGGGCATAGCCAAAGGAACTTTGTATCACACAAAGCAAATCATTGATTCAGAGTTAGTTTGTCATAGAAAGCCATCAAATGACAGAGACGAGAAATAAGGGAGAAGGATGGCAGAGAGTCAGTTCAGATGGAAGAAACAATTTTGTGAGTTTTTTTTGTTTGGGTTTTGAAGAATAAGAGCATTGCACTTGCAGAATATGATGCACAGTAAATGCTAAAAGGCCAAACAGAGCAAAAAAAGGAAAAGGCCCTGAAAACCTTCAACACATTATCGAAATATGAGAAGGAAAAGGTTTTGTTTCCTTGGCAACGTATCCAATGGTGTGTCTGCTGGAGCAATCTGCCAGAGAAAGAGGACTTTCCCTGTTAGGTATTCCAGTGAAGTGAAAGATAATTACAGACACCCCTTCTCAACTGGGTGCATTTGTAAATATTCCACTTGATGTATGTAAATGCTCAGATGTTACACAGCCCCTGGAAATGGATGTCTTCATAGATGACAGAGTGAGCTCTGAGGCAACTGTAGCTGACTGTTGGAGGCCAAATGCCTGTGAAGGTTTGGGTGCATTGTGGTTTTTTGCCCTTCCACCATGCTGCTTTGCTGTATGAATATGGCCCAAGGTGTCAACAGAAACTTAACAGTTAAAATTGTTCTTGACTGCAGATCTTGGAATAAGAATTTGCAGTTCTCATCCAAGATAAGAGGATTTTGATCCCACTTATTGCTCACATACATATATGTTGAAGCTGAGGTGCTGTTTTGCCACAGCAGCATGACATGAAAGAATTCAAGATGAAAAAAGGAACATGAAACAGGAGAGGGAACTGAAGAGATATAGAAGATACTGATATGAGAACTGGAACAGGATTCCAAACATAGCTTTTTTCCTCTTGCAAAGAGCATCATTAGATCATCACTTACTAAAAATTATGAGCTTTTTTAACTAAAACTATTTGTCTGTGATATGGTGATGCTCAGAAGCACAAAGAGAGGCAGTTACACATGTTGTAGCAAAAAACACCCCTTTGTTCCAAAGAACTTAAAATCCAAGTGCGTAAGAGAAAAGTTTAGATATCTCTGTTTTGCAGATAGGAGGCAAGGATGATGTGCAAAAGGTTAAAAAACCTTGTCTAAAGTTGCAGTGGAAGTTTGTGATACAAGTGGTTGAACCTACAGCTCCTGAGCTCCATCCAAATGTCTAATGATACAAATATCTCCAGAGTGGTATCTCTAGGCATTCAGTTGAAGAATTCTGCAGATGAAGTTCAACTGCTGAGACCCAGCATAATCATACAGGTGGAATAAACATAGGCAGCACAACAGCTCCATGGCCATGGGAATATGACAGACACTCCTCTGTCCACCATGGTTTCAGCAAAGACATTCTCTGTCCAAACTAAGAGGAGCACCAACTAAACCACAACAACAACAAAGAAATAATCCGTCATCCTTGAGCCATAATAGCCTATTACACAGAGGAAGCAGGAGAAAATTTACCAGCTGGAAGGAAGATATCACCACAGGGATCAGCTGCAGTATAGTCACTTAGGGCAGCAACAACCACCCTGTCCTGTATTTTAAGGTCCAGTCTATGAAAGGACATCTTGGGAAAAATTTCTACTGGGCAGGCCTATCTTGTGTTTGTCCTCCTCATTTTGGCTCTGCCTGACTAACTTCGGGGAAAAGAAATGTGGAGAGGAGGCAACTGGAGACTGAAGTGTGCCAATAGCTAGAGAAAACAAGTGCCTGTGCTCTCAGGTACCAATGCAAGGATCATCAGCAGGAGAACAGGTTACAAAACTGTGCTCCAGGTGAACAATCTTAGCACCTCTGGATAGTGAAGGGGAAAGTATACATAATGGTGAGGCCTGGACAGCAGTACCCTTTCTTCTCTCTGGGAAAGGAGCTGGCAGTAAATGCCAATCACAGCCTGAAGCTGTCAAAGCAGTTACAGAAAGCAGACCAGGCAGAGACCAATGGCCATAGTCAACATTGTCACATCACTCTCTGCAGTTTTGCATTGCAGTGCTTTCCCTCCTCAGTCCTACAGGCTAACCTTCAGCCCTTCTTTCATCCCACCTAATCAAATGCCACTCACTCACCCCTGCCACCACCACCAGCATGGCAGTGACAACCATAACTGCAAAACTTCTGTGGAATTTTGTTAATTGTGTTTTTGTGTTCTGCCCCAGTCTTCTATAATGGATTTCTCTTGTGAACTCTTGGGACAGATGAAATCTATACATCTCCATCTGCGTGTTCACAAGGCTGTGGCCTCCCTTAGCTTCATGTCGCTACAGTCTATTAAGGATAACATCACATTACCCATCAAATTACCAAAGAGGTAGATTTCTTTCTCTGATCAGACATCAAAACAGCATGGTGGCCATGTGAAAAGATGACAATTGGATTTTAAGCCAAGCATGCTTTGTTACTTCTTTCCCTTGCAGTACTTTCCACGCAGAGAAAACCTGCGGGGTTTTTCTATAGGGCTCCTCTGCAGCTATGCAAAGCTGCCAGAAGGTAATCCTGGAGAAGCATTTTCAGCAGTCCTTGGAGGGCTACAGGGAGGCTACTGTGACAGAGGGACAGCAAGTCACAGACTGCAGGACTCTATGCATGCAGATTTGACAAATGCAACAAGACTGAATATCCTGCAAGCAACACAAAGATCCTATAAGTGATCTGCCTCACAGTTCACCTCAGATCTCCATGTTTAGGTATAGGTATCAAATCCTCCTGGGTTCAAGTCAGGGAGTTCACATGTTGGAGCTCAACATGCAGGACTCTGGAGGGGTGAAGCAGCTGCTGGAAAAGGCCTGAGGACAGCTGGAACACAGCTTCTCTGTGAATGCCCCCAGGGCATGGAGTCTCTCCTGGCCCAATACTGAAGGCATCCCAACTGGATGGCTTTAAGGCAACATGTCACTGTAATTCACATCTGTCCAGTACTAAATTATCCCTTTCCATTACTCCCTTTCCCTGAAAAAGTTAGAGAAGCATAGGAGCCATCTGAATATCTGGTGGCTTTATGTAACCCACAGGCTTCTCTGAATATAGAACTGGTTCTCTAGGTCCATCTTGTGCTAGAGATGCCCCTTACACTGGAGATCGTATCAGGAGTGGGAGTCAGTTTACAGCCTTGCACACAGCCTTCCCTAGAGGAAACAGGATTTTCATCAGCTCCTCTTTGCTAGAGGAGCTGCAACCAGCCCAAAATCATCTCTCCCAGTACAAGCTAATAAGTGGACAGAAAGCTCAGTGCCTTGTCCCTCCTGCGAGGACACCCTATCCACAGCTGTGCACCTAGATAAAGTGCCAACAAATTATGGAGGCGAGGCAGAAAATCATTCCTACAGCTCCATTTGCAAGATAAATTATAGCATCTGCTTCTGAATTCAAACGAGAGCAATGCTGCAGCCTTTCTAACCTGCTGCTCTTGCTGCACGGTCGTCACCATCTTCTGGCTGTTCAGGGAGCTTCTGTGAAAGGGAAATGCATTAACAGACCACAGACCAGCTATTAGCAGACACTTGCCTGGATTGCAATAGAGATCATAACTTGTGTGATTGCCTGCAGCCTCAGAAGAAGGGTCAAGGACTGAAACAGGGTGACAGTGATGGTACACCTGCTCTCATCCAGCAGTGCTGAAAGGATCAACAGTCAGATACAGGGAACAAAACAGGGAACCATAGTCTAACATTAGCAATCATAGTAGAAGTGGTACTAATTTGCCAAGGAACAGTGACTCAAGTGTGTTTTACCTGTGTCATATTCTCAAGCTGGGAAATCCTCTTTGTGTACCTGCCATGCACTGCCGGAGTGCACCAGGCACTTAAGTCTCTTAAGTCACAAAACCTTTGTAAAGCCTTAGTGATGTGGGCTGAGATTAGACTAGGGTTTGCCTATACATGGCTGATGGAGGCACGGACTTACATATCTCCTTTGCAGCATATGCCTCTCTGTCTTGCTGTTTCTCCTGTACACTCCTTCCTAAACAATCTCACAGCTGCCAACTCGCTGTGAAATCTGAGTTTCTCACCTACATCTGGACCCCCATTCCTACTGGCAAAAAGTAAGGAACAAGATGCTAATAGCCTTCAAAGAAGAATAATAACCCCCAGCATATCTGCCTGGTCAGCTGGTTGGCTGGTGCCTGCTCAGAAGATAGACAAGTGGAGGATCAATCCCGTCTGCCACAGTAAACACACTTTCAGAGTGTGGCACCTCTGCTCTGACTGGGATATCGCTAAGAGTAGGGTGACTTGCCATTTGGACATTCACATGTCTATGTCTTGGCCACTGGTGTTACCTTTCCTCAACAAATGATTGGATTAACCTCTCTGATGCACAAAGACAATACAGGAACTGCCATGTGGGTTGAGGAATGTTGTGACAAGTCGTGCTTCACACCATGATATCAGCTGTGCCTGAGCCACTCTGGCAGAGCTGTCCAGTGCTGGCCCTCCCATGGTCAGCCTCTCCAGCCAGGAAGGAACAGAGAGACAACAGCAAGTGCTGCCATGCTGCAGAGCACTCCTTGCGGGGCTCCTGATGCCACTGGCCTTCCCTCCAAGAGCCCATCTGCTCGTCTTCCTTCCTCCCTCTCATCTTATGCAAAGCAGCTCATTAGTCCCATTAGTAGCCAAGCACCATCTCTGATTGTTCATCAGTGATTCCTTTGTTGCCCTCCATCACTCCTGTTGAGCCTCATTAGTGCTGCTAAGAAGCAGAGGAGCTGTTGGGATATTTATAGGAAGGATGGGGTGTTCTTTACGCTTTATTGCTGTCTAATATCCTTTTTCTACTCACCACCTCTCCCCTCACACCAGCCCTTCCCTGAGAGCCTTCTCTTAATATGGGGCTTATCCAGGGGGTATACTGAGACAGGAAAGAACTCGACTGATGGTTTTGAGCTAGGGAAATGAGAAAGGCAAGCTGGAGGTATGCAGAGGCTCAGTCTGCATTACCAGCTGGAAGGAAGATATCACCACAGTGATCAGCTGCAGTATAGTCACTTAGGGCAGCAACAACCACCCTGTCCTGTATTTTAAGGTCCAGTCTATGAAAGGACATCTTGGGAAAAATTTCCATTTGGCAGGTCTATCTGGTGTCTGTCCTCCTCATTTTGCCTCTGCCTGACTAACTTTGGGGAAAAGAAATGTGGAGAGGAGGCAAGGGGAGAGTGAAGTGTGCCAATAGCTGGAGTGTACCAGCCTGCGTAAGGCTGGGTACCTGGACCAAGGGCTGAAGTGTGTGCCCCTGTGCATACACACATCAGCTGGGATATCTGTAGGAGCCCACAAATAAATACAAAGAAACCATCATGTGCACACAGCCATGTTGGGGAGGAACATGCCCCAGCTTGAGCATGCAGTACCTGTGTCAGAGGTTGTGTGTAAATGCATCTCCATGCAAAACACCCACCTCTCTGCCTGTAAGCTGATGGAGAGCCATACCATACTCCCAACAGCCCCACAGGGAGTGACAGCCTTGGCTACTTACAAAAATATTCTTTCATGGTGCAGTCAATTATGGAGGCAACTAGACAAAGACTAATCATTCATTCTAATACAGGGGAGAATAGCCATTCTGACGTCAGGAGATATTTGGGTTCTCTGGGAGGAGAAGAGAGAGCAAGGGGAGGAGGAGGCTGGAGAAAAACCACAGGACAGGGAAAGGAAGAGGAAGGAGGAACAAAATCCTAAATCAGTTACCTAGTACAGACATCTTTATGACTTCATAAGTGAAATATGCTTAGTGTCTGCAATATTTCCCAGCATCACAAGGACACCTCTCCCTAGTCAAAGCCACATCCCCGATCATGCCAGGAGTCAAAACAGCTGACATTTTAATATCACATAATTCATGTCTCATGACACTGAAATGGAGTATGTTCATGGAGAAGGATGAGCCAACTCCATCACTGTGCAGGGAATTTGGACACAAAGCAGTGACAGCTTCTGTTTCCCTCTTAACCCATGGGGTATGCATGTGCATGTGTGCTTCAAGGCAGCAGAATGCAATTCCAGAGTATGGAAGCTGGCCAGGTTCTCACCTAATACACAGGTTAGCACTGGGAAGCTGTAAGAAAATGGCACTGGTGATGTAGAATATAACAATCCTCCCTCTGCCTCCCTGGTGGATCAAGCTCCTGCAGGTAGTCAGACCTCTGGGTGGCTGGGGACAGCTCTTGAAAGGCTGCAAGCCAGAGTCCTGACATGGGCAGTCATTCCTGGTCAGTCACCAAAAACATGGTATTGATCCAGGAGTCCTGGACAAAATCCAGGTTTGAGAAATGGCATCACACACTTCTACATTCCCCTTTTGGGTTTCAACTAAGTCCCATTACTTTCCTTTCCCCTTCAGAGGGGTGCCTTGCTGGGAACAGAGACGGCTTTGTTCCTACCCTACTTCTCCCATACTCTCCTTGAGTGTCTGCTCCATGCCCACAGCTGGCATGAGTGAAATGGATCTCCCGTTGGAGAGAGTGTACCTACCAGGATGTGATATGCCCAGTGCTGTCCTGCATTGTGGCTGGTGAAACATGGCCCTGTACTACCCGCAGTGAAGAGTCTTCCTTATTCCCCACTGAGGATACTGCTGGCTGATAGACATGAGACAGGGTTGGCCTTCGCTCTCTGGGAAGTGCTGCTCTGCTTCATCCAGCAGATCCTCAAGAGAATATGAGCAAGGGCCATGTGAGGCTTAAAGAGCCCTCTATCTCATAAATCTGTCAGGAAGTGACCCTTCCCTTCCTCAGCCAGTGTACTGCTGTGGTGCAGCTCAAAGCTGTTGGGGAACATCTGCACTCCTACATAAACACAGATCTCTCTCTCTGGCTCCCTAAGCAGCAGGAGGAGAGCTTTCCCTGCCCTCTGCAGCTGCAGGCCATCATGCATACAGTATTATCTTTGTATATCTCCTCTGTCTTCCTTGCTGCTGCATCTCTCCACTTTCAGCTAATTTAATTGACGGCTCTGGTTATGAAGAATCATGGTGTTTAGGCACCAGGAGTAATACTTAGCATGATAGCACCATTTTCACATCCCAGGGCTGTGCAAACATTAACTAACACTAACTCTAATTAGCTGTGACTTGCTGGAAAGTAGGTAAGCTTGATATTAACCCCATTTTTTAGATGATGACACTAAGACTTGGAAGGCTCAAGTTACTTGTCTCTGCTATGGAGATGAGTTCAGTAAAAGTACTAGGATGAAAATGGGCAAATATCTTTTCCAGGCTGTTTCACCATTCTGAGGGATATTCTGCCCTCCTGCATCAACATGCATTTGACCCAGACATACCTCAGGAGCTGAGCACAGGATGTCTGAGTCCTGCCATGTCACAATTCCCCCCAGAAGCACCTGTGTTATGCTCAATCAGCAGAGAACTCCTCCTCTGCCTGTTGGGGCTCTCATATACTGGCATCTCCCCCAGAACATCCAACAGGCAAATGCAATGCCACTAGGGCCTTCTTTCATTCTTGCTCCTCTGCCTCATAGAAGACCTTTCAGCAAGGTCATCAGAAATATTGTCTGATGGACACTCTGCAAGATTGGTTTAGGAGAGAATCTCCATTTTTATGATACTCTCAGGCACATGGTGTGACTCGGGGATGGCCCTGTGTGGGGCTAAGGGTTAGACTTGATGATCCTTATGCGTCCCTTCCAATTCAGCATATTCTGTGATTATGTGAACTGCTAACTCATGCAGTTAGTCTGTCTAAAAATTCCCCCAAGGCACTCCTATTAGCAGCAGCCCTCATCTTTACACTTCCCTGGTTCACCACACTCCACTGCTAGAGATTCCTACCCAGATGTGGCTGCATATTCCTTGAGAATGCATCTACTCTTGCTCCCTTCATTGCATTGCTTGCAAGGGAGACTGTGCTTTGAGCCGAGCTGTCCTCACATCTGCAGCATGAGAAGACAGGGTCTCTCACACACCCTGTGAAAGTTTCCCTGCTTAGTGTTGTGTTTATAAGGACAGAAAGGCTGGGAAAATATCACCGCTAAAGTGATGGATGAAAATGGCTTTGTCCAATACCAGGAATGGATGGGAAAAGGGCTCAAAGGTAGCACTGGCTGAAGTTGATGATTCCTGAGTGAAACAGGATGCCACTGTACAGTCCTCTTCCTTTGTCCCATTTTGCTACCATCTAAACCCAGGTGCACACAGCTCTGGGGCATGGTATGTAGTTTTGGTCCCTCCTGCCTAGGAGGGCAGCATGTAGTCAGAGAAGGCATGGAGAAGAGCATCTAAAATGGCCAAGTGTTGGAGCAACCACTGTGGGAGGAGAGGCTGAAATGAGTGGGCTCTTTGCTTTGTGAGGAGGGTATTAGGAAGGTTTACAGACTTACCAAGTCCAGTAGATAAGGTGACAGCAGAACAGCTGCTCACCAAATGCCATGGTGCTGATGGGCTACACAGTGGAGGCAATGCTGAGAGCAGTTAAGCTCCCATGCTATTTCAAAATACCATCTCCTACTGACACCATAGGACACCAAGAGCTGGGTTATGGGAACCACTGTCCTAGTTCAGTGGGTCATTACATTTGATGTCATGCCTATATCATGCACAGGGGGTATGCTTTCATGCCAAGCCCGACCTATATGAAGATGCAGCACACAAATGAAAGCCTGTAGGTGTCCAGTCTCAGTAAACCAACCCCCATTCACACCCCAATGTACACAGTGGGCAGGCAGCAGAACAGGCAGGATCCAGGCACCCTTCAGGCACTGTCTCCTTTATACAGCCACAAAACAACTCCAGTGTTATCTACAGCTGCAGCCTTGCACAGCAGGACTTGTGCTTGAAGCCAGCAGGGCTGTGGCTGAGCAGGAGGAAGAAAGAAGCCATTTCACAGGTGGTGACCATGTGCCCTGACTCACATGAGAAAATAGAGTGGGGTAAAAGGTGTGTAGGGACTTCAGATAGTGTTGTTATCCAAGCACACTGAGGTACTTAGATGGAAGGATAAAACTGCAGTCACTTTCAGTGTCCCTGGGAAGATGAGCTTTTGGGTCCAGCCAGTAGCCAAGAGCCATCTGTCAACTGAGATGAAGGATTTGTTTCTTGTCATTGCACTAGCCCAACCCTCCTTTCCTCACTAAACACATTTAATAAGCAATGCTCCTCGCAGTCTGACAGATGTCTTGCAGCTCACACATGAGTTAGAGCCAGAGTTTACAGGGAAATGAAGACAAGGAAAAACATACATAATCTGTAGAGTTTCTCTCCCTCGTTCACAGCCTGCCTTCTTAATATTCCCAACACACCTTTGCCTTGGGACTGTGGTCCTGCATCAGGACTTGTTCATTCAACATAGTATGTATAGTCTTTAATGACAGAAGATATCATATGTGGGAACAGGTGGTAGTGAAAGAAAGAAGCAGAGGAGGAGAGAAAATTATCCCTCCTTCAGTTACACTCTGTATGGAGAGG
Organism: Sclerurus mexicanus; assembly: GCA_013396755.1. Taxonomy (NCBI): domain Eukaryota; kingdom Metazoa; phylum Chordata; class Aves; order Passeriformes; family Furnariidae; genus Sclerurus; species Sclerurus mexicanus. The sequence continues at coordinate 405,733 of VWZF01004532.1, read as the reverse complement.
AAAGCAATGTCAAATTGAAGAGCTTTAAGAATTAATTTAACCACAGGCTTTGGAGCACACACCTACCTTCACAAGGCTGTGTGTGAATATTCCATATTTCTCATGCAGAACATCTTTTAGGTTTTATCACACATTGACTCCTTTGCTAGGAACTGGAGTGCTTGGCTCTTGCACAAATCTCTACTAGTGCAGCAGAGTTGAATGAGAGATCTCATCAGGGGAGACGATTTTATTCTAAACCCCTGATTTCATTCACACTCATCCTGTCATTCCCACATGTTCTCAGGCACCAACAGGTGTGTGCCGCTGTGCTCCAGCTAGGACTTCTTGAAAAGACAAGGGGACAAAGGACACGATATAATGTGTCATCACATCTCTAGAGTTCCTCTCAGGCAGGCAACCACAGGCTAGTTTTGGATCTGTCTTTTGTACACTTTAAGGATTCACAGTGGTTATGATATCTTGTCTCTTCACCTGGTTCCACCTCTCAGAATTATTAGGAAACTTTTTTTAATCTCCTTACCTGGATATCTTTAATTGTTCCAGGGTTGTCCTTTATCTTACCTCTTAATGGCTGCAGTCTGGCTTTTGCATCACTCCCAGTCTGGGTCCTTTGAGAAGCTGCAAGATGTGGTGTGATCTTGATAATCTTCTACCTTAGTTGTCATCAACAGCTGTCAATCCTGTTCTTCTGCCACATTCTCTGGTACTGTTCATGCCCATCCATTCCACTCTCAATGGTTCTGTTAGATCTCTATGATATCTCTGTCTAAGGCATAGTCACAGCCCACACACCTTCCATCACTATGCCAGGAAGATAGACATTTTAAATACATGGCATATTTAGCTGAAGTAAAGCTATTTCACTCACTGGTGATTCTTGTGTCTGTGAGAAGTATGTTCTGGTTGCACAGTACCTGGTACAGAGAGTTCATCAACAGGACTTCAGTTACCAAGAGACATGTGAATGTGTAGAAAACCTGACCCTTGGCTGACCAGTGTCAAATCCAGACTATAGGCCATACTAATAGGAATGAGGGTGGAGAGGCTGGGGAAATCGATATTTGGGTAAGTAAAATAAGCCTGACATGTTGATTTTTTTTATATTTTTTCTTAAACAGATGTTTGTTTGAAAATGGTTAGCTGGTTGGAAAGCTGGGCTGAGCCCTGGCAGAATGAGACAGCTCGCCAGTGAGGATTGGAAAGGTTTCTCTTGAGTTCTGTTTCCCAGCACTGCATCATTTTTGCCATTTTCCACTCAGCTCCTCTGGGCTCAGTCAGAGGTCTGTTCCCCAGAGTGGTGTCTGCCTCAGGTGGAGTGGAAGGTTTTTAGACAAAATTTCTTAAATTGAGTCACAAGGCACAGAAAGGACTCCTTGGCTTTCTAAACTCCTCAGGGAGGAGCCTAGATGCAGCTGAATCCAATCTTAGCCTCAGATTATGTCAATGGTTTAAATTTAAGGAATTATAGAGGTGTGATTAAATCACTTTGTCCCACAGGTTTTAATGATGGCAAATCAGATATATTTATAAAAAAATGAATTATTTATTATGACAAATGAACAGACAAATGAACAGACGAGTGAACAGATGAAGGGTCTTAATCAGAATTATTTCCTACACAGTGTAAAAGCTAAAAATCTACAAGTAGAATATAGTAAAGCATAAAATAGTATAGTGCACTGTATCAAAGCAATTATATTAAAGCAATTGCATCAAAGCTAGAATGAGAAACAATCATTAAGTAGAGATTGATGTAACTCACAACACAATGATAGTGAACCACGTGGAAGGGTGGCCATCTGGTCTCTGCTCTGTAGTCACATGTTTATTCTGGGTGACCATCTTCATTTGGTTTAGTGGGTGGGAATTGGCAAGTTTCTCCTCATCAGTTGATTTAGCCCAGTTCTATCAGTTTTGTTATTAGCATTCTTGGTAAAGAGTTATTTTTTTTCACTTACATCTGGGCGTATTTGATATCTCTCTCTGTATTGGAGAAATAAGAGGTATTGAATCTGAGGGAGGGCACTTCTCTCTGAGGTCTCCACCCCTCTAAATTGTCTCAAATGGAGACACCTTCTAATCAGTAGATAGGAGATGGTTGAAATTGAGAAAATATAATGCAGCTATTGTGTAGGCAGTGAGCCTTTACCACTCCACCAGCTACTCTGTTCACCATCACTAAGAGAAAATATCTGGATTTTCTCTAGATAAGAAGGGGTAACTTCAGCAAACAAAGCATATGAATAAAAAGGCTGAAATAATTACATTTACAGTTAAGCTCTCCTGAGAACTATGGCAATCCAAAATTAATCTGATCCTAACTATCCTAACCTCTGTCAGTGAGGAGCTTCAGTCAGGTGTCCTGCTCTGTAGAGGAATAAATCAAACCAGTTGCGGCATTGAGATTGCTACCTGGTCATCACAATCAGCCACAAAAGAGTTGCTCAGTTTAGGGTCTACAGGATGCTTCCATCAAACTGTTACAAACTTAGGAACCATAGTATGCCACCATTGTAATGTGGCATTGGAAGAGGTTAGACAGAGCATAAATGCTGTCATTGTTGTGAATTTCTGCATCAAAAACCAGTTGAACAAAATTCCCAGGCGATTCTAGGAGGCAGCATCCTTGTTTCCTCAGAGAAGACCTAAAAAAGGGTTCAGGCATCTAGCAGGAAACTTATTAAGATCAGAAAATATCTTGAGCATGTAAGCAGAACACATCAAAGGTATCTCAAGCTCGGCAACCACTTTGTGATCTGCATCTTGTCCTAAGCTATGACTGTCTCCAGAGATGTAGAGAAAGGTGGAAAAGGAAGAACATTCAGAAAACAGGAAGAGTAAAACCTTTCTAAGTGCTGTCAACAGCAGAACCACTGAACTAAGTTCCCTTCCAAACTCATTTGATAAGACAATACAACAGATAGTAAAGTACTCTTATTTCAAAGTTATTTCCTCCCTTCAGAAATGCACCTATTTAGTACTGTGTATGCTTATCAAGCTTCTAATATAATATACTGCTGAGTGGGGTTCAAACATTTCAGTTATGAAGAAAAGACTACAGGTAAAATGAGAAACCCCTTGGTTACAGAACATTCACCCAGCTGTGGAGAGATGTTACTTCTGTGGGACACTTCAGAATCCACAAAAATTAATCCCAAATGCATGTTGTAAATGGCATCTCCAGCCCTGAAGCAGTGATCAGTAGAATGGCAGCAGCACTACACAGGCTGGCAGGATGTTGTGCATTGTAGGACAAAGATATCTTGGGGATTAGAAAGCAAACAAACTCTTCTTTGAACAGACACTAACGGCTTCTTGATATCCATGCAGAACAGAGCTGCTCTGCTTTTACACTTCACTTGGAGTGTAGAATACACAACCTGAAACTGAAAGGTGAGTGCACCTCGGATTCCAGGAAGAATTATATTTTCCATAAGTATATGTAGCCTGCTATGCTAACTATGTTCTTGCTCAGCCTGAACTTGCAATTTCAATATGTTGAAATGGGGTAAGAATTGGGACAGGAGAAGAGAATCCAGGAAACCAGTGTTCAGGTAGTTTCTCCCATCTTTGGACAGCACCCAGCACTGCAGCACTCTAATCTGGATTGTTATTTGCTCCCCAGGCCTTTGACCGTTACTATTCTGGTAGAAATCCCAAACAACATAACAATAGCCACAAATGCTACTTCGAAGAAAAGATTAGATAAGCAGCATGTAAAAATATCACCTAGAATTTGTCAGAGGAACCAAAATTAACCTTTATGGCACTGAAAACAGTATGAGGGTCTCTGTTCAGATCTTTTCCAGAACAGCAGTGGCCCAAGTTCAGGTGATCCGTTATATGCCCACCATAGAGTAGCTACACACTTGATTTTCTTTGAAAGCTCCACATCCATGCATTGATTGGGACAGATCTGCCTCAGTTACATACACAACAATAAGTCAGAAAGGCACAATTTAGTGCCAGGGACACTGGAAGTTCCAAATATTTGGGGCCACACGTGTATACAGGGAGAAATGCTGAGAAAGAGAATTAGAGCAAAATATTTTCAGAGGCTGTATGATTTTGGGCGATGGAGTGGGAAGGATGAAACAATATTCCCATTTGGGCATTTGTTGTCACCTCAAGGTGTATAGAGTATGTCAAGGCTGGGATAGAGGGAGGCTTATTGCTGCTCCTATGTACTTAATGATCAGCTGTGGAGAAAATTAATGACACAACAAGGGGATTCTCCTCTGCCTGTGGATTTTGTGAGCTCCAGACCTCTCTGAAAAATAAAAAGAAAAAAAAGAAAAAGAAAAAAGCTAAAAGAGATCGGCCATCAAAGCTGAGCATGGAAAGATTTTTGATTCATGTGGAGTGTTACCTTCAGATTTGCACAGCAGCCTGTTGCACTCTTTGAGAGTGCCCCTGGGAAAGGAGAGAAAACTCTGTTCTGGAGAGGATTTAAATATTTGTAATTCTGTTGGAGGGGATGTGTGTCCAATTTGGAACAAACCCTCAATTTTCACAGAAGATATGTCTTCGTAGCTTTGAGCAGGCCAACCAGTGGGCTGTGAAAAGACCAAGAAAGCCTGTCTCAGTACAAGTGAAAGGTGATTTGCTGCTCAGATGGGCTGAGGAAAAGAGAGGGATATTTCCCAGAGACGCCAGGAACCAGACAAACTGCAAGCCCAAGCTGGCAGGCAGCCTGCATGAGGATGTCCGTCAAGATCAACACGGCTCCATGGTCCTCCAAACTGAAAGATCCCAAAAGCAGAAAAACCAGTCTGTATGATTCTTCCAACTACTCCCAAATGCGAGGCTCTCACCGTTACCAGTAACCTCCCAGGCCCTGTCTCTAAGCACACAGCAGAACTCTGGGAGTAGCAAGGAACTACTGAGTGAAGAAGCCTCAAAACCCAGCCCACTGAAATTTTCCGAGGACCTGCTGGGGCATGAGGAGGCTGATCCATGTCCAGGAAAAGCCAAATATTCTCTCTGACACAACAAACTGGTTCAATCCTTTTTCATATTGCTCAAGCAACTGAATGTCCCTGGTTGTCCATTTACACAGCCCATTTTCTAATGGTGGCCAAGGGATTCACGCTGCACTATAAGCTGCAGTAAAATCTAAAGGCCTCCCTAACCTCAGCCTCTCTACAGCCATGAGCATTCTATAAAATCCAAGGTAGATTAAATTAGATAGACAGTATGAAGAACAAGGTAATTGGTGGTGTCACCCAGGCTGGTACATCTCATTGCTTAATTAACCACTAAGTCACCACAAGTGACAGAGCTGTCCCTTGTAATATTTGTAATAGATGGAGAAAAGTTGCCTTGAGGCCAGGGAACACACACAAGTACTAGCACAGCCCCTTTTCCCTCTTGATGTTGCACTTGCCTCCTACTTCCTTGGGTAGTGGACAAGATGACTAGCTAAACGCCTTCTCTGTGAGCACTACTCAGACAAGAAGGAGGCCTAGCAACAACACCAAGTGAGGCTGGAAGCACTGCCCCATCACAGCAGTAGGGACACTGGTGCTGCAAAGAGAATGCCGAGGGGAGCACAGCACTGGCCCAGCATTACTTTCTCCACACCTTCCTCCTCTGGAGCACCTGTGCTGCTGGGCACCTCTGAGACAGCTGAAGGCTGAATTCTGTTTCAAGTCAGGGTTAGGGTTCAGAGACCCACAAAGCCTAGAGCTCCAGGGACACCAGTGCAGCAAAAAGCTTGCCAAGGGGAGCACGGTACTGCTCCAGCATTACTCTATTCACACTTTTCTTGTCCAGGACACCCATGGTCACTTGAGCTTCAGCCCAAAGCTGCCCTTAAGGTTAGGGATAGGGTTCAGAGAGCCACAAAGCCTAGGGCTCCAGGAACACTGGTGCTACAGAAGACTTGCCAAGGAGAGCATAGCACTACAATTATCACTGCTCCCTCCACATCTTTCTCATCTGGGCCACTCACAGTGTTGGTGACCACAGCCTCAGATGTGGCTGACAGTGAGTTTCAGGTAAGAAAAACTAGATCTTTAGCCTGGAGAAAAGGAGGCTCAAGGGAAACCTTATCGCTCTCTACAACTGCCTGAAAGGAGGTTGTGGCCAGGTGGAGTTCAGTCTTGTCTCCCAAGTAACAAGCAGCAGGACAAGAGGAAATGGCCTCAAATTGTGCCAGAGGAGATTTAGATTGGAATTTTTTTCCTTCCTAATTATATTAGAAGAAATTCCTTCACCAACAGGGTTGTCAAGCACTGGAACTGTTGCTCAGGGAAGTGGTGGAGTCTCCTTCCCTGGAGGCATTTATAAAATGTGGATGAAGCACTAAGGACATGATTTAGTGGTGGACTTAGTAGTACTTGGTTAACAGTTGGACTTTATCTAAAAGGTCCTTTCCAATCTAAATGATTCTATGATTCTGTATTCTATGATTCCTGATAGCTTCTCCCCATTTGGAAAAGCAGACAAACCCCCCTCTCTGCTTTTTCAGGGGCCTTTAACATATAATTAATTAGTACTCAAGGCAGAGTTTTATGTAAATTTTATTTAAATCCCAATCAGTGCTCTCATTTCCTTGCAGAATTATTTTTACCATAGCATCAGCACTCAGGTGGGCAAGGAACAAAACTACCCAGGGAACAGAACTCTCTGTGCCCAGCCTGACAAGGAAAGTGGGATCATGGGGAGAGGCTGCCAAATGGCACATAGATGTCCCCAGCATGCAAGCCAGTGCTGAGAGGAGGGAATAGGAGCAGTTATGGTTTCAGAGCACTGATAAGCTCTGGCAAGGGTTGAAGCAAACAAGTTTTGACTGCAGAGCCAGCCATAAAGTGCTGTCTCCTGAGGGCCAAGCACCTCTTCAGTGGTGAATGGCCTAGCAGACAGGGATGTTGATGCTACAGCCACCAAAGGGATGCTGATAGCAGATCTTAAAACCAGTCTCAGTGCAGGGGCAGTGTTTTTAGCCTATTCACAAAAGCAGGGAGTGCCACAGCATAAACCTTCTCAATGGAGTCTTCCCAGTCAAGATTATATTTCTACTCACTGGAGCTATCTTGGCAGGCACCCTGGGAATCTTCCACCTCTTCCCACTCAGGTTCAGGATCTGTGACCTTTCCACTTGCCCTATTTCTCTCTTTGTAAACGCTGTTAGGCATGGGAATGCCTATGAAACCTTCTGTTGGCAGCACTTACATCCTACGAGAAGGAGAGAAAAAAGCATATCTTCCCTGAAACTGGGTGTCCACTGAGGTCAACTAAACCCTCAGGCACCTCATCATAGTAATCCATGGACAGTAACCCATGGCAGCAGCACACCAGCCATCAGTCAAGTCCGCCTTCTTAGGCATCAATGAGCTGCCAGGTATGGGACTGAGCCTGCCAGGGTCAGTCTCTCTGCTACCAAGGCCTGGTAGAGAGCCAAAGCTGGGAATGGAAGTGTTTCCACCTCTCTTCAGTCTGTGGAGAAAACAAGGATTCTTTAGCATCTCCCACTAGACCATTGGACTAAGACAAGATGCTTGGCAACACAAAGAGGAACCAGACACTAACCTGTGACACAACCACACAGAACAGGTAGGAGGACCTAGCAAGGAAGTCACAGATTGCTTCAGACTGGGAAAGTGAGCTCATTCAGGTGATCCAGAAGCAGAAAATGAGTTAAAGCAGTAGGATACCCTGTTTAGCAGCATAGGACAGCTGCTTCTTCTTCATGACGGCTGTTTCACAATTTCCCTGGGAGTGCTTCCTCCTCATGCTGCTTACGTTCCCCTTTTCCCTGAGGCAGCCATGGTTCACTGAGGTCAGAAAACAGTAAAAACCTAGTCTACAGTGCAGTCTGTGGAGTGCAGATTTTCAGCCACAATATCTGACCCTCCACAGGCGAGACAGCTTTGGAATGTATTTTTAATTCCTCTTATTCAGAGTTTCTAGCAGCAGCCAGGAGGCTGAATCAATGCAAATGGCTGTGCTTCATGCTGGATAGATTCATACTGTTGATCCTCTCTGCCAGTCCTTCAACAGCTCTCACCATGCTATTCAGCTCTTCAGAAATCTATCAGTTTGCTAAAAGATACCTCCATCTTTGGTTTCTATCTCACGAATCCTCCTGTCTTCAGTCTGAATAATTAGAGTTTGCTTCTTAGGGGAGGGGGGAGGAAAGGGTTTCCACTGGAGCCACAGATAGCATCTACTACCCAGAAAAACAAGGATTCTGCCACTCATAGTGAAAGTCTCAAATGCAGTATATGCTCTCTTACTGAGAGAAACAAAACGCATGCCCACTACCAAATCATAAATATCCATGGGCAGGGAAAGTAACTCATCACCATCACCACCGGAGTCATTAGAGAGAAGAGAGTGCAATATCACTGCAGGAACTTCTTATTAATGCCATCAACCATCAATATTTGATACTTGGCAAATTCAAAGCAAGTTTCTTCTAGACTCCCTTACAATCATGGTCCATGCACAGAGTATGCAACAGCTTTGGGGACCCTGGAAGAATTCCAACATGATATTAGTCAATGCCTAATACTGCTTCATAACCAATTAGGTTTATTAATTTTCCCTGCCACCCAGAGTATTTTGTGTGATGGCAGACAGATGTTCCACAAGTGCTTGCAGACTGCCTTAGCTAACACTCTTGATAACCTGAACCTGCACAGCAGATGTACTAACAGATTTTGACATGATGCCATTAGTTTTGCCATTGATTGCAGGGAGGGATGAGAGGGAAGAAAGAGAAGAACAAATAAATAAATGTTAAAATAGAAAAAGAAAAAGAGATACTAATTTGCAGGCTTCCATCTCCCCCCAGAACATGCAGTCCAGGCTCTGGCAGACAGCATTCCCCACCTGCAGCATTCCTAGGGCAAGGGGGCAGATTCAACTGTCTCCATCCTGCCAAAATCCCCTCCTTCCCTCTCCAGCTTTACCCCTTCCTCTGAAGTGCGATTGCATAGATTTCCATCTGGCAAGGAAGCCTGCGCTTCATGAACACACACACACACATTTTGAGACCACAGCAAGGAGGGTGTTTAAGGTACAGAGACAGGGAAACTACATTGCAAAAGGCAGATAGCAGGTAATACAGAAGCACTCCATTTTCTATTCCTTCGAATGAGTCAACACGATGAATCTGTTGTGTAAAACATATGCTGCTTGTACCTCTGCATAAAATAAGGTAGAAAGATCCAGGGCCATTCATTAAGGGTCTGAATTCAAACTTTATTTTTAATCTCAAGCTTACTCTCTACTCATAATTAGGCCTCCAGTCAGTCATTGAAGCTCTATCTGTGTACCTTTCCTCACCCTTAAGACAGGATTAAAACTTCTGTCTAAGGAGCTGTAAAGAACTGATTCTATATCCATAAAACCTTGTGCTGTACACTGGTGGATAGATAAACAAATAGTTTACATCTGAGCAAGATCCAAAACAGATGCAACAAGCCTTCCAATATAAGACAGAGAAAACCCACATCAAAATATCCCTTCACCTTTCTCACTGGGAGTTAACACCACAGGCAGAGGCAAAACAGGGCAAACAGAAGAGAGAGAAAAACCAACACCTTTGCCAACAGACGCTGTTTCCATATTGGAGATGAGTTCAGGAAGCTGGTGACAGATGCCCTTTTCCCAAAGAAGCTCAACAAGTACAACAGCATGGCATCAATTTGCAGCTTTTTTATAATGTCTAGTAACACGTTTTACAAATGAAACTCATGGGTTCATTACTGGCTCTTGAACATAACTCCCTTTGGATAAAGTCTGACCGCTTCTGCAAGAATATTGTGTAGGAAACTGTAGCATCTCTACCTATGTGTCATTTGACCAGATGTTCATCACACCAGTTAATGTTTCCCTAAAGCTATACACTGTCAGATTCCAAATCCTTTTTCAAAAACTTTTAGAGTAACGAGCATTTTGATGGAATCCAGTGGATATTCACTGAAGAGGACAGAGAGATTGCCACCATGTCATGGCTCAGCAAGTACGGCTGCTTCCCACTCCCTAGGCACACATAGTTGCCTCCCCTTCAACTCAGTGGGGCAGAAATCATCCCCACCAAAACATCATCTTCCTCCATGGGAAGGCTGCACCATAAGCAAAACCAGTATCAGGGGTATCGGTTAAGTGTTTGCAAAGGTTATCTCTGTGCCTTTCATGAGAATGTTGCCCGCATCATTTCTTTCCTTGCTTGGGAAATTAAGTTCCCTCATTTATCAAGGGATCATTATTCCCATCTTGCATAGCTTTGCCCAGGCTTTCAGGAAAACAGGACGGCAATTTAAGGTACATCTGATTTATACATTATCAAAGAGGAAGTCACTTAGTCAGTAGAATTATGTAAGCCTGCATGTGTCTAAACACTCCATCTCCATTATACAGAAGTGGCAGGCAGTGTCCTTCCTGGTGAGATTTCCAGTTGCTCTGGGATTAGCGCAGTTTGCCTGTGCGAGACATTATCAGTGCAGTGAGGCGAAAGGAAAGACCTCATGTCTTCAGCCCCCTCTTCCATGCATGAGGCAACTCAGTTTTTCTGTTTTAACTTATTCCAGCAGTAATTCTAAAATCAGGGCAACAATTACTTAAGGCAGAGTTCTTTCAAATGCAGGGGAAACTTGCATAGCAAGAGCCTACATTCCTATAGGCCATGAATCCCAAACCTTCCCTTGTCCAGCATTAATTATATGAAATCACCAATGTTAGATAGAAGAGATAATGTAGGGGAACAGAAGATTATTCAGAAAGGCAGGGCTGATTGCTGATTTATTAGCATCTAGCTTCACAGTTTCAGTCAAGCGAGAATGTCAGGGGAGGGGAGCAGAAGGGACATGACCTTGTTCTGTACCTTGCATTCAGCCAACTTTGAGGCTTAATGTTCACAGCAAGAACTATGTTCCTCAAGAAATGTGCACAGGGACTATAGAGAGCCTTGAGAGTTTTCCTTTGTTCATGGAAGCTGGTTGATCTGAGGAAGGGGAGTCTTTGTACAATCCTTTGGAGACATGGTGCATCACAAGTAATGTGAATTAGAGCTCTTGGCTCTAGCCTTCCCCTAATATATTGCACTGGATCAGTTTGTCTGGCACAGCACAGACACTCTCTTGCCTCTTGGCTCCATATACCCTGTTATTTCCTTTTATTCTGCCCCTGGCGGAAACATCCCTATAGAGAGGGAGAACAAATTATTTGTTCCTATATTGGCAGGAATCTGGAGGGAAAAGTGGTGACAAACAATTGCTTCTCCCCAGATGACTAGTCAAAATGCTTTTCCCCAGCCAGCAGTATAAACCCTATTGTCATCTCCAGGATGGTGCAGAATGTCCCCTGCTACTGCATGGTTCCCTCCAGGATTTGCACTCCAAGATAACCAAGGCATTCTTACAGGACTGGCAGATTGTTCACAGGGCAGTGAAGCCCTCCTTGAGTGGTAGTTTGAGAATAATCCAACTTGGGCATTGCAGGTAAGGTAGCTTCCCAGGAAGCACCCCAACATAGACAACCACCTGTGCCACAGATTGCCAAAAAGCTTGAACAAAAGTTTTAGAGAGCAGTGGAGTTCCAGTGGCCACCTGTTGTCCATACCACATCAGCAAGGCAAGTAGTCATCATTCTGAGGGGGAAAACCAATTTTATCTAGCCATTAAAGCACAAATAGCAGAGCATTTTGTTCTGTATACAGTGCTGAGTAAAAAACACTTCTTTTTTTTTTTTATGGCATAGGTAGACTGAGGTCTTAACTCATATTGTTTATGTGACTTGGTGGGTCTGGTGTCAGACAAGACCACAGCCACTTGCATTAACCCTGTCTGCAATTCATCTGAAATATGGCCCTCAGTTCACATGGAACTCAGTTTTCATGGGGTGCAGTGGCAGCAGGCTTCTTGGGTGGCTCTGCAAGTGTCTGCATCAATGCTGCTCCTATACAGAATATGGGTCAGAGAGGGTAGCAGGCCAGAGGTACTGAAATATTAATCTTCCCACAATGTTTTCCTTTCATGGTGCTTGGAGGTAGACAGAAGAGTCTCTGCTGTGCTACTTCTCCCCAGGTGTAGTGTCTTACAATAAACACCATCAGCAATTCACCCACACAGAAAGCTCTAACTGTGTTCAAACAACCATTCATCTTATCCTCCTACAACACAGGAGAGAAAACATGTCCCCCTCGAACCTTTCATGATTACAGACACATCTGTACTGCAACATACAGGTGCAACTGCCACCCATGCAGGAACATCCTCACTAATTTTAAACTAGGCTAAGTGGGTGACAGTCTAACCCCAACAGTGAGTCCTCCTGCATCAGCAGCCAAAGGCCACCAGGCCACCACAGCTGGGATATGTGCCAACTATGATAGGAGCGGACACAAAATTATCTTACCAGATGAATGATACAGATTGCTATAGCATTTCAGCTAGGGTGCTCTCCCCCAGCCAAACTGCAAACCCTTTGTGTAGAGACGTTGTATTCCATGGCATGCCTACCTGGACGTGCTGCTTTCTGTAATGATACGACTGGCATTAGCACATTACTCTTTGTTTAGCATCTTATTGGTAGGCCCCTGCTGATCAGTCTACTGATTTACAAGGACTCTTGGAGGGCTTGACCAGGAAAACCTGATTGTTTCATGCCAGGCTATTGTAGATAGGTCTTATTCATCCTTACCTGATGGAGGGTTAGCCATAGCGGCAGCTGCCCTGAGTTAAGAAGCAGATGATCAGAGGTTTAAGATACTCAACTGCAATTACAATCAGGAATTGCATAGACACTCATAATCTTGTCAATTGGCTGGACTCAACTGACCTTTGGACTCTACAGCCTCCAGTTTAGGGCTTAATCTCACTATCATTACTCTAAGAACCTACTCATTACAGAGGTTTATTTTATCACTTAGTCCTTCTCTGACATACTTTTCTATAGTAAAAATGTCTTTTTACCAGTAAGATCCTTACCTGTGCCAGGAAGGTAAAGACCTATCACAGATGGTAGCCTCAGAAGTTAAAAGGTAAAACAGGAAATGTGTGACAGGAAGATTCCTTAAGTCTTAATGTAACTAATATTTATAAATATGAAAATTGTAGGTTTCACAGTGATTACACACACGACTTTGAAAAGTGATCAGCAGTCACTCAAAGACAATTAAATCAACCCATTAGAATGCAGTCAAATCATATTGATTTTAGAGCTTTTACAGCCAAGGGATGTTCATCTTGGAACCTTATCAAAACCATACTGCTCTTTCAGGCTCCAGTGCATTGAGAGGTTTACTGCATTTTTCAACTTAACCTGTATTAAATCAGATGTGAAGAATCAGCAAAGCATCTCCCATCCCTGGTATCCAGCAGTCTCCAGCTATCTGCTATGAGTGTTATCTTTGACTGGGCAAGGGAAAGGAGTCACATTTGCGTTCTCCAGGTAGGTCCAGGTTTGCAAAGGGATTCAGCAAGTTTTTGAAATAAATATTACCCAGAGCCTCATCAATTGCACTAAGTACAAAACCAATAAACCTCAGAATTCAAAGCTTACAAAAAAACTGGGCCTGAGGACTACCAGACTTCTTTTTTTTTTTCCTGTTGAGCTATTTGGGCTGCAGCAGGAACTTATTAGTTGATCTTTTAATAGGTGACATTTCTGGGAGCATTTGCTCCAATTTGAGAGGTAATTTGTATCAGCTGCTCTGGTTCCTGTTCCGTGACTCTTTTCCCCTCCCCTGCAGCGGGCACCTGAACCAGCAGCTTTTATATGTGCTCTGAGGTAGCATGAGAGTGAAAAGGGCCTCTTTTATGCAGGAGGAGAAAAATGTTTAACACGACAGGATCCTAAAAATGTCTTTACTTACGCCTTTACCTTTAGCAATGTAAAGAGCCAGACCTGAACCCACCTTCTACAGAAAGGGGTACTGAATTACATCTCCCTTTTCGTTCTAAGACTGAGACAACACTTTAAACTTGCAACAGTTTAATTGTCAGTGCCCCAAAACAATATTCACTTGGATAACCTAAATAGTTCAATCTTTGTACCATTTACCTAATGGTTCGCATTTAACAATTTGGATAGCTTTAAGTCCTGCTGCTCCCAGTGCTTGCAGTAAACACAACCTGCAGTTTGAAAGTCCAGGTTAACTTTAAACATTTAGCAAGAACATCTTGCAGGTTTGATTAAGCCAAGTGAGTACCTTTTCTAGAAAATTAAAGGATTACATATAGATACAAGACATGATTAAAATAGTTGCTACATCCAGATGCTCCCTAAATCCCCTTCCTTGTGCTGACTCACTATCCGGAACCCAGTGCAAACTGCCTTCCTGTCAGGTTCTAACTGGAGCCTGCACAGCCTCGATGGCCAGAGTGACCCACCTCACCTTCAGCTGAGCATCTGTTTTTAAGTCAGGCTTGTAGAGACTTCTCATAGCATGGATCAGGCTGAAGCCTATGGATAAATTGCACCTATGGGCATCACAGACAGATTTATATAGGAGAGAGTTTCAGGGCAGAACTAAATCAGGGAGCATAATGTTCTCGAAAGAGTCAGCTCGACTCCTTCCTGAGCAAGTCTCACAGGTCTGATTGCAATTCTCTCTGCTCAGGAGAGCAGCCAAGAACTTCCTGTAGATGTCAGAGTGACCTTATAGCAGCAAGGCAGCGCCTGGATGCAGGACCAGCTCCTTGTGAGGTTTGGTCCCATGCTCATCTGCTTGCCCTGGTCTCAGCCATGAGGGAAACACTGTCAGGCTCCATTTGGAAGGGAAAAACCAGCAGTAATGGCCCATAGTAGTAGAGACTTGGGCAAAACAAGAGTTAGGTTCCTGCTTACTCTGTCAAGCACTCAGTCTTCCCCAAGACTGTTTTCATCCCAAACATTTATTTAAATATATGTAAGGTCAATCTAGAAGCCAGTACAAGGAAGAGATTGTGCTAGTGAAATGCCCTTTTTTGAGGTAAGGCTGTGGATTCAGGGTTTGCACTCAGATTTGTAGTAAAGCCACAGCAGGTTTTTGGCATCCAAGAAATGTGTGGATTTTCTGTGTAGAGGACCTGCTGGATGAATTGCTGCAGTTGGCAGAGATGAGCCATACATCACCCGCATATCCCAGCAGTATTCACACTTAAGAAAATCCTGAAACTCCTTTCAATTTAACATCTTTTCCCTTTAGGTTTTTAAGCTGGGTAAGCTCAGCTTTGTTACCAGTACAACTGGGTCAGAGCGTGTCCACCTGCTAAATAGCTACACCCCTCTAATTTCTCTTATGCAACTTTTGCCACACACAACAAGGCCTGGGCACTCACATACAACAGTACCAACCTCACCCAGACAAATCTGTGTGCCCCTGAGTGAAGTGAAGTCACAGTTACTCCCATATGCACCTAAAGGCTGCACTTAGGTACACTTTTATAGGCACAGCTCAGGGAGATTAAGAAATCACCGTGCTCTAGACCTGGCAGTAGAGCAGCATCACTGGCACTCCCTAGAAGAGCTCTGCTAAAATAAACAAGCTTAGACAAATATTCCTGTTACCCAAGATTTGTTTCCCCAACCCAAGAGCAGTGTAGGCTGCAAGCATGCACACAGTTACAGCTGCAAATCAGCGGGCTTGGGAAGAATGGCCAGTAGCCACTAGTAACAGTTTCTCCAGCCACCAAATGCCCAGCAGCAGCCTTTCTCTCATCTCTGCTTCCCAGGCCCTGCGCAACTGTTTGAACAGCCCAGAGCAATCTCCTGGTGCCAAAGGCAGCTCCAGAGGCAGCAGTTAACCTCAGGGCATGGGCATGTAGGACATTGCAGCAATGAACAAAGCCCAAAAGATGGTTTCAGAAGGGTGTCAGTTGAAAGGTAACCTACTGCTTTGCTTCCCTTTATACCTGCTGCCTCTCTCAGGTGGTTAATATCCCCACCCACACTTTTATACCAAGAAATACCCAGGGAGAACTACATAAAGGGAGTAAAAAGGAGGATTTTTCTCACCTGTGAATCAGTTATATCTTTAAGGCCTAAAAAGGGCTGGAAGGACTTTAGATGATCATGTGATTTTAATGCCTTTCACCAGGAGGAAAAATATCTTCTGTAGTTGTTGCTATGATGATAAAGAATCCCAGAAGGGGTTTTGTATACTCTGTGGGTTGTACAGCTGGTATTGAAAAGTTAACAGCATTAAGTGTGATGGATTATTTGAGTATGAAATATTCTTAGTCATAGTCAGAAGAGCTGAGCAAACATTTCTCATGAAAAAATATAAGGGTTTGGTGGTAGGTTTTGGGTTTTTTTGCTTCCCCCATCTCTATGAAATTTGCTTGTTTGGTAGCCAAGAATAGTTTTTTGTCAGAGTTTAGACATGAAGTGAGAGGCTGTGTGTGTCTGTGTGTGTGTGTGTGTGTGTGTGTGTGTGTGTGTCTGTGTGTGTGTGTGTGTGTGTGTGAGTGCATGTGTGCACGCATGGAGAAAGGAAACTAGAGAAACAGCTGCCTGCAGAGCCAGAAAGCAGCAGCTCCTAAGCTCTGCTACTAGCTGTCACCTTGGTCTGCTCCAGTGATGCACCACCTAGCAAGAGCCATGAATTCGGGTTGGTTTACAGACGCCTGGGTCCAACTCCAATGTCTGCCACAGACCTCCTGAGAGACCTTACACAAGACAAGTGTATCCACTGATCATGCTAAGCATATGTTCAAGTGCTTTTTCAAGGCAAATGTTGGGGAAAGAGGCTGCAGCATATGGGCTCAGTGAGAAAAGCTTGCTTGTGAATTATGCCAGCTATGGATTTACTAGGGGGCAGGGGAGCTTCGCCCACCCAGCCCAGCTGCTAAGTGCACACGTGCACCCAGGGATGTTTGCAGGTTGTATTGATGTTCTGTGGAGGTCAGAAGTGCACCTACCCATGTCTGTTGCTGGGAATTGCTAAAGCAAAGCTGTAGCCTAGAAGGTTGTACGTACAACACACCATTGTAAGATTTGCCAAATCAGATGCCTATAAGTGATTATAAGTTATGCAGGCGATGTGCCAGAGGTTCTTTAAAACCTGCATCTTGCATGGGCATAAACATTTCAATAAATAGACCTGTGGAAGAAACTAGAAATAGGAACATCTTTGCTAGGGGATGTTAAAGTGTTCTGCAAATTGCTGTGTGTATCACACCAAGAACAGGACAGAGTTAGCTAATGACAGATAGTGCTGCATGTTTTGTTAGGTCATTTATCAATCAAGTGTACAAGATATATTTCATGAGTGTATTTTCCTGAGAAAAATCCAGGTTTTCTTAAAAGGTCTGTTTTCCTCCCTTCCTCCCTGTTGTTTCTACAGCTATGATCCAGACTAGCTAATTTTGTCCTGTCAGTGGTTGTTCAGCTCTCCCACCTCCAGCTAATTTATGGGGTTTTTTCACAGTTCACTATATATAAGGGTCTCTT
This sequence comes from Sclerurus mexicanus, assembly GCA_013396755.1. Lineage (NCBI taxonomy): Eukaryota > Metazoa > Chordata > Aves > Passeriformes > Furnariidae > Sclerurus > Sclerurus mexicanus. The sequence continues at coordinate 388,345 of VWZF01004532.1, read as the reverse complement.
TGTTCTTGTTTAAGGTGATCTTCTTATTCTTATGCAAATGAAACAGCTTGAGGCAGAATGATATCTTTCTTCAATTAATTTAGAAATTATATGTCACACAAATCAATATTTTCCTACTTGTGGCCAACTTCAAGACATAGGCACTAAAGGCCTTTCATCTGTTTAGCATCTCTGGTGATGTAGAGCCAGTACGGTGCTCTGGGCTGCATAGCTCTGTGCCTGGGAGAGAATTGCTATGCAGAACACCATTATCTAACATCATCGTAATACAGCCTCACATAACACTCCTATATCTTCACCACAGTCTGCTGTGGGACAAAACACGTGTAACCACTTGCTCATTGCAGCCAGCAGCCTCTCCTCTCTTGGCTGGAGACACTATCTACTGTGGGTAAGAGCTGCAGCAGTCTGGAATGCCATCAAGTAGCTTAAAGTTGGGATGCTTCTCCCAGAACTGCACAAAGGGAATAATTAAGAGGCCTGGTTCAGACTAGTAATTTCTTCTGCGCTGGCAGAATGTGGACATTAAGATAAAGGAAGATCTGCTGAGCTGGACAAATCTGTTCTTACTGACCATGTTTTTTCATTGTCATCCTGAAATTAGAAAAGAGATTCCTCTCTGGACCTGGCACAGCAGCAGAATGTCACTCATTTTTCCCACTCTTACTGAGAGAGTACAACTGTGGCTATCGTGAACAAAAAATAATCTCTTCTCTTGGTTCTCTTTTATTAAATCAAGTTTAATGTTCCAACCTGGTTAATTTATTTAGAGAGGCTTAAGAAACCCAACAACAACAAAACCAAAAACATGTCCACCAAAGAAAAAAAAAAAGCAGCCCCCCAAAAACATGACCAAACAAAACGCAACAAAGCCTAAGCTGGTCCAGGAATCCCAAAGCCACAAGAGAGAAAATGTAATGAAAGTCCATGTGCACTAAAAAATGAAGATTCTGATGTAAAACCAAGACCAAATAAATCTGTATTTAAATAGAAAACAATCCCATCTAGAAGTCACATGACTGAACTCTGGACAGAGCCTTCCTCTCCTACATACCACCTGGCTGGGTAACTTCACTCCCTGTGACCTACACAGCCCCCTTCCCATTCTTTGGTACCTGCAAAGGGACTGGGGTTTGTCAGTGAGTGGTTTCGCATGGAGCAGTGATGCCTCTTAGGTGCTGGGCTCTGACAGAAACAGGTAGAATTCATACTTTGCAGGCAGAAGGGGGCTGCTAAGAATGCACATCAATTTCTGGTGGAAATCAAAGCTATGTAGGGTCCTTGATAGCCCTGTCTTTGTGGTTGAGGCTCTGACCTCACCATGTCCTTTTTTACTTCCTTAAATATCAGGACATGCAAATGGCAGCAACTGAAGGAATGCATCCTGGCCTGGATGTATCTGTCTAATCCAGTCTGAGACAGTGTGTCTCTTCATTGGAGACAGGCCCAGAGCAAGGCAGGATTACTAAAGATTCTAATGTGCTCTTTCCCCCAAGAGATGTTATTGCTAGGAGCTGTGCATTTCCTATTGCAAGATCTTAAAGCTTTTTTTTTTTATCACATCTCATTAAGTTTCTATCACCCACCCCTCTGTGTGAAGATGAAAAGCCTTATTGTCCCCATTTCAGAGCTGGGGAAACTCAGGCATGAAGGGCTAAGCTTAAATCAACCTTTCTAAGTGGATACAGGAGGCTTTGGCAGAGTCCTGTAAAGAGCCTGGCTCTCCGAGGGTATAGGGCTTACAATTTTAGCCTAAGACCATTTTTTCCCTGCCTGTATGGAGATCTGACAGTCCTATGAGAAATCTTATGTAAATATAGTTTGTAGCTGTTGATATAAATCACTGTAAATCAGTAGCTGACATCAAAAGCATAAAGCTGCTGCTTCTTTCCTAATGAATGGGCATTTCATACACCTGACAGTGCTGAGAATCACATCTCCCTGCAAGCCTGCTCCCATCCCTCGCTCTCTCTGTAACTGGAGGTAGTGCTGTCCCCTCCCTGCATCCAGCCATGCAAGCTGTGCTCAGCCCTGCTGCAGAGAAATATCCTTTCAAAAGCTACTCCTTCTTGTTGACCCATCTCAGATGCATTGCAGAGAAAAGGTTTTTACTGCATTGCATCCACCCATGCACTCATTCATAAGCTGATTTCAGCCCCACTGCAGGATGAAATCCTTTGTTCCTGTCCCTCCACACCTTCCACAGCTCTTCTGGCACCCTGCTTTGTATCAGTCCCATACCCTGAAGACTCAGCACAGGGTAGTGCCTTCTCAGGCCCTGTTGGCATAGAGAGGTAGGGAGAAAGGCAAACCAGGGTTAGCCATCTGGGCAGACAAAGCACAGACAGTCCAGTGTTGCTGTCTTTTCAGCAGCATGTCTCTGAGCATGAACTGGATAAACACAACACGAATGTCTCCCTTAACCTGAAGGCACTCTGAACTGGGGCCCATCATCAGATATATCAGTGACCAGCAACTGCGATGGCAAAAATCAAAATGGTTGCCAACAGCCAACATCAGACTTCTTAATGTTACCGGTGGCTGAATGGCTGATCACAGGGAGGATCCAGCATTTGCCATCATGGCACCCTGAGTCTATACAGGGTTTGCAGGTGCTGCTGCCCTTCTCACCCTTGCAGTGCTGCAGCATCCTCATGGAGCAACACATCATTCATATTGTACCACCATCCCTCACACTCAGAAAGGTGATTGGCTCCAACCAGCTGTGCTGATATTTCAGTCCAGAAACCTTGGCAGCACTGACTGAAGGGGTGAGTAGCTGGTGCAAAACCTTCCTGAACCTGTGCCAAATTCAGAGCCTGCTCCTCAACAAGGGGCAAGGAGGGGCAGAGGAGAGGGAACATGTCATACACAGCCTGAGAGAAAACACAGCCCAACTCTCAGGCAGCTCAGTTGCCATGGCTGAATAAGCTAAATCTGGACTATGGTGTGTGGTGAGAATAAATGCATCAGTACCCAGCAGAATAGGAAAGCTGTCCAGGTAGATCTCTTCTGCTTTTTCAGACTACAGTCAATGGACTACATGGCTTTGCTCCATTGACTTGCAGGACAGAAATCTTTGATTTTTGAAGCTGATTATCTGGCTAAGAGATGACAGGGAAGAAAGGAGCAGTAGCTCTCAGCCCCCAGTAGCCTATCTAGGGAGTGAATGAAAGTGACAAAAACCTGCCAGCATGCTGCCTACACATGAAGAAATTCTGTTTCCAGTCCCCTGGGGGAGACTTCTCCTGAAAATCCCTCTCCTGGGAGGAAAAAAAAAATTTTAAAAATCACTCCATGTGTGTGTCTATGTGATTTTTCTGCTTGACTTAGACCTATACAAACAACAACACTATGACAGTCATCACATTCGTGTCAAAGGAATGGGACAGCCTTGCAGCTCCGGGCTGTGACAGACTGGTACCTGGGATGACCCTGGTGCAGGGCGGTACCTGCAGTACCGACTACCCCACACACTGTGGGCGCGATGAGAGATGACAGCTTTAATTGCTAACTGCAGAAACGGAGAGCATGGAGGCAGAGGTGCAAAGGAGATGCAGGAGGAGGCTATGCGTGGGACCTCCCCATCCCGCTCACGTTGTATCCCTGCCTCCTTTCCAAGGCTGGGAGAGAAGCCCACAGGGAGTGTAAAATGCAACGGGAGAAGGTTGGCGTGTATTTCTCCTTCAGACACATTCCCCCTTGCAGTCCTAGGTGCAATTTACATATGAATGCTGTAGTGTTCTTCATAAGCAGGAATTAAGAGAACAAAAGGGTGCAGGAAGTGAAGGTAAGGGAAAAGAAAAAAAGACAAGACAGAAACTGGAGGTGGTGACAGGCACCCAGAGGCAAGGTTACCACTCAGAGCTATTCAGCGTTGTCCCTGCTGACACGCACTCCAAGGGTATAATTTAAGAAAGAGTTGCCTTCCCATGCTTTGTCCCCAGCTTGCCTGGCCCCTTGATCTCTTCTGCCCTGATTTTTGATACACTTGTGCAGCATCTTTCTAGGGTGGGCACTGGAGGCTGAGCTTTTCCAACCCAAGTAGAACTTCTCTTTCTACTGCAGCCCTCCCTCCTGTATATTACATGCTTTTGCATGTGACTGACAGCCACATGTACACTCAGGATGAAAAAATTAAATAGATTTGGAGAAATGAATTCAAGTGGTGCCTACATACTGGGGATCCCTAAGGTCAAGGTGAGCAAGCACACAGGCTAAGGTCCAAATTCTCAGTGAGACACACAGATCACAATACATAAATTCAGAATCTTATTTGACAGAAAACAAAATAAAACAAAAGAATATGGATGAGTGACTACACATATTTATTTAGGGAGTTCCTTAGAAGTAGTTACTGGTAAAACAAGACTTCTACTATGAACAGAGAATCATATCTTTATTCAGTCTCTTGTTAATTTATTCAACATCCTCAAATTGCTTAACTCTCAGTTTCATTAAATAGGGGCTAAATTCTCAGGAATTCTTCTGACAAAGGGATCTGCAAAATCTGGAAGACTAACCAAATATAATTTTAAGAATGTTGCAGCCACAATGACTGAATAAAGATAGGAGTGTTAGAAAAAGAGAAAGAAAGTGCGAGAGCATGCGTGAGAGACAGCTAACTTCACTTCCTTGCAAGTGAAGTAAGGAGAATTATACCTGTCCTTAAGTTTTGTGTTAAGTGAAGCTGAGCTTTCTGCTGCTTTGTTTGAATCAGCTTGCATTCTTTTCAATCTTCTTCTCCTTCTTTTCTTTCTGTTTTGCTATGTGAAGGATCTATATTTTTATGGAAAACTTACATTGCTTCTTATGGAGTCTTTTTAGACTTATATGCATTAACAAGGAGGTTAAAAGCTCTGCCCAGGGCAGTACTGGCAGAGCATAAAAGGCTGCTGTTATTCCTGGACTGAGTCAGATGTAGTGGTAGATAGATTTTTCTCCTGGGGGGCACAAAGGAGGTGTCAGGGAGCCATTACCTTGAAATCCCAGGCATAGCAGGTTCACCAAATACTAACAGCTCTTCCAACCTCTCTCTGGTACTGGGAATTGTCCACAGAAGGGCACTGTATTATCAAGCCTGAAAGCAGAACTGCATGATGATGTATTTCCATCCCACACCCATCAGAGGTATTGCAATCCCTGGGTTGCAATGTGAGAATGTCCAGTTGATTCAGAAGGATCTGAGATTGACTACTGATCAAGCCCATAAACTCTTTATTGCTAACCGCTCCTGCCTGACTATCCTTGGGCATGGCTGGGCAAACCCTACTGTTAAACCCTTGCATCATCAGATCAGACCTTTGGTTTTGACATCACTGTAAGCCAGTGGATTGCCTGGACAAAAGCTGGGAGTTCTGAGGTGCATGTGGCCCTGGGGTCACTCTGTTTGCCTGAGCTCTGGCCCTTGGCTCTTGCAAGGTGTGTCTGCAAGGTGATGCAGTCCGAAGGCTGTAGAACTAGGAAGTTGTAGAACCAAAGGTATCATGAAGAGAAAAAAGAAAAAAAAAGGGCAAGAAATTATCAGCTGGAAACATTAGTTTCAGTTGTAAGATTTTGCATGTTAGAACCTCATCTCTGGTAATTTTCACCAGTTTTCTAGGAGATGAGTTCACTCGTGTGTTTGAAGAAGCAGCAACATTTAAATGAGTCCTAGAGGAGATATGAGAAGAGAGATTTCAGAGCCTCTATAGTCAGGATTTGTATGAGAAACTTCCTTCCAGGAATTACACACATCTGATGAGAACAAAGACCTATTATGTGACCTACCCGTCCAGTCTCATCAATGCAAATGCTGAATGAAATTAATTACAACAATTAGAAATTGAAATTAATTTGCCAGTGTGTCTCAAAAAATAGAACTTGGTAATGTTTCCATTACTTAAACATTTCAAAATTGTGTTTTCAGTTCTCATATTTCTTTTTTATTTAATTTTCCAGTTTTGTTACTTTTTATAGCTTTTAACTATGCTCTGTTGTCAGCATGTATGATCGTCACATCAAGGAATAATGTGAAAAAAGTAGCGAAGAAGAATCTCTAACCAAAAACAATATTTTCAAATGCAATTTGGCATTTTCTGAAATTAATTTTTTTTTCATGTTTAAGTTTTCTTTTCCCACACGCTCTGAAAAGAAATTTAACAAAATTCATTCAACTTTTATCCAGGGAATAGCAAAACAACAAAGAAACAAACCCCCCAACCACTGAGATGAAGAAGCTTTCAATGAGCCACTTCTGCCTAGCCTTGCTCTTTGCAGTGTCTTTCTGGATGAGTGACAGGCCACAAATTACCCACAGAAATCACCTGCCAAATCATTTCAAATTAAGTGTGCAAGGAAACCATGATGTGCTCTCGAACAGCTCAGAGTCACCTCTGCTATCTGCTACCTGTCACTGCCCAGCTGTAACGAGGGAGCGCCAGCAAAGGCGGACTGAAACCTTGGGGAGGGGAAGGCACCGACGGGCTCAAAGCTGGGTACAGTCGAGCCCGACCCTGTGTTGCTCCATCACCTGGAGGCAGGATGGGAGGACGTGGAGCTTGTGCAGGAATCACAGCCTCGCCTGCCTTCTTCTTCGGGTCTCCTAGTCTTCCCACCAGCCAGTCAGTGCAATGGATTTCCAAGAAAGTCATTCACTCCATTGCAGTCAATTAATCAGAGTAAGTCGCATACCCCGTCTGCTGTCACAAGCCATTGCGAATAGTTTCTGTAATCCTGCCTTTGAACTCCCCGGTTATTGCCGCTTACAATGGGTTTATTAGAGGCTTAATTGAATTGGTCCTGCTCGCAGTGCTCATTGCTAACGCGGCGGCCATTAGCGGCTGCTAATGAGGGATCCAGAGGATTACTGCATCAGTTATCAGGTCTGTTTTGGACCGGAGGGGCAGCCCACAGCGAGCTCCAGTAAATTCAGCTCTCGAGTGTGACAGAGCCAGCGTGCGGGAGGCCGATGTCCTCACTGGCTGCGACGTCGTGGAGAGACACCCAGTGCCGTCGAACCGGAGTCATAGAATCGGCTGGGATGGAAGAGACCTCCGAGATCATCAAGTCCAACCCTTGACCCAACACCACTGTGATTACTATTCCCGTATTACGTATTCCTGTGTGCTGGACCTCAGCCATCCGGGCGCTCGTCCTCATCCTGTGGTGGGAAGGACCAGCACACCTCACTGCCACTGGAGGAAGAAACACCTGCTTTGGGGGAAACCACCAAGAAAAAGCACTCAAAGCCATGGGAAAGGAAGTAAAATGGCCATATGCTTTCAAAAATAGACAAACCATTTGTTTCCTAGAAATGGCTGGTGGGGCCTTGTTTTCAACAACCAGAGAGCCAGAAAAGTTGGTGTGTCCCCTGATTAGGAAAGTATGATTCACGTGAAACAATACTGTGTGCACTGCAGTGTGCAGATCCTTCCATGTTCTTCAGAAAGATGAACTACCTTACCTTTAGGGAAAGGGGGAGCCCCTCTCCTAGGGGAGAGGGGGCTGTCTTGGGAGGAGAGGGAGAGAGCGACAGTCCCGCACGATGAGGAGGGTGCTACGTGCAGCCAAGACCTCGCAGCAGGAAGGAGGCATCAGTCGCAACCTGCCTGGCTGAGCAGCAGTGTTCTCTCCAAGCCCCGAAGGGGAAGCAGGGGGCCTGACTCTGCCTGGCTGTGAACAAGTGCTGGGAATGCAGCACGGGTCGGCTGGTCTGTGCCTGCCAGGGCCACGGGATGCTGGCTGCCCATCTGCTGCCTTGCTACACTGCCAAGCAAAACCAGGGAGTGATTTTTCCTTTCTTTTTTTTTTTTTTTTAATATTTTTTCCCTCTCCCATCTCCCTTCCCCAGGGCTCATTTTTCTTCTGTGTTTCAGATAAGAGAGTGTTCATGAGCAGTGTTAATTATGTTCTGCGGAGGTGAATATGAGGCTGCTGGGTTGCAGCAGACAGGGTCTCTTGGCTCTTGTGCCTGAGGCAGCTCCTTTGCTGCTCTGTCATGCTGATGTGGAGTGCAAGGAAGCCATGCACATGGACCTGCTGTGGAGCTGGGGCAGGCTGCAGGGTACCGGCCTGTGCCCCAGCCAATGGTCTCCCATGCCCTGGGAGCCATGGATACTGCAGAAAGCCTAATGGTTGAGGACTGTGAGGCAAAAGGAAGGGAAGAAAGGACTAGTGAAGGAAAAAGCAAGGAGATGATCATGAGGTGGGAAGGTGACACTAGAGGGATAAAGTGTCCTTGTTGGGGAGCCCTAGAGAAACTGAGAACCTGGTGATCCTTTTTGCATTAGACATTTTCAAATGTTGTGACAATTACATTTTTAAAAAATTATGATGGGAAAAGTCAAGTTTATCTTTCCCAGCCCCCCACACTCATTCCCTTCTCTTTCCCTGGCTTGCAGTTGTAGCAGGAGAATTCTTTTGAAAGGTTGCCTGAGGCAGAGACATTAACACACAAACACATCTTCTCCACGCTCCTGAGCTAGAGGAATACAATAATTGGGACTGCCAACCAATTTCTGGTTGGAAGACAAAAAGGCAGTGAAGAGGATGACCAACCAACCACAGCAAAAAGGATCAGCTTCAACTAGTTGTGCCAGTGAATGGAAGACCCGAGTAAAAGGATGAGGGAGTGAATTTCCAGATCTCTCATTTCTTCACACAGTCGTGAGGAGCCATAACGTAAAGCGAGAAAATTGAGTTTCTGCTCTGAGGGATGTCAAAGCTAAGCAAGCCCTGAGGGGCAGAAGAGGGGCAAAAGCAGGGACCACTGAAGATCGGAGCTTGCTGGCAACAGGGAAAAAAAGAGAAGAAATTACCAAATTTTGATCAAAATGACACTGGGAGAAAGGAAAAAAGGCTCTTGCCGAGGTGGAGTAGGCTAATCATTAGCTCTCCCGAGTGGTGGAGGGGGAGGGAAGCTGCCTGAGGAACCGGTGGGACGATTACTTGGGGACCTGAGGAGCTAACAAGAGCAGCTATTTCCATTTCAAATGGAAAGGCAAGAGGAGATCAAACACATTTCACAGTAATGATCCGGAGCCTTTCCCTGAACACTGAGCCACACAAACGCTCTGGGTAATTGAAGCCACATGCAGCTAAGATGGAGAAGCTGAAATCTGCTCAAGGGAGCTGGGGGGAAAAACACCCACAAAGCAAACATAAAATCCCAACCTGCAACAAACAAACAGCTCTTCGATTCCCTAGCACTGGTCTCCCCATCCTCCAGTTTGTCTGCCACAGGCGATCAAGAAGTGCTCTGCAAAATAACACTATCCCGCTCTTCCTGCAGCTCCTCAAAATCCGTGGGCACCTATTCGCAATCCCATGGGTGAACGAGCCAGTGAAAAAAAAGAAATTAAAAATTGTTAGTAAATAAACTTGTGTTAAACCCCGGGTTCAGGTAGTTATGGAATAAGAATGTCAGTAGAGCACAAGATGGGCTTGAGATCTTTTTGCTTGTTAATCCATTTTCTAAAAAGACTGAGGTGACTTCTGTTTAGAACTAGTGGGAAATACTGATCAATTGCTCAATGCTTGCATTCCCTGATCTCCTGCTGAGACTGCATTAAGCGTAGTTTAATATGGTCCCACTGTTCCTACCTGGAAACCAACCTGAGAACCACCAGCCTTCCTGTCATCACTTCCTCAAGATTTTAAAGACTGTCAGTTCTAAGGTCATAAATACTGATTACCTTACTCAGCTCCAGATTTCTAAATAGCATCTAAGGGCAAATGTGAGTTCCAATCCCATTCTTGCAGTCCAAGAGCCATTAGACAAGGGAGCAAAGTGTTTCCATGTTGTAGAAAATATGAAGGTCGGGATTATTTAACATAAAGTGTAGTGGTTTTTTTTATTCAGTTAATCCAAATGTAGTTAAAAATGCCTACCCCAGGTTTGAAGTACTTGGCTTGGCAATAAGAGCATCCACAATGGTGTAAAGCATCTCAAAAACTCCTAGCCCTTCCTCCTTCTCGGCAGTCACCTTGGCCAAGCCATGGCAGAAAACTAAGGCTCTTCACACTGGCACAGAGCCAGCAGCACCTTCATAGAGAGGGACAAGACCACTCTGCAGAGCCCTGTGTCTTTCCTCCAGTTGGAGGCAGAAACCTGCATGCCTCCTGTTACCCTTTACTTAACTTATGCACAGCAGTAGGAAGAAGAGGGAAAGCAGTTTCTAAGGTAACCGTGCACCCAGCGCTTTGGGCTGTGCAGAAGACAGCCAGCTGCTGGGAGCAGCTGGGACGCAACAGACAGTTTGCAGGTGAGTGCTGTCCCTGGCAAGAAGCTACGCGCAAGCATCAGGATGGCATGATGTTGCACTGAGCCAGCTGAAGGAAAGACCCCACATGGGCTGTGCTCCAGCAACCCCATGCTGCAGGGACCAGGATATGGGTCAGTGAATTGGCTGGGCTCCTGGTATGCAGGTGCAAGGAAACCCTCTTAGAGCACATCAGTGTGGAGGCTTGCTTCTAATCCCACAATGTTTCCTCCCTCCTCCAACTAGGTTCTGAAGTCTGCTTATCTCCCCAGCTGTGTGTCTCCTTCCCCTCAGCCCCACACTGAAGATGTGCTTCCCAAGAAATACTTTCAATCCTTGTAGCCTGTCATTCTCCAAGGGTCAGCTATCATGGCAGTGAGAGACAAGAAGTCTGCACAGACAAAGCAGTCCCACCCCAGGGCTAAGGTGTCAGAGCCTCGTGGTAACATGGCTGAGAGATCTCCAAGATAAACCAAGGGCTGTCATCTCGTTGGTGCGGCCAGCCCCAGCATTACTAGTAAGAGTGAGTGGAAGGAGCAGTTTCAAACCCTCCAGAGCTGAAGTGAGAGAGCTTAGGTACCTAGAGATGGGGATCCACTGGTCTGAGCTGAGGCTCATAAGTGGTATGAACCAAGGTGCAGGTCTGAATAGGTGTTCTGGAGGTCAGGCCATTCTGCACCCATGTTTTATGTGTGTTAGACACAAGGCAGGGAGCACTGATAGCCCCAAGGGAGTCTGGTCCCCAGCTATGACCAAGTACATTGTGGATGCAGTTTGGTCTCCTCTCCAAGGTTGCTCACCCAAACCACCAAATACCAGGCTGCTCAAGCTGGTATGAATTTTGAACCCTGGTCCTGGTGTCATGAGAATTTGGTCTGAACCTAGCTAGGGAAAAGCTCAGTGCTGAGACGTGAAGCATGGCTGAAGTGGATACGGAGCTGGGTCTGCAAGGGATGTCATGATCAGAGAGGAGCCTGTGCACAGAGCCCACCCAGACCAGGGAGAGAGAGAGGGGCACTGCATGTGGGGGACAGGCCAATGCCCAAAGCATGAAGGAACCTCTGTAAAAAAGCATGTGAGTGAGAGAGTATGCCTGGGGCACAGGAGGGGGTGAAACAGCCCCACTGGCTCTCAAACTAAAGCAATCCACATTATGTAGCCCTCCTCATGTACAGGCCACATTGGACCCCACAGGAATTCTTTTTGCAATGTGTAGCCCTGGGCATAAGCAATCCTGGCTGGAAGAGTCTCCCTTATCATCTTCTGCATATATAGACATGTGTGTATGTGTGCAAGCTAGACCCAGGTGTGAACCCTGTGTGCGTGTGTGTGCGTGTGCATTCATGGTAGAGAGAGCTACACAACACACATAGGTGTTCTGTGCCAGTGAGTGAAAGCTCAGACACTTATTTCTGAGCCCATTCTGTAAAATATGGGCAGCAGAGCCTCTGCCTGTGCAGTACATAGAAGCACCTCAGCCAGCTGGCAGCCCCACCTTGTGCTGCAGCCAGCACCAACGCAGCCTTGCCTGATATTGAAACCATTACTCTTCACCATTCCCTCGCCCTGTGCTGCCTCTTCATCCCCCAAGAAGCTTGGAGCTGAAATTATACACCCGAATAATTATTCTGTGGCTTGAAAACAATCTTCCTCCCCTACCACCCTTTTCTTTGACGTGTGTGTTTAATATCAAATTATTTATAACCCAGCCTCACGGTCAAGCTTTTAATAAAAGAGCTGCCAGAGACTTTTAAAAGCATCGTATTCACTTGACTAGCCACATTATGCTGAGTAAGGGCTGCAGGGCTTTAGCAGAAGAAGTCGTGCTGCTGAAAATCCCCCCAGTCCATGTGTACACGTGTTTTACTCACTCACACTGTTTCTCCATGTCATTTGTTCTGTCTCTCCTCCTTCCCCTATCTAGATCTGCAGTCTCTGCCTGGCTATCCTGAAATTACTGCCAGTACTGTTATCTACAAATAAAAGAATGATTAAAAAGGGATTCTTCAACGCCACATGGATTTTTTCCTTCCCTAGGATTATGCATAACCAAAGAGAGGTCAAATAAATGAAGAACTGGATCCTTTAACCCTCCCTCCTTCCTTCCTTCCTCCCTCAGCTTTATCTGCTTCTTTTCACGGCACTAACCTTTTCCTTCTCTAAGAGTATATATGCACATATATATACTCCTCTCCCCCTTCAGCATGAAATATTGATGAATCCTGCTCCCCTAAATGAAGGTTTGTTGGAAAAGAAGCCTGCAGTTCATCTTCAGCAGGAGGAATGCAAATGTGTTGAAATCCTAGGAGAGATGGGACAGCAAAATACAAGGGCTGCTGCAGCAGCTGCCAGATCATGTTTGATTCTGCGCACAGGCACAGACAGGAGCAGGGCAGGAAAGCTGCCCCAAGAAGCACTGACCCTCTTAGTTCCCCAAGCAAGAGACAAAAACATGTTGCCCAAGTAGGAAGCTTATTTACACAGAATTTGTACCTTGAATTATAGGGGAGGGCCAAGCTACTGTTAGCACAGATGTAAATCTGTGGTCAGTGAAGCTAAAAGGGAGTTATTCTAGATTTACACTCCCATCAGGGGGGTTTATACATGTAGGTTTCCACAGTGCCTTCTGCTATCCCAGGCATCACTGCACATGTCCAACTTTCATGCGCTCTGGCAGGAATGAAGCATGCATAACAACTTGGTAATCAATCCTCTCTGGGTCTGATGTAAAAGACTGGCCCCTGGGGATCTGAGCACTTGGAAGAAGAAAACCAACAACAACCCATAACATTTAGGGAGCTGTGCTTTTCTTTGCATTCTCTGAGAAGCAAAGCTATGATGCCTGTTCATCTCTGTATGTAATTGGACTCTGACTACTAAGTGAGGAACAATCAAAGAAGTGAGGATTGTGCACAGACCTCCAAGTGAAGTGCCGTGTCTGTTCCTGAGCATTTGGCATTCAGGTAGGAAAAGATGGAACTAGAAGGGCTCTTGCATCCCTGCAATACAGAGGTCCCAGACCACAGCCTTTGCCCAAAAGAGCTACTGACCCCTTTTTAAATGCTCAACTCCTGCACCTGAGAAGGCACAAGTGAGAAGAGGTCAGGTGCCAAGGGTCTTTTCTCAGTCTTCCAAGTCATTAAACTATTCTGTTTTTCCCTGGGTCATAGAATCACATAAAGGTTGGTGTTGGAAGAGTTGGCTTAAAGATCATTTAGCTCCAAACCCTTGCCATGGGCAGGAATACCCTCCACTAGACCAGGTTGCTCAAAGTCCCATCCAGATTGTCCTTGAACACTTCTAGGGATGGGAAATATGAAAATATGAAAGCCTGTCCTGATGCGGATTGGAGCATAACAAGAATTTCCCAAGCTCTAATGCTATCAACCCTTTGAAATTAGTGCTGCACTGGCACCTCTAAACCTCACTGTCATCTACACTAACTGTCTTCATTTTAAAGTGATTAAAAACCTTGAAAAATCCCTTTTGAAAGTTCTTCAACCAGAAGCCAAACCCAGTGAAGCCAAACATGAGCAACAGTAGTTAACCCAATACTTGCTGCATGCCTACCAAACCTACTGCCATGTTACCTGCCCCAACAGCCACAGCATCTCTGCTGGCCTTGCAGACACCTACTTAAGCCAGATGTACTGGGGGATTTATGAGGGTACTCATGAGCTCTGCTCAGCATCACACACTCCCTGGTCACAGCCAGCCCAGGGAAAGAACCATAAATCCCATTTCACAGATGAGAGGAGTGGCGCATGGAGAGGTGGACCATTTCACAATCAAATCCCCCATCCTGATGCCTACTGCCTTGGTTCCCTGGGCCTTCTGAAATCCTTTTGAGTGACCCGGACCCCTTACAATGTGCTGTTCCCACACTACAACTTGTGGTGATGGAGGGTACCCAGTGCTCTCTCTCCTCTGTGTACTGGCAGCTGAACGGTGTTATTTTTGTCCCCAGTTCAGAAGGCACTTTCATGCATCCCACTGTGTAGCTTATCTTCTGCAATTAGCACTTCCCACCATATCTGATAAGAGAGAAGGGCTCAGCTGCCCCTGATTAATTGCCAAGTATTTGCTTTCTTTTCCACTTCTGTGGCCTGGAATTAATTACTTTATCCCTCTTATTCTTTTCATGGGCCAGAGCGTTCTCCTTTTTTGTCCAATTATATATAATACCAATGCTTGAAATCCCCTGGGGAACAGTTGAGACAGGCTCTCAATGGGGAGGAAAGGAGCCTGAAAGCAGGGAGATTACTAAAGGTCATATGTCCTATAAGCTTCCCTGTGGTCTTAAAGTATATATTATCCTCTGACTCCAGCACAAATTTTTTCCTTGCACCACCTACTTTGCTGCCTTCTCCAGGTTTTTCAGTGAGGTAATGTCCGAACATCAGGAAAAGCTTGCAGATCTAAATCCCAAGTGTGAACAAGAGATGCAAAGGAAGCCCCCTGCCTTGCCTGAACACCTTCAAGTATTGCAGAAAACACAGACCTCAGAGCCCAGCAGGGACAATATAGCAATACTTGCCTGGCACCTATAAGCTACATAGCAATAAGAGCATTGCTCTAATTTGAAGGAAATACTGCAGCTTGGATGCAGCAGTTACACAGTCTCTTATTGAAGAGGATCACTCCTGTGGCTCTCTCAAAAGCCAGCCAACAGCATACTGCTTACTTGGGGGAAAGGAGTACAGAAGAAGATTCCTAAGAGCAGAGCAAGAAGACCATGTCCACTCTCTCCCTTGCAAATACAGGTGGCACTGGAACCACTGCTCACATCCCAATTTTGTTTTCCAGAACAATAGTGTAAATCAGGACTAAGTAAGTATGAAAGCACTGTTACTGAAAACAACCCTTGATCCTTTCGCCAAGGGGAGAAGGCTCTTTTTTGATAACTTTTTATTATCTCCAAGCCAGGTCTTTTCTAAAATCTACAGCCCTTGGGGAACAGTGTGTGGGGCAGTCCTCTACCTGGCATGGGGAAAAATGAAGGCATCTGGGAAGAAGTGAGGCAGAACTTCATCTGATTTTCAAACTGTTGGCAGTAGAACCATTTAAGCACACATTTACTGAGGTTTATAGACCCATAATTGTTATCTTCCTTCTTAACTCATTCACACCCATCATTAGGCAATTTGATTTTTACTGTCCGCAGCACCTGGGCCACCTCACTTACTGCATTTCTCTTTAATCTGGGATTTATGTGTCAGATGGCTGTATTTGACCCTTCACAGCCTGAGTTTCAGGATGCTTTTCAGGTGTCAAGGTTCCTGTGCATTAAAATTTCAGTGCTATCTCACTTGAAGATGTGGCACTATGATGCAGCCAGGATGCTGTCCCCAGCTCTCAGGCTGTCAGGATGACAGTCGTCTCACCCATGGTGGGAAGGGTGCGTTTCCAGGACACTTACACAGCCAAAAATTAGCCGAGCACTTGTTTTCCCACCATAATACCTGCAGAGTTAAAGCTGTTCAGCTTTGAGTCAGAGAACAGACAGCAGGTCGACTCTTACGGGTGTAAAAGAGAATGGATGATGAGGCAAGAGGGTGTGCCTAAGACCCTGACACCCTGTTCTTTGAATTGACATTTCTCTTCCCCTGCTCCCTTGCCTCTTGTCTCTACCTTCATTTGGCTGTCTTAATTATTAGCAGTGCCCAATTGTCTCTCCGACAATCCTTTCAGGTAGACTAAATGTGATAAAACCTGTGGAAAGTGAAGCCTCTGCATTGCCTGAGCTGCAAATCAAGCAGCAGCTAAGGACTGCAGCTGGGGTGGCACTGCAACTCCCGCAGCTCTCCTCCCCTTCCTTTCTCTTCTTTTTCCTCTCCTGACTTGTAACTCTGCCAGTTCTGCATCACAGACCCCTCTGAACTTGCTCTGCAGGCAGAGTGTGAACGGAGCACAGCCATGCCTCGGAATCTGTAACTACGCAGAGATATCTGTGTGTCAAGGAGGGGGAAGTGGGTCAGGGGCTGGCCACACACACAATGTGAGCTAGGAAATGTGAGCATGCTAGATATATTGCACACACACACACACACATACACACACATCCCTATTATTTGAATCATGGTCTGCACCCTTCAGTATATACTGCATGCTCCAGAGAGTATGTGCTGAGCTAAAGGCATTAACGTACAAAAAGGAGAGAGCTTGCTTTAAAGCAACTGTATATATCCATTCAGAGTGTGTGTCACAGTCAGTGAGTCGTTTCAGGGGAAATGGCTGCATCTTTCTCCTTGGGAAGGCATGTAGGCAAGCACTGGTAGGCTCTCCGTTGATTCAGCATGGTGTTGGGGGAACAGCCATTTCTTTGCTCTCAGATTCAAAAAGACAAAAAATACCTACAGCTGTTTCTCTCTCCATTTTTCTGGGGAGGACAAGGTAGCATAGTTTCTTGCCTTACTTTTCCTTGTCCTGGCACTGTGGGGCATAGCTGGAGAAGATGAGTCTATATGTAGGGAGAGTGAGTTGTGGCACTGGTTTGTTGAGGGGTCAAACACAGCCTCTGTCCCACAGTGACTTGTGTGTTGCAGTCTCAGCAGCAGGCACGAAGGAGACCCTTTTGCCTCCCTACATGAATTCCTATTTATATATGAAGATCTTAGATTGATGTCCTGGTTCTCATCCTTCAACACCTGCATCAACCCCCAGCCATGCTCTGCTGGTGTAAAATGGTCAATCTGCCTTTACGTGGACATTGCAACAGTCATTTACACCTCTCAAACCTCTAAAGCTGTCTCTCCTTTATAATTAGAGGTATAACTGACCTCATACGAAAAGCTCTGCTTGGTCTTCTGTGGCAGGAATGCAAAACTGAGAAGTCTCTTCACCCCTCCAACCCTCCCCCTCCTCTCCCCCTCACACCCCTCCTCCCAGCACCTGCAATGCGATTCATGCCCATGCACCAAGAATTGTTCTTTGTTTAACCTTACAGTAATCTATAGCTTTACTAAGGTGGCACTCACAGAAGTGACTTGAAAGCAAACCAATAAACGTCTCTCTTAATTACTTGGTAAAGCTTTTCATTTTCTATCGCTTTTTTTCACAGTTCTGAGTAACAGCAGACAGGGAAGATATGCAACATTCTGGCTTTGAATGACATGGAAAGCCAAGTCCTGCTCATGACAGCTCATTCATGTTTCCAGAAGCAAAGCCCAGAGGCACATGCATTCCTGCATGCCCAGTTCTGAAATGGCATTTGCAATTGCTGAGTGCCTGTACAAACCAAGCATTTACATGAGTGAACATATTTATTCAGCCTCATTTGAATGGAAAGCTGCCATCATTACATGCATAAAGTAGGTATGCAATATCCTCACAAGACCCTCAGTGGTGATGGAGTGCACTCCCCAACTTCCTAACAGCAAAGTCCTGGGATTTCAGTGTCAAATATTGCTCAAAATTAAGGTTAGAATCCCATCAGATCCCATCCACCTCCACAATTTTTACTGACCCCTCTACACTGGCAGCCACCTTGCAGAGTTTAGCCTGTAAATGAGTTTTACTGCCTAGCCCCAGGCAGCCCCCTACATTACGGATTCCTCTTCCATCTGCTCTCACCACATGCCAGCACATCCCTGGGGGGCCCCATGGGAGACCGCTGCCCATGACATGCAGACAATTACACACTGGCTACCTCAAATTCTCGCTACTGGTTTCCATACAAAGTGTTGTATTTTTTGCTTACTTCTGTACATGTCTTTGCTGGGTTTCCAGATATTATTAAGCATCTGTCACAATCCACCCCAGAGGTAGCTGCATTTAAGCTGTGGCTGAATGATTGCTGTATATGTAGTCTTCAAAGCAGTGAGTGATTCTTCAAGATGACAGGCACAGGGGATGTCAGTCATTTTCATTAACATAAATAAGATATGTTTCATTTTAGTCACTCTAAAATCATTGAGTCATTTATTGATGTCTCAGTAATTTATGAGATCTGTATCTTGGCTGGAAACCTACCAGTGTGACTGGTTGCAGGAAGAAATGGGCACAGTACAGAGATAGATCTCTGTTTAGCTGAAGTTCAACTATTTCTTCCCTGGGTCAGATGTTAAACAGCCTGGGGTGACGAGGCTTGGGAGCTTTTCACTTGCAGTTCATACGTTAATGACAAAATGCCACTGTAGCTCCCAAGTGAGAAATGTGATGGTCATTTCTCATGTTCCTGTTGGTGCTATGACTTATCATGGGCATCAAAAAACTGAATCCAATTCCTATTTTTGCTGAGAACCCTAGCCCAGAAGGCAAAGGACCCACTAGAATAGAGAATGAACATCCTTCCTGCTCCTAGAAATGGGCAGTCAGGAGAGGCACATAAGTTATCTTCGCCCTGCTGCAGCTGGGGTGATGAAAGGGAAATGGTCGTCTCCCAGGGTGTCAGTCAAGCACTCTCATCAGTCAAATTTCAGAAAAAAATTTCATCAGGCAAGAGAACTGAGTAGGTTCAGATTAGCTCTGGAGAGGCATCCAAATTGTCTACTGATGAAACAAACCAAAATGGGATGTCAGCTTGGCACAGTCCAGAGAGAAGAGAAGCCCTGTATCCTCAACACCACCTCAGCAGCTCTCAGCCCAGTGATCGGATGGAAGATTTGTCAAAAAAACATGTCCAGGCTCACCATCTCTCACACTGGCCTCCCTTTGCCCCATATTTCAGATCCTCTCTACTCTCAGAGATGCCCAGCAAGGGTGACCATGAAACCAATGAGAAGAAAGGTGGAGGAGTCATGACTTGTACAAGAGCCAGCCAAGCAAAATGTGATGCTAGGGGTGCACACAGCCATTCCAGATCTGGCCATGAATTTTTCTTGGGTCAGGAGGAGGACAGATGAATAGGTGTAGGATATCCGGAGCTCACACTGACGTTTCTCACTTCCCCATAATCTCACTTCTTTGGCACCTCACTGCTGGGAGAGAAGCAACTTTAAAAAGAGGTTTTATCAAGCCCAGCAAGGGGGGAAATAAAAGCAACCCAAAGTGCAAATAAACGTCTGTTTCCCTTAGTTTCCTTCCTTTTCTCACTTCTATTTCTTCCCTTTTCTTCTTGTTTCCATCATGTTTTCTTCTCGTTTCCATCATGTTTTCTTCTCTTCTTCTCTTACTTTCCCTCCTCATCCCTTCCTGCCTCTTCCAATCTTCTTCCCCATGTTTTCTCCTAGGAATTCCTATAGGGCTCCAGCTCTGTACAGGCCCACAAAAACATCTGGTTCTTTCAAAATCTACTTTTAAACAGGTGTCAGCGGTGACCAGTTTCAGGTTTCACTGACCAGTCAGAGGGACTTTGGGATCACTGCTTTTGCTACCAGACTGCTCTGTGCCACATCATGTCTTCCAAGCAACCCACAGGAGTTGGTAGCACCCCCAGACCTGCACTCACCCAGGGACCCTTGGCAGGGAGGAGATGGTCCTGTCCTGACTGCAGAGTTGTATCACAGCTGGGGATAATGCTTTTTAGAAAACATCCTCAAGAGCTACTACTTACTGCCTCTGACAAAGGGTGGTCCTTGGTTCCCTCCAGGTCCAGAATTATGTCTGTGTGGATGACCCATGTGCAGCTATAGATGCTCAAGTGCTGCTCCATCTGACAGCTGGGAGTCATCGGGAGCCCCGGCTTTCCACAGAGGGGCTTATACCCCAAAACCTAAAGACCCTGCTCCTCCTTGCTCCCACCTGAATGACACCATTTGGAATACAAAACCAAGGTTTGAGGCTGGAATTTGTCAATTCTGTGTTTGTCAACTTCTCTCCCAGGAATGTTAATGATCTTCCTGCATGGCCTACAGCCTTCAGAGGTAAAATAGCTCATGTGGAACATTAGGGCTTCCATTGATTTACTTTTAGTGCTTCCAGACAGTAAAGTTCTCTTGGTTTTGACCAGTTAATTGTATTTTCCAAAGGGATTTTTAATACCTATCTGTTATGTGTCAGTGGGATGTTGTCTCAGTTTAAAAAAATGAACCAAACAAGATGTCTGTCAAGGAAAGCAAGGAATCTTCCTGGACTAGAAAGAGAATCTCCTCCTTGAGCCACCACAACCTTTGAAATTAAGAGGCTTCAGGCAAAAATGTAAAAAAAAAAAAAAAAGAGGAAAACAGTTCTTTACTACAAATACATAGAAAAAAAAAAAAAGAAACAGAACAAGCAACATCACCACCATCCCAAGCGGTGCCGACATCGGGAAAAAAGGGACAAGGAAGAAGAGGGTGGTGCTGCCGTCGGGAGTGCCCGCAAACTCACGCCGCTGGCGGCTGGCTTCGGCACGGACATCAGCCGAGGAAGAGCTGGGACCCTCCTGTCAGCAGCGAGCACGGGTGGGGGTGTTGATATGACACCCTGCTGCCCTGCTGAGGGGGGCAAAGCCAGTGCAGAGCGAGATGGCACAGATCCACCAAAAGCACATGTGCCCACCCTGGCAGTCCCGGTCCCAGACAAAACAAAACAAAACAAAACAAAACAAAACAAAACAAAACAAAACAAAACAAAACAAAACCGAAAAACAAACAAACCGAAAACCTCAAACAAAAAAACAAAAAAGAAAATAAAAAGAAAGAAAAAGAAAAAGAAAAAGAAAAAAAAGAAAAAGAAAAAGAAAAAGAAAAAGAAAAAGAAAAAGAANCAAACAAACCGAAAACCTCAAACAAAAAAACAAAAAAGAAAATAAAAAGAAAGAAAAAGAAAAAAAAGAAAAAGAAAAAGAAAAAGAAAAAGAAAAAGAAAAAGAAAAAGAAAAAGAAAAAGAAAAAGAAAAAGAAAAAGAAAAAGAAAAAGAAAAAGAAAAAGAAAAAGAAAAAGAAAAAGAAAAAGAAAAAGCACCCAGGGAAAGAACTGGGCTTCCCCCACCACCTCAGGGGAGCATAGGCAAAAGAAACAAAGGAGAATCCCATCTTTGCAGAAGAGCCATTAGTTTTTCAATAGAAAGGCCATTAGAGTCTGAGCTAGGAACAGTGAACTCTTAGTGTTTGCCTGTCTCTCCCTGGCAGAGACTTGCCTTCCCCTATGCCTGGCTATGTGGTGGTGTGTGAAAAATTCACCCTAAAGTTTGAAACTATAGCAGATAGTGATGCTGTAGCTGAGTGGGCTCACACATATGTGGGAATATGGGTGGACTGGTGAACATCCAGCTAGGGGTCTTTTAGACAGGCTGTGGTGGGAGCCATGGGTTGGAACAAACAGCACAGTTTTCAGTGCACTTAAGGCATGCAGTATGATCCACGTGACTGCAGCAGATTGCTCTGCAAAAGTCCAGCTGCCAGTAGAGCCATCCATTGCTTTTGAATCAAGGCTCTTTTGCAAGCTACCTGGCCTGTTACCTCTAGAGGAAATGCAGTTATATCTGGTGGCAGTGAAGCAACAGCCCAGCAAGTCTGGCCCTATCAGGCTTCTCTGGCCAGTAGAAAAGCTGTGCAGATGCACCTTCATGATGATGGTAACTGAGATGTTTTCACTCCCATCTGTGATGAGTTATTAACATCGACAAAATTAATTATTACAGCCCAGTGATCAGCAGTAACAGAAGATGCTGCAGTATCTCTACTGCACATTAATATCTGCCCTTAGTCAAATAAAACAAGCCCTCTGCATGAAAGTGATGTATGATATATCACACTGCCAGATGAGTTTTCCCAGACATCTGAAAGGCAGAAATGCAAGCAGTACACGCACATGCAGCCCAGCACGGGAACACTAAATTGTTAAAGGCATGTCTAAACTTGTCACAGATGGGACAGTTCTCTGAAACCAGGCATTATTGCTTTCTGAATATCTTACCTTCTCACAAGATATACTGAAACTTTCTCACTGAGCACAATACAGGAGTCAGAGCTGACATTTGAAAGCCGAGGCAGTTGTCTGAATACAAAAGACAATAAATCTGTATCAAGTCAAAAGGCCAGAACCATCCTGAGATAGCTGGAAAAGGGTATCTTTAGGCCAATCTCCAGTTGGGAATCTAGACCAACCCCTGCTGAGCTGCTACTGTAGCTGCTTGGCATTTTAGACCTTTTGTTTTAATTTTTTAATTTGCTTTTAGTGTATTTTTAATTACCCCTTTGAACCCCTTTGAACAGGTTCCACTGACATTCCACAGATTTCTTGACACATTTAGGAGCCCAGCCTCAGCTCATAGGGTGAAAAAAATGTCTCTCAGAGCTGCCTGGGCTTCAGGAGGAGATAGGAGTCTGCCCCCAGGTCTCATACCACGCCCAGTACCTAGCAGCAGGGTCTTTGACCCTCCATGGCCACTTGCAGAAGTGAAGGACCTGACCTCAGCACTGTAGTTTGTTCCCTTCTTCTGCCAATGTGTTTAGAGGTGGAAATGAGAGGGAGCCCTGCCATCCTTGTTAACTGTGACTCAGTATGTTATTTCTGGCAGTTATTCCACAAGATTTTTTCCTACGTTAAAATTCAAGAGCTGAGGAAGTCAGCTCAGGGCTAGACTGCAGGATGCTAAACCCTGTAACTCAGAGAAATACACAAATAACAAAACATACATAAAAAAATAAAAAGGCTACCCTATTCTTGCTGTGAAAACATTTTGAGTGTCCAGGACATTATTTTAAAAAAGAAACACATTAACCCAAATCTCCAAGGACTATGCAGTTCTGTGCTGCACTAGTGCATCTTCCTAGGACTGGCCTTCAAGTTGCCTGTGGCTATCAGCCATGTCAGCACTGCCCCAGTGCAGCTGGCTACACTGAGTGCGTGTCCTACATAGAGAGGATGGGCACCCATGTCCCTGACACCTGATGCTGGGCAGCACCACAGTGACTCAGCTGCCTGCACCCCTTGATAGAAGAGTGGTGCTGAGGATGGCATGCACTCGTCTGAGTCAGGGCCTTGCCTACCCAATCATTTGTTTATTTGTTTGTCTTTTTCTCAGCCACTTTCCAACCTCCCAATACAGAGGGTGCAAAGCTCATGCCAGTCATGCAAAGCCTGAGGTGTAGTTGAAGACCATAGGGCCAGCATTGCACTTGGTTCAAGATATGTGATGAGTCTCTGATGGTGGCCAACAAGGGCAGGTTGCAGCATATGTACCTCTGGTGGGATTCCTGGGCATGCAAATCACTATGGAAATACAAGGCTTCCTTGGTCCTATTTCTCTATGCTCTAGTCACTCCATTCCTCCTTTTGATTTTGTAAAGGGGAGCATCCACAATTTTTACTGACCCCTCTACACTGGCACCCACCTTGCAGAGTTTAGCCTGTAAATGGGTTTTACACCCTAACCCCAGGCAGCCCCCTACATTACGGATTCCTCTTTCACATGCCAGCACATCCCTGAGGGTCCCCAGGGATGACCACTGCCCATGACATGGAGACAGTCTCTTCTTTTCCAGCTTTTCTGCCTCCACCTGCCCCTCTCTGGAACCACAGCCTGGCCTTGACAGGGCTTCCCTCGTGGTCTGGGGAGACATGGCCCGTTTTGGGGAAAGCACAGAGGTGGGTGGCTGCAGAGATTGAGAGAAAGAGATGCACAGAGAGAAAGCAAAGCTCCTGCAAGAGCTATGCATTAAGAATGGAACCCTTCCCATAGATTAAGGGCAGGTCAGAGGTGCCAGCAAAGTGGAGGAAACCTTGAAGAAGAAGTAGTATTGCTCTGCTGTTGTTGCCCAGCCATCTTACACAGACAAGCCAGGTCCGCTGCGCAGGTCACGCACAGGAGAGAGCGTTGCTGTAGGGAGAGTAAGGTATGCACCTGAAGCATGGGACCTCGGGAAATCTGGATTTGGGCTCAGCTTCCAAACTTTACAGTGGGGCTCCTGGTTGCAAGCCCTTCTGCTTGCTTGCTCTTGTGCCCAAGTTTTTCTCCCTTCCTCTCTCTTACTTTCCTGCTTTTCTGGTCAAGTAGGAGCTTCACTGTGGGTTGGCAAGGGCTGA
Organism: Sclerurus mexicanus; assembly: GCA_013396755.1. NCBI lineage: Eukaryota > Metazoa > Chordata > Aves > Passeriformes > Furnariidae > Sclerurus > Sclerurus mexicanus. The sequence continues at coordinate 364,214 of VWZF01004532.1, read as the reverse complement.
AGCTCCAGCTGAGATCACAGGGGCAAGAGCAGAGAGCACAGTGGTGGAGACAGGTGGTGGCTCCAGATGGTGGGGAGGGGACTTTGTGTGGGGGGGGGCAAGAGTAGGGGAAAGGAAAAGCTGGAAATAAGCTGAAGCTGAAGAGATGGATTGGAACAAGTTGAATGAGAAATCACAGGAGAAAGAGACCTGGTCATTCAACGGGGCACCACACAGTTTACACTGTGAGTGACTCCACTGTGTCTGAAATATTTTAGTTAATGCTTAGGGAATAAAATATGTGGAAGCTTTTTTTTTTTTTTTTTTTTTAATAACAGTCATCTATTTATAGGCTGTAAATTATACACCATGAACGTTACTCAGAGACAAGACATTATTTTGCTGCCAGCAGGGAAAAGGGAAGGGAAGAAAAAAAAAAAAGGAGGTAGAGTGAAGGGAAGAGAGAAGGAGAAAGACACAGAGAGAAAGCAATGAAGCTGTGAGCTTCTGACCCCCACACATCCCCCATGCATCTACAGCAAAAGGCATGTTGGGTGCCACAAAGATGACACTGAAGAGAGGAAAAGAGGCATACAGAGCCAACTGTGGGAGCCCAGTCCTTTGCCTTCCTTCCTGCTGTAGAAGAAACATGTGGGACCATTTCTGAATGAGTTGGAGTCTTTTCTAGTGCTACTTTTGGGTGCCAGAAAAAAGCACCATGAGAAATGTTGCACAGGAGCTGATGGTCTTTGGTATCTGGCACCCTCCTGTCTGTTATAGACACAAGTGCATGGGCCACTTGGCAGGCTTTCCTGGCTCCTTTTCAAGCAGTTTGAGTGCTTCAGAAAAATGCTTTACCACCCCCCCTCTTTTCAGTCTCTTCTGGTTTCCCCCCCAAACTCTCTCCCTCCTTTTGCAATCACATATGCACAGAGAAGGCATTTGAACACAAATTCTTCTGCCAGAGTTAGAAACCAAATCATGCTGTCGCCTTTTGCAGTCAATAGAAAAAGGAAGAAAAGGCAGTTTGCCTACTTGATCTCCCCATTAGTGATGAGATGGCCCTACAATATTTGAGTATAATATTTAAGTATCTAACACTAGATGAGACAAGCTTAGGCTTTACGAGAAACCCAACAAATTGTTTCCATTAAGCTTGCTGTATATAGGTTGAAAACATTCAGGAGAAATCCCAAGCCATGGCAGAATAAGAAAGACTTACTTTTAATGCAAATGCTGATAAACTTTTCCATGAATCCTGGGGCTTCAGAAAGAATCACAGCAAATCTAACACAACTTCCTCCTCTTCTGAAGTTTACTGATCTCTTTCTTTGGCTCCCTAAGCTTCATCTCTTAATTCTTCCTTTCTTTTCACAACAGTCCACTTCCTTTTTTCTCATTTAGATTTCATACTATTTTTATTAGTCCATTTCTTTTGGTTTTATACACTGGAAAAAGAAAAAGAGGTTTTGACCCAGCTGGCCTATAGGATTAAAAAATCTTTGTCATCTCTGAGGTTTCCCAATATCTATAAGGTATGATCAAAAGCAAAACCTGTAATGTGAAACCCATTCATTTTACAGCCCCATTGTATAAAGCACCATATAGTCACCCTACTGGCACTGAAAACATATCCCTGAGCAGCAACTCACTGCAAAGCATCTGTGATACCTTCTGAGGGATGGCACAATCCAGGTACAGACCAGAATTAGATACTATTCCCTACATTGCCTTGAATGCAAGGAGCACGTGTGCAGGCATGCAGCACAGCAATCCAAACTCAATTCACCCAGATTTGAAGGCTCAGGGTCAACCATGTTATGCAGGCACAGAGCAATTTAAGGCAGTAATCCTCAGGGTGGAGCAAAAGTGAGACCATGAATTTGGATCTAAGCTTGCAGAGAAAAAACCTCCAAGTGTTCCTCTAAGCTGCTAGTTAGGAGGGATGGCATACACATGTAAGATGGTGCTATGTTCAATGCCATGTAATGAAATCTATGAGCTCCCTGGAAGCTCCAGTGAATGGAAGCATCAACATTACAGTGCTTGACATGTGGAGTTGCCATTACAAGCCATCCTAGATCACTGTTCTACAGAGCAATCCTTTTCATGGTGAGTGTCTGTTTGATGACCTGTGTGCAATGGGACTTTCTAGTTCCACTTAAAAGGGCCCAGAAAAAACATCCTAGATGAATTCAAGGGTAACTCTCATGCAGTCTAGTACAGAGATATCTAAGCAGACACTTAGCAAAATGTTCCATCGTACAGAATTCCTTAAATGTGTTCAGAGGTATTGACTTTTGCCCAGGAGGTATTATGTGATATAGACCATTCAGCTGAGACACCATGTCACCAAATTGCCTTTGCACCCCAACAGTCTGTCTTTCCACAGCTAGGAGAGGACATACATGATAGCAATGATGTGTGGGCAGGGAACTTGCAAAGAAAATGCTGCTGCCAAATAAATAGAAACACACATCTGCAGAGTTTTCAGTTTGGCCTGGAGGACAAGTCAACCAGCAAAATGTATCAGCATAGCTACTCCTCATCTGAGCCCCAGGGAACAGCTTTACCTAAGCACAGTGCACCCTTCCCCCTCAAGCTCTGATCTTGCCAGAGCTCAAATACAAGCAACATGAAAGAATATCCCACAGTTGCGGATGAATTAGTACATGCTGCCTTCTCTCGAAGTCAGTGCTAAAACTAAATTTGTCTGCATCAGATTAAAGAGCTACCTTCCTCCCCAAATGCTGACATCTGAAGCCTCACCTCATTCCTATTCCCTGGAGCTCAGAACTGATCCTAGACCAGTGCTCTCAGCAAGCAGACTGGCATCCTGTACCCTTGTCTAGGTCTCACAGCCAACCTGTATTTTCAGTGGTGCAGCAAATCAGAACTGAGCAGTCTCCTGATCTGAGCCTTGCAGGGCATAGCAGTCTCCAGAGCTACTGTATGTACCCTCCACTCTCATGCCCTTTCCATGCCAGAAATGCCTCTCTTCTCTGTGCCACACAGCCAAGCCATAGCTGCCACTCGAGTGGCAGATGCCTGCCAGGGTTACCCAGCAGGTCTGAAGTTCTGCAGAATCACATCTGCTTCATTGTCCTTGTTTCCCCCAGCTCATCTATGATTTCATTTAGCTGAAATTCTGACAGCTATTCCAGTCCTACGTAGGCAGGGCAGATCCCTTCACTGTTAGAGTCTTTTTTTTTTTTTTTAAAATGAGTATTATTTGGGGTGTAGGTGGAAAGGATGGTGCTTAAATTAAAAAGGTCTGAATCTGTAGCATAAAATCTCAACTCAGCCTTAAAGAAGAAGCTTGCAGATTGACAGAAAGCACCACTGTAATGTGAAAGAACAAAGAGAGTGAAGATGCTGCCAGGTGGGAAAATGAATCCTCCCTGGCTCTATGAGTATTGATATAGTTTGTGGTGTACATACCACTTGCACATTTTGCAAACAAACTTAGCTCTAGCTGCCACCAAAATATGCCATGGTCTATAAGAAGCAGCAAAATATTGTAACTAAGTGATCTGGGAGCTTGGTAAATCCTTTTCTTGTCCTACTCAGCAGATACCAGATCAACACCTTTGTCCTTACACCAATGATTTTAGCAGCTAAAGGGTAAAGGGGACTGGAAGAATATCTCTCCCTTGTGCACCCCCTTTCCACCTCTCCAACAGCTGGAACCTTCTTGCAGAGGGACACCTGGGAGCAATGGCTCTTTGCAGAAGGCAAGATGATTTCTATGTGGGTGAGGTTGTTGTTGGGAGGGCTCTAAAGAAGGAGAAAAATCTCCTCTGTTACTAAGCAGGGATCTGAAGGCCATTGTCAGGGAAGAAGCAGAAGAATTTCCATAAAAGGAAGAATTATTCTGCCTGCAGCCAAACCACCTGGACTCTAATCTTGTCAGATCTCGCAGCAGCAGCAGGACTGGTCAGCAAGGGGAGGAGAGTCTCCACAAGGGACGCAGAGTGTTGCAGTGACGCAGGAAAGAAGGGAGGGAGCTTCTCATCCTGTGTAGATAGTAAACACATTATCCCCACGGACTTTTAAAATTGTTTTTTTTCTTTCATGACCAAAAGAAGAGTCTTTTATGAACTGCTAAGTGTGCATCACATGTAATGTCTAATCTGGTTTTCTCATCTAATTCCAACAGGAGCAATTGGATTATGCTGGATTACTATTCCTCACTTTCCACTTTCTTTCATCCTTCACCTAAGCTGCTCTAACTGGTTGCCAGCCCCAGAACTGTTTGAATAACTGTGTATGAAAAATTTCATTCAGTTATAAGCAATATAAGGCCCCAGGAAACAGTGAGGCATTGCAAAGTGACCCATTAGGACCAAAGTGACCCCTTACCTGATCAGCAAGAGGACTCCTGGGACATTAAAGCAGAAATGGACATGGCATAAGAAAAGTAACTTAGAGTAGAGGGTCTCGATCTATCAATCCAACACCAGTCAACATGAATCACTGTGGAGTGCAAGGAAAAAGACACATCCCCCAATCCCAGCCTCTTTTTCTGCATTACCCAGGGATTACCTCAGGCAGCTGTCTCAGTTTAAAAGAAACTAAGATGTTTATCTGGACTATAAAGGGGGCTCTTCCCAAAAACCACCGCAACCTTTGAAATTAAGAGACTTTCATCAGAGAATGTATACAAAAGGATAACAGTTCTTTACTACAAATATATATCAATATAAATACATATATAACCAAAAGAACAAACAGCAATACTGTAACCAAAACTTTCAAACAAATCAAGTTCTATCTCTGCCCCTTCAGTGCAGTTGTATTTACAAACAATGGGAGGTGATGCTGTGCCTCGGGAGGCAGCTGCCACAAAAGTCACTCATGAACTCCAGTGAGGCAAAGACAGCAACCAGGGAGAGGCGCTGGCTCCGAAACTCCCGTGGGAATGGCAGCCACAGGCATGGAATGAAACCTTTCCTGTGGGCAGAGCAAAGACCCTCTCCTACCGTCCTCTGTCTGAAAATAAAGCACTGTGTGGAGGGAAAAGGGGCAGCATCTTCTCTGCAGATGCTGTTGGCACCTTGAGGAGTCTGCAGTGAATCCAGGTAGCTGCGACCACTCTCTCCGAAGAGCGGCACAGGGTGCACAGAGTCGGGGGGCAAGCCAGAAAGAAAGATCCACTCCTGGTGCCTCCACCAGCTCAGCAAACAGCAGCCAGCACCCACACAGACCGAGGAGCGAAGTGTGGCCAGTACTAGGAAAAAACCTCCCTCTGCCCCCACCCCACACCTCCCCCAATCCTCCCCCCAGCCCTTAAGTTGGAATGCAAAGCTATTAGCCCTCCCTTTCTGTTTAGGCTTTTGCTAGGTCTGGGAGCAGGTCGTGGAGGANCACAGAGTCGGGGGGCAAGCCAGAAAGAAAGATCCACTCCTGGTGCCTCCACCAGCTCAGCAAACAGCAGCCAGCACCCACACAGACCGAGGAGCGAAGTGTGGCCAGTACTAGGAAAAAACCTCCCTCTGCCCCCACCCCACACCTCCCCCAATCCTCCCCCCAGCCCTTAAGTTGGAATGCAAAGCTATTAGCCCTCCCTTTCTGTTTAGGCTTTTGCTAGGTCTGGGAGCAGGTCGTGGAGGACTGGGCTGGGCTTCAGCAAGCCATCTCGTCCTGTGTTGGTAAGGCAGAGAAAAAAATTCCATGAAAGATTTTGAAACTATAACAGCAGCTCATCTCCTTGCTTCGTCTCTGACCTGTGCACTGCATAGACAGCAAAGTTGCAGAGGCTGCAGCGGCAGCACCCTCCAATGTCCTTGAAGTCCCTGGGACAGAGCTAACGTCAGGGTTAAGTGCACCCACAGCAACTTTCCCTTGGCTCAACCAAGTCAGTGTTGAATTCTCTTCACATGCTGGTTGTTTAAATCCATCATAAAACAAGTAGAAGAAAAAGAATGGATCAGGAAAAGGAAATAATCAACTCTTGTCCTGCTGCTCTTTGGCCAGTAAAGTGATAAAGCAGAAAAGAGAAATAAGGCTTTCCCTTCACTGTATTAAGAAGCTGAAAGTTGAAGAGCAAAAGAAGAGTGTATTTGAAGATAGCACAAATCCTTGATAAAGCCTCTCTGAAACTTGATGAAAAATTTCAAAGTGCATTAGGAAAGTTGGGGTTCTCCAAAGGATAAATCCCTGAAACAGGACAAATTGAGGAGAAGAGACAGACACAGATGGTTGTCTGGGCTCTCTAGAGTGAGATAGGGGTGCAGAATGAGCAGTAATGTCTGTGAAGCCTGTTGGCTCAGGGTCAGGAATGGAGCACTAGCATGGAGGTCAAGTATGCAGGACCTTTACTCTCTGCTAAGCCCCTTGTGTCGTTTCAGGAGACAGCCCTAGCACGCTGACATCATAGATGCTTCTGGAGCAAACATGAGCATGGCATGGCCCCCCTCTTGCCTTTCTCTCTGTCCATTTCCCTGCTACAGGGACAAGCTGTGGATAGCACAGGCAAGCAACACATTGATAGCTCCCCACCTCACCAGGAAAATAGGATAAGATGAGCTTCTCTGGGCACCAAAAATCTGGGATAGTTTCAGATGTATTGGTGAGGTCTTCAGGAGGAGATGTAGATGCGGTCACTAATCTAAGTCTTGGCTTTCTCCAGTGTCTCCTATAGCAGAGCAAGCACAAGCTCTCTGCCTAGCTTTCCAGATCTGCACTAACTCCCTAAATATGAAAATATTTGGTGAAAAGTTCTAAACCTGCTCTTCAAAGATTTCTCTTAACCTCTTTGCATTTCCAACAAATTAATTCCCTTGGAACAGGCCTGTAATTAAGAAATTGTCCAGGGACCTTTGTCATCAGGTAAATACAGAACATGGTGTCTGGAGACAGAAATTCTTTCAATGAAGATTAATTATTCAGAGTTCCTGTCCCAGTCTATCTGGCAGTCGGGAGAACAGGGTTTGAACATGGGAGAGAAAAACCGGTGCTGCGGCCAACTCTACACATCTGGCACCATCCACCCAGCAAGCACCATTCAGGGAAGTATTTAGAGAATACAGACTGTTTCTATATTTTCAGGCTTTTTGTTTATGAAGAGCTACTGAGACTGTTCATGCAGCAGCAAGGAGAAAGGACAGAGAAAATATGCTTATTTTTAATCAGAAAGAATCACATTTATTTGCCTCATGTGCATCTGCTTCCCACAGGGGATGTGGACAGGAGCTGATATTTGTGATGCACGCAGTGCTTGGTGAGAAGGCAGGTCCAAAAGAGGCAATAGGACACAGCTATGCCTCTTCCTGGCAGATCATCCTGGAAACAGATGTTTTGCCTTAGGAGTTTGTGCTCTTCAGTGCCCACCAGGCAGCAGCAACTTGATGGGAAAGGCCTAAGTCAGTGAAGAGAGCGGGAAACATGGAAGAATAAAGACAAAGCACAACTTTGCTTTACATGTTGAGTGGAAAAAGAAAATATCTCACATAAGTATGAAAAAGCCCACAGAGGTCACAGCACACAAAACAAAGGAATGGAAGGAGAGATGATCCAGAACTCATCCCAGAAAGCAGCAAGAAGGAAAAGCACTGAGGAAAGATGTACCAAGTATTCACTACTAGAATTAAAAAAATAAATGTAGCCAAAGAAGGAAAAACTCAAGACAGAGAAGAGAGGACTAGATCCTGGTGAGGAGTGGCATTTGGAGAGAGTCAGCCTTTCATTAGGGCAGATGTGGGCAGGAGCAGATCACACCAAATGAGGAAGCTCGTCTGCCTCCATCTCGCACAGCCACGTATGAGCCCTTCCCCCGTGCCTGAATTTCTTGTATCAACCCAGCCAGCAGCACCAGCAAAGGCGAGTGAAAAAACATGGTATTTGCAGTGGTCCCTTCCCCGTCACCACTCACTGGTAAGTAGCATGGGCTTTGTGGCTATCAGTAGTAGATTTTAAACTGAAATGGGAACGGTTAAGCAGACTGGCCACCTCTGCACCCTGCCCACAGGCAATAAGTAACAGGAGCACAAAGCTCTTGATAACAATCTTAGAAAAGTTCTTGCTTATGCATAATAACTTGTTCTTTTAATAACAGTGGCAATAGTCTACTTCTTGTAACAAGTTTGTCCCTTGGGACATTACAGAGTTCCGGAAAACTGGATTAGCTGACTGGAAAGGCAAGGACACTTCAGGGAACAGCAGGTCTCGTCTGGGATACACATGGCTTCAAGTAAGCTCTTGGCCCAAGACAGTGACTGGAATGCTGCTGACATTCCCAGGACGGAAAGAAGGAAAAAAAGATATCACAAGAAGGAGAAGAAAGCCTTTGATGCTCAGTTTATTGGGAGGCATAATATGATAATATGAGAGATTTAGCCAGCATTATCGAGAAGTGAAGGAGACTGCCAAGTCCTTCAGAAGAGTGATGCAGAGCTGTTCAGGACACTTCCAGAGAATTTGTAAGAGGAAGCATCACTGCAGGGCTAAGAGGCAGGGAGTGCTGCGCTCCTCCTTCCAGTTTGAACCCACACTGATTTTAGCAAAGAAGAAAAGAAGCAGGAAGACTTGCAGGATAGGGTGTACAGAGGAGGAAAAGCAGATCAGTTGATCCAGCCACAGGCTGGACCCAGGACCAGACACACCAAAAAAAACCCCCAACTCCATGGACAAAGAAAGAAGCAACAGAAAACATTCTGAATATGCCTATGAATTCATGCCCTGTATTTTCATACCCAAAACAAGGTTTCAAGAGATCAAAAGAAAGCAAGACCTCTGTTCGACAAGCAAGGACATAATTAAGTGAAGCTGCACTTGACCCCAAAAGCTTCTCATATGTGCAGAAGCAGGGTAACCCCTCACACCACAGACACCTTAAGACCTAGGATTTCAGATATTATTATGAAACCCTGAAGGCAATTGCAAATTGGATTTCCAGGAGGTCCCAGCAGACAAGCAAAAAAACCCCTACAAGCCACAACCCCAAGGCTGGGCCAGTCTTCTGTAAAAGCTCACACTGGGGCAGGGTAAGGTGGATTTTTTCCCTTCTAGATGTTCCTTTGTGGTCAGCAGCTCCATGCTCTGTACCACTTGCAGCTTGGCCTAGGATATTTTGCCCACAAAGCTTTCTTTAGGAGACAAAGGCTCTCATTTGAAAATGAGAGCAACAGAAGTGGCAGGACATGCACTTCTGATGTGAGGAAAGAGCTATATGCTCCAGTGTGATTAATGTCCTGTAATTTTTGATGTCTAAGCACAGATAAAAGCATAACATAGAAATGCTTGCAGTCAAAGGAGAGACAGATACACGTACATTGTGATTCTTTGATCTATTTGAGATAGATACATAAGAATGAGCTAAATCATGCCCTTCCTCTCCCCTGGATAAAAGGGGAGCCTGGCACTGTGGTAGGCATCTGTCATAAGGGAGAGAAACTCACCACCAACACCTAGTGAGCTTTTAAAGGCTTCAGTTATCCAGGCCAATGCACAATTGACCTGGCAGTAATAAACAGTGGGGACACCAGTTATACAAACCTGGTGCTAAAACCTGTGTATCTATGAAGATGCTGTGATGGGTCTGTGTGCTGTGCTTGCTGTGCTCCCAGGGGGAGACTGCAGGGCTGCCTTGACCTTCACTCGGGAGCCCAAGCCTTCGCTCAAAAGCCCAAATGCTCTCCTCCCAAGGCCCAGCTGCCCCAGCAAATGAGCAGCTGTGAAAAGCTGAGGATCATGACCCACGCAGTCTGCAGACAAAGCCCCAGAGACTCAGGACCACCACAACCTTCAGTGGAAGAAACAAGTGGCTATCATTTCATTCATAAGACAAATGAGTTTGTCTATCCCATTGCTTAAGGCAGCCTCTGTGCCAAGTAGGAGCTACTGCTCTGCTCTGCCCAGCCCTATGTTCTCATTTCTCTGTTTCTTTGGGTCTACTAGCCTTGGTCCAGGAAGGTCGTGGGCAGCCTCTGTAGCTGGAGGATATGGCCCAACAGCACAGCCTGAAGGACAATTAAAGGGATCATTTGCCTTTTCTCTGTTTGATTGGCAGCTAAGTGCAGGGTAGGGGAGCTGTGCCACAAACCACACCCAAGAAGTATTTCACAGGGAAACTGAGAAGATACTCTCAAAAAAAATTAATATCTTATTCTGGAGGGACCCAAAGAAGTCTCTGTTTAACAGGCACCAGACACAAGTGAACAGTGACAACTCAGGAGCCCCCTCCCTCCTTTACTTATGAGCAATTACTGCTGGTTTCCAGGGAGGAATATTTGTGTTTTGATATTCAGAATGACATTCTGTTTTGCAGAGAGGTACAGAGCAGCGTTCTCCTCCTGGTGCTTCAGCATTGCTGTCTGAGGAAAGGAGCTGGTCTGCTCCACCTCTGGCATCTCCTCAGAGATCTCCAACAGGAACACAATTAGTTCCACTTGCAAAGACTGTTAGTTTTGTATGTGTATAAGCACGTGTGCTAACCATGTGAAAATGAGCTTACAGAGTTGGAAAACAATAATTTCCCTATTTGCATAGATTCCTTCTCCATGTTCTGTGCAGACATAAGAGCCTGGGCAGTGGCCACAAGCAAAAGAATCCAGTCAGAACCTGGAGAGCTCCAAAGAGGTCCGCTGGGGTTGAAGGGATATTTTACTGCTAGGCAAGGGTCGGGGGTGATAATTGTCTTTCAGGAGGAGAGATATAAGCCAGATTTCATTGCATAAAGGTATCTATCCATGGGGATTCTCCAGAAATGGCACACGCTGGACAGGCTCTGGCCACATGCCAGCCTGGTTTATTGCATCTCAACTCCCCTTCCAGCTCACATACATTCCCTTGTGCAGGTTCATACATGTGATAAGGGTAATTGTAGGTGCTCTATTCCTGCCTATAGAGCACTCAGAAAATAGTCACAGTCCTATCCTTTTTGCACTGTAATCACAACAGTCATCCACTGAACCAAGGTGCTGAGGCTGTTCATTCAGGATGTGCTTAGGAAAGTTTTCCTTCTTCTTTTGCAATCACCAAGTCTAACTTCTTACTTTCTGAACACCACTGAAGATTTTATGAAATCACCAGAGTCCAAGCCTGGCACTTTAAAAAGCAAAGCTAGGAACCTTCAACAACTTTGATCAGTCTCATGTTACTGATAGCTGTAAGGTCCTAGCTGCAGTCCAACTTCTACCCCAAATAAATTATTAAAAGCAAGCATTCTGCAAAATAAACACAGACCAAATGAGACTATTTACCATCTATGCTTGTCACACTACTTTGTTTTTCTGACCCATGATCTTTGAGCTATTGGCTTCTGTAAGAATGTCTTTGGAAGCACCTCACCTACAGCACCTGTATTAAGGCACAAACACAGCATAAGCAATTCAATCTGGCCCTACAAACCAGCTCTATCCTCTAAAGGGACTGGAGAAGATGGAAGCAGAGATATAAATCATGGGTGATGTTAAATCCCAGATGCAACACTTTACAAAGTCCCAGGGGCTCGTATTCAGAGCAAAGGAATTAGGGAGTTTAGTTCGGAAGCAGAAGACAGAAGACACAGCACCAGACAGGCTGAAGGATGTTAAGTACATTTGTCTTTTCCACAGATGAATGAAATACTATCAGCAGAGGCAGAGAAGACAATTTGACCTTTCTCTCTCTCTCCCTCAGTGCAGCTTAAGGAGAGAAAAAGAAATCCTTCACTAGTTCTATCAATAAACTTCAGTTCCCTTTTTGTACCCCAGGGCCTGAGAGTGTAGGGCATACCAAAATGTCCCTTGTGCACAGGAGAGGCTCAGGATGCAGCAGAGGGAGAGGTGGAGGAGCAGAGCTGGCAGAGGGTTGAGCCTAGTGGAGCTCATAATAACGAATGGATTTTGCTGGAACAGATTATGGGATACCCAGAGGAGAACAATGGGACTGCTGTGCTCACTGAAGAGCCTGTTCATGGAAAGGTTGAACAAAGACTTGCACAATGGGCCTAAGAGTCGGAGGTCCTCATAGTCAAGCAGCAAATCCTCTCATGCAAAGTCTTCCAGCACTGGAGACATACAAGACACATGCTCCAAAAGCACAGCACTGAGGGCTGCGTCCATCCAGAAGAGCAGGGAAACCAGAACATCATTGGGACTGGCCATTTGGGAACCACTGGAAGACCCTTTTTACAACATTCTCCACACATCACTAATAAAACCAGACATACCATGAAACACCAAAAAAGTGAGTGAACACAGTGAAATGAGAAGCCTATTATAGGAATGAAGAGCAGGGGGACACAACGACTGTGACAATGGCCATGCACAGAATGCATTGCATGCAGGAAAGTGCCATAACCAGAATCTTCCACCTCTTCCTTTTGTCTTACAGCAAACCTGACAGCAACACAGCTTCTTCCTTCTTCCTCTCACATCTACCTGCATCCTGGGATCTCCTATGCCTGATACTGCTGATTACATGGCCTGGGCCATGTCATGGGAAACCACAAAGCAGATGAAAGGAAGAGAAAGTCTGTGCTGTGGTGAATAGATCACTGTCCTGGCTCAGCATCCCTATCTATGTCTGCCACATGCCTCTTTCCAGTTCCAGTGACTGCCTTCACAGGTCCAGGATGTGGTCGTGATTCTGAGTGCTGAAGGACTTGTTCCTCAGCTGGCTGGTGAAGCACCCTGCATGAGCTTAACATAATAAACCTGCCACAAAGCCCAGTCTGGGGCAGGTAGAGGAGGAGCTGAATTCTCTCCTAGATGTAGCCACTCCTCAGTTTTGATGTACTGTTGGTCTGGCCTGAGAAACATGACAGGAACTCCATCTGTGTGGGCCCTGGTCAGACCTCAACATGCTCTGGTAAAAGTTTTACTCTAAAAGTGTGGCTTTGTTTTATTTTTCTGGTTTTTTGGGGGGCAATGAAACTGCAAAATGCAAGGAAAGAGTGGGAAAACATGTTCAGCAGGAACAGTACAAGCATTGCATGAGTGTGTCCCAGGAGCACTAAGGGAGAAGAAAGCAAAACCTGGCGCATCTTCTGTTCCATCAAGATCCAACACACCATCCCTCTGGTGCCGTCACTGAACACAAAATCCACTTTTCCTCCAAAATGCAGCCTAATTGACACACAGAAGTCTGAGCACATTACCCGGGAGGGGGGAAGTGCTCTGGGTCTGTGTGTGTGCAAGCAGGAAGGTGACAGGGGGAAGGGGACAGCAGGTGGTGGGCAGGGATCAGTGTCCTCCAGGAGTGCACTGGAGGGGAGCAGGGAGTAGTGGCGTTGGCACAGGGGCCGTAGAGAGAGGCATCTGTAAAGCACTTCACAACTCACTGAGCACTCCAGTTTCTCAGTGCTCAGACAAGTGCACAGCCAAAGTACTTGATGGGGGATGTTATTTAAACAATCCAGTTGTTAATAAATGGAACCTTTTAGTTCTAATTGATGAAGAACCAGAAGCCTGTAAACCTCCCAGAGCTCTTCAATTATAGATACTGCCCCAGAATGGCTGAGAGCAGTTGAGCTATTTTGTGAGTTGCCACAGAGCTGCTCATGTCCATCACTTCACACAGCTCTGACACTGTTCTGGTTTGTCAGTGCTGCCATGTTGTGGACCTTTCTTTATACACTTTGCAGAGCCAGATTCACCTGTATCCAGCCAAAGGCTCTGAACTCTGAGGAAGAAGGGATTTCGGTGCAGCTGTTTGCACCTATTCTGCCTTCTGACCACTGCAGACTTCCTCCCACCTCCCACTCATTAGCTCACTGCCTCTGAAGGAGTCTATCTAACACAGACTTTGTAGCCCAACAACTGTGAAGTGTTTCCAGCTTGTTTCCTACATCTCCCATGACTTCAGAAGTCCTTTCCCATATGTTGAGCACTGGACAAGCTCAGGGTTGCTTTGTTTCCACACCCAACAGAGTCAGCTCATCATGGTCAGAGCCCAGATACTGCCTTTAGTCAGGCTAACGAATATTTTCCCCACTTGGTTTTTCTCTCTGCTGCAAGATGCCTTCATTGTTAACTACCTTCCTTTGTGTAACCATGAATAAAAAGCATGCAGATAGGGACCACTGACAGAAGTTTGAGTGAACCCTTCCCACCCTGCAACATATTTGATGAGGAGTCAGCACACAGTTAGATATGGGAATTCATCCAAGAAGCACCAACATCTACTGAGGGCTCTGAAACCCCTCTGGTTCTAGCATTTGGAAACCCTCTGGCTCTGCCAAGTGAAACATTCAGAATGTTAGGGTCCCTTCCAACCCAAACCATTCTGCAATTCTGCAAAAATGCCTAAGGGATAACTACCTTCTGGCTTAAAAAAAAATAATAAAAAAAAAAAGTTTTTTCTGGCCTGGCTTTTCTAAACAAATATTTAACATACTCGAGTCCCATCCATGGATTTTTCCAATTGGGTACTCTCCNACTGGGTTATACTGCTGGGTTTTGGTGAGTTGAAAGCAGTTTTTTCTCTTTGTGTCAGTGTATTTATTGTAATACCTTTCATTAAATTGTAACTCTGACTTATAATATCTCTCGTGGTGGGTCCATTTTTCCTGCCGGTTTACCCTTAAACCGGCACACTGCCAAACAACAAAAGCCTCATGAATCAGTGTTTTCTACCAGAAACACATTGTCAAGAAGTTCTGTGTGAAACCTCAAATCCCTGCACACCCTTGGAGAACCTGCAATGCAAGCAAAGTCTCAAGGGTGGAAATCATCTCTGGGTTTTAAATTCATGATTTGGATCCTTCTCTTTCTTCATAAGGAATTAAGTTTCCTGTCTTCTGATACAGCTGTGTGCGTTCATTTTCAGAGCTCTCCTTTGTAACTCATGAAGATAAATAAGAATTACAGGGAAGAGAGAACTCTGAAGTGGTACAACAGAGTCTGAGCTGCTTCTCTACAGACAACCTATTTGTTCTGTTGCCAGTGTCTTGCAAGAACTTCAGCTGTCTGCTTCTGAAGGCACCTCTATGTTAATTAGCAGAGTGAGGAAGGGAATGCTATTTATTCATGCTTTGTCATGCATTTTTAGACTCAAAAGCAAGCCACACCATGGGGAGAAGCCAAAATCCCTCTTCCAGAGCAATCTCTACCTATATGAGCTGCCAGAGCGGCCCAGCTGGACAGACCCCTGAAGGTAAAGGCATGCTGCCAGGAGGCATCCTACAAGCAACTGCATGGGAAGGGCTGAGCTCTGCAGGTTGCACCTGCTGCATCTGTGGAGGGTGGAGGGATCCTAAGTGCTGGTGATCACCTTTGTTCCTGCTCTTGAGCTGATGAGACAAGCTCACCTGTAAGATATGATCAAAGGGCACGTGGGCACACATGTGAGCTAGGGTCAGCTACTCTTTCTCTGCTTGTCTCAGGCATTTTTCTCCATAGCCACAACTCCTGCAGACATAACTCTTCAGTAAAGCTGTTATCTCTCCTGCAGACTCTTTCCTCCTTGGCTTGGGCTATCTTCCCTGACTTTCAAGCTTTCCTTTCTGTGAGAAGTGTTCAAGATAGCTCTTCTGCCATGGGCAATGGGGGTATTAGTGACTTAACAGACTTAATCACTAACAGTATTCAGGGTAGATTGCAAAAATACTTTTGCATATTTTCATGCCAGGGCCTTCCTGTTGTTTCCCATATGCAAGGCATATGCCACAACATGCTCTTATTGGCACAGTTGAAGAGCATACTGAATGAAATCCACACACACTCTCCCATGCTTTGAGGATTATATCTTGGGACCTGACACATTGTGCTGTGCCAGTTTGTGGGCCAAGAGAATACCAGACTGGAGAACACAATGATGCATCTCCTTCTATAAAAAGGTTTCCTCCAGCATAGTGTCCATCAAGTCTGGTTTCTCCACACCTGCTCCTTTCTAACCAGAAATCAGCCTTTGTAGCTAAGCAGTGTTGAACAATGAAAAAAATAAAGGAAAAAACCAAACAAGCACACAAAAATACACACCCCCCCCAACCAAAACATGGAAACCCTTTAGAACACATATTTTGTTTTCAATGAAGCCTTTGAGGCTGCTTTGAAGCAGTTGTGCCAGAAGAATGTGTGCTGTAGCTCTTTGCCCTTGGGCTGTCACCTTGCCCAACTTCCAGAGAAAGGAGGAAACACTGGGTTGGGACTCAGGGAGGAGACCATTAAGAAAACCTTGGGTGCTGCAGAAGGCAGGAGGCTAGGGCCAAAGATACGGATCTGCTTTACATGGCTCTTCCACAGCTTACTCCCTTGAAGATTTGCCCCATACTTACTGCTGAGAGGCCAGTCTATAATGGGTGAAGTAAAGCCCAGCTTTCCAGACGTATGGGTGAGAGAGGGCTGCAAAAGCCACTAGGTTGTACCTGCAAAAGCATGATTGCCAGAGGCCAAGTGGATGTCCATCCTCAAAAGCCTTTCTTTCAAAGAAGGCTGTCAGTGGAGATAGATAGCACAAGTACTGCAGCAGCAGAGGGCTGGTGGCACCACAGTGGGGTGGATAGGGAAGCCCCAGCATTGCGGTGTTTGGCTAAGAGCTCCAGAAGCCCACTTGCCTGACCACTGTATCCACTTTGCTTTTCAGCCCCTACACAGATGGCTCATCCTGCTTGGGATTTTCACTGTTCACCCTGACAGCATTCCCCTTCCTGCCAAGAGGCCATACATTTTTTCTTCTTTTTAATGCATAAACTCTCTTTTTTTGTTGTGTGTGGGATGGGAGTTTGTCCCTTTTTTGCTTTCTTCACCACAACAGCAAAGAGCTCCTCCTCCCTGCAAGTAACACTGACCTGCTCAGCAGGACCAGTCCTCCATTGCAGGGATGGGGCAACCACAGTATGTGGAGAATCTGAGGTTTAAGTGGACTTTATGTTCCTGTAAACAGTCCAGCCTGAATAAGAGCCTCTGCAGCTCTGCACCACCTCCACCAGCACAGAACTACTGCTCTCACATGCCAGCACATACAGTAATACTAGGATTCAATTCATCTAGGAATTTGGTCCTTCAGATGCTGCATTTGTTTTCACACTGTTCACCTTGCTTAGGGATCCACTGCCCTGCTGCTCTGAACCCTCACACTACTGCTCATAGAACTGAGTGTTGTCACACAGTACAGCAACCATGTCCCAAACTTGTCCACACCACTACAGTGTGCAAAGTTGCAGACAGCAGAGCTGCCCTTACTTAATGCTTTGTGGCTGCAAAATTTACCAGCAGAGGAGATCTGTGCCATATCAAGCTACAGCAGCTTTTTTCTGCAAGCATATAATTTGATCTTACATTCTCCATCCCTGGGTCCAGGAGCCAGCTGCAGAGGCTACAGCCCACAGACTGCCATGAGGAGCTACAGAGAGGGGAGAGACACTCAGCCGTAAGGGGAATCCACACGGGTGCTGAAGGGCTCAGAAGTTTGCAAGGTCACACCATAGCTGTGGCCAGGAAAGAGCTGTTCTTTTAGATGGTTTGAACCCTGAGCAGGTGTTGATTTGGCAGCAGTGATAGTGGTGTGTCAACTGGGTGCAGAGGTGGGTCAGAGCCTGTGAGTTTATAGTGGCATATAGCAGTGAGGTGAAAAGGAAAAGAACTTAAGTGTGCACCTGGGGAACTCCTGTTCCTCACAAACAGCTGTTTGTGAGGTATGAGGAGAGAAGAGAGGAGGTTTAGAGGCTGTGTGTGCAGAGGTAGGTCCAGTTCTCAGCCAATCATTCAGTGTGCTCCAAAAGCCACACAGCAGAGCTTTCCTTTGACCTAGGAAGGGAGTGGTGAATTATTCCTTGAGCACAAGCAGCATTTGTGAGAGGGAGAGGCAGGCTGCTGTCTTCCGCCTCTGTCACAAACATTAATTTCCTAGAAAAAAGTTAGGCACAGAGATTTATAATGCTCCTGTGCCTTGAAAATTTGCAATTCTGTTTCTGGTAACTAAAGCTTGCTCAAGGTACTCAGCAGGTATGTCAGTGATATGAGACCCTGGATTGTAACACACAATAAAAGAAATCAATTTTCAACAACCAACATGTAAGGCTGCCAGAAGAGGAAAATGATCTCTGGTCTTGCAAATGGAGTTTCCACATTTGTATTCCCAATTCCTATCACATGAGTGAGACCCTTTCAAAATGTGCAGACAGTGACACAAAGGAGCTCTCATCATTGCAATGCCACATGGAGGACAGGTCACACAAATCTCTCTTCCTGCAAGAGAAAACAGGCTGGGAAGGTGGTGTAAACATCTGGCAAAGTTAGGGATCACCAACCAGTCTCTGTGTGTCATTGTGCAGAGGACACTACATATTACAGCCCACAGCAACTCTCCAGCTCGTGAAAACCATTATGAAGGACTTGCATTTGATGCTTTCACTGTTGGTCATGATAACAAAGTTGTCCCATTTTCCATTTCCAGTTTCTGTTTGTGTTGTGGAGATGACATGTTGTCTCAGTTTAAAGGAAAACTAAGATGTCTATCTGGACTAGGAAGGGGGCCTCTTCCCAAAAACCACCACAACCTTTGAAATTAAGAGACTTTCATCAGAGAATGTATACAAAAGGATAACAGTTCTTTACTACAAATATATATAATTATAAAATATATAAATATAACAAAAAAAACCAGAACAGAACAAACAGCAACACCGTAACTAAAACTTTCAAACAGATCAAGTTCTATCTCTGCCCGGTCAGTGCAGTTATATTTACAGACAGCGGGAGGCCATGCTGTGCCTAGGGAGGCAGCAGCCACAAAAGTCACTCATGAACTCCAGCAAGGCACAGACAATGATCAGGAAGAGGTGCTGGTTCTGAAAAACTGTGAGAAATGGTGGCCACAAGGATATGATGAAACCTTTCCTGTGGGCAGTGTAAAGACCCTATCCTTATGCTTTGTCCAAAAGCACTGGGGGAAGGTGGAGGAGGTTAGCAACTCCTCTGCAGGTGGCATTGGCCCTCAAGGAGTCTGTAGCAAATCCAGGTGGTGGTGACTGCTCTCTCTCTGAAGAACAGCACAGGGCGAGCAGAGCTGGGGAGCTCCCTCCAAGTGCTTCCATCAGTCCAGCAAACAGTGGCTGGCACCCATACAACAGCCAGAGGAGAGAAGTGTGGCAAAAAAAACCCAGAAAAACCTCTCTCCCTCTGGCCCCCAACTCCCCCAGTCCTCCCCAGTCATTAAGTTGGAATGCAAAGCTATCAGCCATCCTTTTGTTAGCTGGTTCTAGGATCAGGGGGTGGGGGTGCTGGGCTCCAGCTCCCAAACCTCGGAGTTGGTAAAGGAGAGAAAATATTTCCGTGAAAGATTTTGAAACTATAACATTATCCACCCCAGTTTTTTTTCTTCCATACCAGCACCTTATATCAAACTTAAACTTTTCAACTATATACACACATATTTCAACTATGTACACATATATATACATGTACCTACAGATGCAATAGTATGGGCAACCCAAAGGTAGGGTCCTCTTGAGGTATACCTCACGTTTTTCCATCTTCCTGCATCACCCACCAGGTGCAACCAGATCCTTGAGCAACGACAATCCCACAAATGAGTTTGCCTTTGCTTGAGGCAGGGTTAATCCAAACTGTTTTCCCTAACATAGCTCTCAGGTGTATTACAGGTACTTTATGTCCATCTACAGTGTGAAGAGATTCTGACTGGGCAGGGTCAGCTCGATTGACGGAGCATCTAGTGTTGACTAGTCATGTAGCCTTGGTAGATGCTGATTCCAGTGTTTGAAAGTGCCTCCACCCAACACCTTCAGAGTGGTTTTCAACAGTCCATTACACCATTCAACCTTCCTGGTGGCTGGTGCATGGTATGGGATATGATATACCCACTCAATGCCATGCTCTTTTGCCCAGGTGGTAACTAAGCTGTTCTTGAAATCAGTTCTATTATCTGACTCAATTTGCTCTGGGGTGCCATGTCACCACAGGACTTGTTTTTCCAGGCCTAGGATGGTGTTCCGGGCAGTGGTGTGAGGCACTGGCTATGTCTCCAGCCATCCGGTGGTTGCTTCCACCATGGTGAGCACATAGTGCTTACTTTAGTGGGTCTGTGGCAGTGTGATGTAGTCGACCTGCCAGGCCTCTCCATACCTATACTTATCCCACTGTCCATCATACCATAGGGGTTTCACTCTTTTAGCCTGCTTAATGGCAGCACATTTCACAGTCATGGATAACCTGAGAGATAGTGTCCATGGTTAAATCCACACCTTGGTCTCATGTCCATCTGTGGGTGGCACCTCTGCCCTGATGGCCTGAGGCATCATGGGCCCATCGAGCCAGGAACAGCTCTCCCTTATGCTGCCAGTCTAGATCTATCTGTTGTACTGTGACTCGTGCAGCTCAGTCCACCTGTTTATTGCTGTGATGTTCGTCATTAGCACATGTCTATGTGGCGGACTCTCACAATCAGCTTCTCTATTCAGGTGGCAATGTCTTGCCATATATCAGCAGCCCATATGGGTTTCCCTCTGTGTTTCCAACTGGCCTTCTTCAACCGGTCTAACCATCTCTACAATGCATTGGCTATCATCCATGAGTCAGTGTAGAGGTAAAGCCTTGGCCACTTTTCTTGTTCAGCAATGTCCAGGGCCAACTGGGCAGCTTTGAGTTCTGCAAATTGACTTGACTCACATTCTCCTTCAGTAGCTTCCACAGCTTGTCATGTGGGACTTCATACGACTGCTTTCCATTTTCAGTTTATCTCTTCAATGCAACAGGAAACATCAGTGAAAAGGGCATAGCATATTTCCTCTTTTGGCAATTGACTGTATGGTGGAGCTCCCTCTGCATGTGCCACCTGCTCTTCCTCTTCACCTGCTAGACCAAAGTTCTCACCTTCAGCAGTTTGTGATGATTTCCAGGATCCCAGGGCAATTCAGTTTTCCAATACAGGCACGCTGTGTGATCAAAGCAGTCCACTTGCTCCAGGTAGCATCAATGGCATGTGTGGAGGCAGCCTGTCCTGTGAACATCCACCTTCGCACTGGTAGTCAGGGTGCCAGGAGGAGTTGTGCTTCTGTTCCAATCACCTCTGAGGCGGCTTGAGCTCCTTCATAAACAGCTAGGATCTCCTTCTCTGTCGGGGTGTATGTGGCTTCGGATCCTCTGTAGCCTCAGTTCCAAAATCCGAGTGGTTGACCTTGAGCCTCGCCAGGCACCTTCTGCCAAAGGCTCCAGGAAAGATCATTATTCCCAGCTGCAGAGTAGAGCACATTCATCACATCTGGTCCTGTCCTGACTGGCCCAAGGGCTACAACATGAGCGATCTCCTGCTTGATCTGTTCTCTTGGTTTAGCCACATCCTGAGTCACCATGACATCAGGTGTTTTACTCTCTCCCTTTTTCCTCTGGGAGTGCACCACTATAGCAAGCACCTTTTGGTAGGCAGTGGCCAGAGCCTCACATGCAACTATGAGTTCCCCCTCCATGGATCTACCACAGCATCTCGCCCTCACAGATTTTGTTACTTTCTCGGGATTTAGGAGTTGTTCGAGGGTGAACTTCCACGTGTGTGCAGCTACATGGAGAGAAGTGAGATCTGGTAGGCTGAGAGACAGCAAAGACCTGCAAAATGGATCTTGCACAGGCACTGAAAAACACTGCAAGCTAGATATCAGTGCAAGCATGTGTACGTCAGCAGGATTGCCATCTGGCAGCAGATGCAAAGAACAACCCAAAAGTTATTAGAGAATTTTCTTTTCATGACAAGAATGCTGTTTCGGAAAGGTACCCTGTTTCTGCCCTAAACTAGGTAGCAGGCTACAACACTGATGATCCCATTCAAGAATGTAGTAGGGAAATAAAACAGTCTTATACAAATCTGAAGTATTTTAAAATTTAAAAAGTCGACTATCTGTGATATAAATAATGCTCAAAAATAGCAGAAGGGGACTTGACCACTTGACCTTGGAATGACCACAAGTACTTGTAATGGCAGCAAGGGCTGTGCTTTTGATGGGCAGGAAGGATCAGATGACTGCCAGGCCTGAGCTGTCTTGTTTTTTAATGTTAACTCTCTCAGCTGAAATGTATTTGTAGCAGTGTCCACAATAGCACAGCACTTGAGAAAAATAAATGTTTTAATGCTCTAGCTGACAACTGCTTAAGGTTACTTACTGCCCAGACTGAAGCACAAGCTAACAGTGCAGGAGCAAATACACACCTAATTAAAAAAGCCATGGTATGTAGGGCAGGGACACAGCAGTGACTAGACTGACTTGCACTAAAGCAGAGACAACCTCAGCACAGCAGAACAGCGTCCAGACACAACGACTCTGTGCCATGCATTCTAGAAAACCATTGGAGAGAAATGTTGTTCTCAGCAGAAAGAAATGTAAAATGAATTAACTAAATGTCTCTGAAGGACAAAGCCCTGCCAACAATTTAAATAACTCTTTTGAAACCAGCCTTTACCACAAACTGGTTTGTGATTGACAGAAAGAAAGGAACAAAGAAGCAAATCAAACATGGCACATCAAGCCAAGCACATCTTCATCATAGTAAGCATTTTTCTTTGATAAAAATAATCTTCCGAAATGGCCTCCCAGGGGGTCCATGTGGCAAAATTAAGCCTAACATCTCTACTTTACCAAGACCAATTACAGAAGTAAAGTTTGTAGTAGGCAGCCTCACCTGGGTGTAGTTTATGGAATTTCATGCCAGTGAAAGTATTACTGCTTGACCTGGAATGTTGCACAGAAAAACAGAGCTTCCTTTGGCACCCACTGAAAGGATTATGACTTTATTTTCATAAAACCTCTTCTTTTCTCTCTCTCTCTCTGTTTTTTTTTTGTTTGTTTGCTTGTTGGGTTGGTTTTTTTTTTCCATCAACAGCACTTCATGCATTTTTCTCTGCTGCATGCTAAGAAAAGAGTGTTTAATGGAGCTGAATGAGATTAGTTAAAAAGAACTTCTCTGAAAAAAGCAGTTAATAAAAATCCTGGAAAGATTTTACTAATGGGAAAAAATTGCTAAAAATGCAGGGCTTTAAATAATGGGTAAAGTAATACTTACACAAGGTCTTTCTGCTTTGTTGCAGAGGAGTTGCTGCAACTGAGCTCCTAATACAAGGAAAGGCTGAGAGCGCTGTGACTGTTCAGCCTGGAGAAGAGAAAGGTCAGGGCCACCTTATCAATGTGCACCATTGGATGAAAAGAGGGTGCAAAGAAGATGGAGCTAGGATCTTCTCAGTGGTGCAGAGTGGACCAGAGATAATGAGCACAAACTGAAACACAGAAGGTTCCCTCTGAATATCAGGAGACACTTCTTTGCAGTGATAATGACAGAGCAGTGGCACTGGTTGCCCAGAGAGGTTGCAGCATCTCCATCCTTAAGATACTCAAAAGCCATCTGGGTATGATCCAGGGCAACTGGCTCTAGGTGACCCTGCTTGATCAGTGAGGTTGGACAAGATGACCTCCTGAGGTCCTTTCCTACCTCAGACATTCTGTGATACTGTGAACCTAACTGGCAAGAGGAAAAGATTTGGAGAAGTAAAATAAGTTGCCAAGGATCACTTTTTCAAGATTAACAGTCCAAGGTGTTAGGGTGTTAGCTAGTGTGAGATCACAGAGAAGAGGCTGTTCAAAAGGCTGTCAATCTATGGCATTAACAAAAAGTCTAAGAACAAACTGGCAAAAGATCCATGATGTTTCTAGAGATTACTTGGTTGTCCATGGTCCAGACACTGCTCAGATTGAATGAAGTGGGAAAAAAAATTTTCATTTCTATGAAGTGAGCTTCATAAGGAGTGCAAGTAAATAAAAGTAAAAAATCATGGGGTTTTTGTACCAAGAAATTTGGGGTGCATTCCTAGTAAGTAATGATTTATCTGTGTTTTCCTCTTCAATGTGTCATTTCAGGAATATCCATGAATGCAGAGTCAAATAGGGTAAACGAGAAATCCATACAAATGACAGGGTACTGGATAGAGTAAGTCCTACTGGATTCAAGTGATCTGTCTTAGCATAGAGCAAAATCTCTGGCAGCACTTTATGAGATTCACCATTTCAGAGATACCAGAAATTCTGCCATCATCTAAAAAGTTTTTGGATCCAAGGTTAATTAATACTGAAGTCACTACAAAATAAAACTATGTGCCAGGAGACACAGCAGACCTCTCTAAAAAGAGGGTCAAACTGTTACTTGCTAGAGAAATGAGAAAGAATTAGATGTGTCATAACCACTAAATGAGACCATGTGGCAAAAGTGACCATGACATGTCTGTATAAAGACAAATTACATCAACAGAGTTTGAAATAGAAGGCGGTGCATGAGTCTGGTTTAAAACACAGCCTGCCAGTGAAAAAATCATAGTATGAACAAGGGTCAAAGCGCAGGGCAAATAGATTTGGAAAGAAATGAGAGAGGCTGACTGGTAAAACGCCTCTGCTAACCACATTTAGGTTACATGTCTGCAAATGTACCCCTTAGAGGTACCCACCTGAGAGAAACAGGAGATTGCACCTCCTTTTCAAGGACATATACAATGTCAATAATGCTGCTCTGTGTCTGCAGAACTAACTCAGTCCCTCATGGCAGGAAATGAGATTCTCCATCTACAGGAAACAGCCCAGTGGCCAAAGTGCCCAGAGAAGACAAATTTGATAAACCAGGAATAGTTTTCCAATCAGAATAACTCCCTTTCCCCACTGTCTGGCTTTTGTTCACTGGCCTGGTAGTATTTTTGATTACAGGCTTGATATGCTCCTAGATGTTATAGTAAATTAACAAAATGTCATGTTAACAAAGAAGAACCATTCTGTGCATCACTGAGGAGTCACTCGTACTCCCACATTACAGTACCTCCTCTGGTGAACACAGAAAGATTTTCCAGTCACAGTAAAAAATCTGTGTTTGAAAGCAGCAAGTTTGAAGGGCTTCTGTGTCTCAAGGCCTCTTTGCATTCCCTCTACAGGTTTAAGGAAAGATAAGGCTTCTCCCCCTATCAATTCAGCCTCCTGCACATCCATAGACCCCCTCACTTTTATAACTGACTGACTAGATCATCCATGTACACAGTGGATACAATCAGTCATCAGGCTGAGTCTGCTTGCACTGTCCCTGATGCAGCTCTCCTTGAGCAAATGCAAAACTGCTTTCCCATTCTTGCAGCCAGAAGAACACAGGAGAGCGTGAAAATGGCTCCTGTTCCCTCTGTGCCTGTCAAAAGAAAAGTAGTGCCACAGGACTTGATGCCAGGTGTCAGTTCCCTTTGGAATATTCTTCACTCCCAGTGTTTCCATTCAGAACACCTCAGCATGTAACAAAACAAAGCAGCTGAACTCTATGTGTGAGAACAGTAAAGGAGTCCAAACAAAATATCTAAATCCATTCAAATAGGAAAAGCAGCTCTGGTACTTACCAGCTGATCACATATATATATTCTGCCAGGAGGACAGATCCCATGTTACTCCCAAGAGCAAGGAATTCCCATGTAGAGCTGCCTTTAGTTGCTAACCCACTCCATGGGTTTGCTTTTGATTTGGGATTAATTTTCAAGAGTGCCCATGTGGGTTTGTATGGCTGTTTGTTCCTAAGAAACATTTAGGCCACCCTTTGGAGCATTGCTTTTCTTCCACTGGAAGATAAAAGCCTCACTAGGGACTGAGTCCCCACTGAAGTAATTACAAATGTGATGTAGGTGGTTAAAACACATTGTTTTATTTTGGGAGGCTCACATTGAGTTTGTACTATGGCACACCTTTGGAGACAACCTCAATACAGAGCAATGTCCCCACCTAGTAGGTCCTGCACAAACACAGCTGAAGAGCTAGTCCCTGCCCTTTGAAGTCTGCATGCCAGATATGGTGGAAAGCTGCTGGCACAGCAAGACTGCAGAGGAAACACAGGCCAGCAGCTGTGGAAGAGACAGGAGAGCCAACACAGGGGTCCAGAGTGGAGACTCCCTTCTCAAGCCTTGCACTGGTGCCCTGGCACCTGCTCTGCTTTCCTGACCACTCAGCAGCAGGATAATCTGTGGTCATGGCATATCCACTGCCTAGCCCCTCTCAAGGACTTGTTTAACTACCACAGTAAAGAGAAGTCTGAACCTGAAGAGATCCTTAGGGTGAGATGGAAGTGAGAAGGAGCAGACACACTCCTCCAATCCAGCTGCCTTTCCTCCCTCTTCATCTCTGACATAACCATGGAGGGTCCTTGCTGGGTGTTCCAGCACCAAAGGGTACTTACAGCATCCTCTTGACAATATCAACAAAAATCACATCACAGACATTGACTATCCCTACTCCAGGACTTTATGGTGAAAAAGCAATTACACAGGTGCTTTTCATGTGGTGTGCAGGTGTCACCAGTCACCCTGTTTTAGGTGTCTACTTTAGACTCATCCTCCTCATCTTGATGCATCTGAGTGGTCCCTCAGAGAGGAGACTCTCCTTCTATTGCAACTTGTCTTTTCTGTGGCCTAAGACATACCGACAGGGTGGGTAGTAGTTTCTCTTCCCTACCTGAGCTGTACAGTATCTATAATTGGATGCTCCTCTAGTGTCTTCCTGTCCCTGCCAGAGATTAGTTTATGTTTTATGTTTTTAATCATGCTTATGGTAAATTTCAGCCGAGTTCAAACTACTTGTTGAGGCATAACACTCCTGTATTAATGTTTAATCCGTAAATTTACTATCCTTTGTGCTATTCTGTTAGAGTGGTTTTGGTCTGGACAGGTGGGAATTGATGAATTTGTTCCTCTCTGAGGGATGTTTTGAGCCATGAGAACTCTTGCCAGCTGGAGTGATGTGGAGAAGAGCTGTAAGTCTCTCTAAGGGCATTACCCAGGAGCCTTGCTCTGAATAAATACCTGCCTGATTTTCTACAAAATCTGTTGCATTATATATATTTGATGTATGCAAGAAGAGCAAATCCCAGGGACTGATTAATTGCAGGGTGAGGAATGTGAGTACCTTTAATTTATAAAAAGGAAAAGCATGTAGCTTCTAAGACTTCCTCTCTTGGACCAGGCTGACCAGTGTCTGTTGACCTATTCTTGAACATTTATCATATGCCTGTTTATTACCTCCACTTTGGTCTCCAGCATCCCTGGTCTCACCATGCATCAGCTCTTTGCTCACTCCCTGACAGATCCCCAGCCCCTCTTGCTTTGGATCATTTGAATCGTCCTTCATTGGACCTCTGTGATTTCTGCACTCCTCACTAATTACACTGTTCCTTTTTTCCCTCCTCATGTTTATTCTTCTGTTTGTATCAGCACACCTCTGTTTGTTTTACAACCACCTGGCAACACATGATGACAGGGTGTTGAAACAGCTTAGTTGGTAAGGGCTGAATAGCCGTCAAAATGCCATGTTAGTTACACAGGCACTGCTGACTGAAGAATTGGCTCAGACATTCAGTCACCTAGAACAACACACATTCCGATGTGTATATGATTGAGTTGAGGGAGTGGAGAGTCCCGCCTGGCCACAAACATCACTATCGCACATCTGTGTGGGTGTGAGCAGAGCAGCAGAAACACTGAGCAGGTGAAGAGAAAAGCTACAGCCTCCTTCCCAGTGTGATGCACACAGAGAAGGAGACAGGGCTTGGAAGAGATGCTTAAAGCTGGTTGTTAAAGCTTAAAGCTAGCACCAGCAATGACATCACTGTCAGGCTTGATCTCCATGCTGTCCACATGTTAAGGAAGCAAGCCATGGAAGCTATTTCTGTACTTCTCAGCCATACTGAATAACCCGCCCATCCACAGCTACCCAGTGGTGGGAGCTGCTGTGCCACTGCTAATACCCTCTGCAAGCTGAACATCAAGTCTAAGTACCTACTGGGCTTGCAAAAGGGTCACTGGCAATTCTGCCACCTCAAACTCAAATCCTGTGTAATGGGACATATATGCAGAAACCACTTTACTCACCACCAAAACACACCAACCTCCCACAGTCATTGCTATCTGAGTACCCAGGTTATCACAACCTGGTATCAGAGGTGGAAAAAGGATGAACAGAAGGACAGGTCTGGGAGAGCAGCCTTACAGCTCGAGCAAACCACTTTCTGGGCATGTGTCATCTTGCAGTCAAACAAGGCTTCTCTTCACTAGAAAATGTTTAACACTATCACTCACAAAGCAAATATGTTAATGTAAACAGTTTCAGTGTTAGCTAGATTAACTACACAGCACATCACTGAACAGAGCTGGGCAGAGCACTTTTGCCATGCCTGGGCTACTGAGTTCCTCCATACCTATGAATGGGTTACAGCAGGCACTTTCTCTGACCGGGTTTAAGTAAGAAAATATGCACAACAGCCCTTCAGTCAGGCACTAAAACAATGGGTTTTGGTAATTTTGGGACAGATATTTTCCTCCTAAAGCATATATCTGCAAAGAATAGTTATTGTCTCACAGAAGTCTTTTGCTGATTGCATCTCCTGAGCTCAGACATATCCAAATGCATATTCAGTGCTGACTATGTGTCTGATTATTGAATAAAGAGCAGCATTCAGATAGCTGGTACAAGGAACACTGTGCAGTAATAAGCAGTCAGTCTTTGGGAGGTTTGGATAGTTCAGGGTGTCTTCAATATATGGATGTGCAATCTTTCTTTTTCATTTTCTTAGCAGGATATTATTGCAAATAGCCCTATTTAGTAAATTGCACAATTGTGATAATTTAAACAAAGTGAATTAGTTTTTGTTGCTGGAACAACACAAAAGATAAAAAGAGGGATATAAATATGCATGCATGCATGTATATACAGGAGCAACAAAATATTTAAGAAGTCACAGGAGAAAAAAAAAAGGAAGTTGGTGGTTTGAAGCTGTAGCTGAGAACAGGTTAAGAAATCCATCCACAGTCATTTAAAATTACAGGTAGAATTTTTAGATAAGAAGAAAATAATTAGACAGGCTGGAACTGGGCCAGGACACTGTCCTTTTCTATACTACACAACGTTATCATGTTTGAACATGCTTGTAGCAAATTGAGTCAGAGCTCACAAAGCTGAGCACAACTTTCCTCTGAGAGCAGGAACAAGCCAGCGCAGCCCCCTCCAGGTCACTCTGGTCCTATTGTCATGGGACATCATGCTGTTGAGTGCAATTTTTCTTGGGCCCTGTTAAATCAGTCAAGATCCAGTCTCTGAACACAACCGCACTCAAGTACAAGGCACGGCTGTCTTTCATGCTCTTGTAGCCATTTGTGCTAATGTTGCACCTGCTGAGAAGAGGGCTCACCAGGATTTAGATACATAAAACACCCCTGTGCAGCTGACACTGCTGAGCAATGCACAGGGACCTGTAAGCCCTTTACTTGTACAGTGCTTTATTTACATCTCATGTGGCAGAAAATGGAGGAATGAAAGGGGAAACACAGCACTGCAGCTGTGTGCCAAGCCTCATTCTGCGTTTTCAGTCCTGACTGAAAGCAGTGATTACTTCTTACACCAATTGATCCTCCTGCAGGTTCCTAGTTTCCCTCTCCCAATGAGGCTTTATCATATGTAAGGCACCACAGTGATGACTTTTGCTGTAGTGTCCTCTAATAAGCCTTCCTAATTTGAGAATAATGAAAACTGAAGGGTTCACATCCCTTGGGCCAGTCAAGGAAGAGGGCAGCCCAGGATTGTAGAGGTTGGGGAGGACACTAATATGTTTTAATTGCTTGCTAAATTTTTGCTTTTTCTTATGGTACAGAAAAGGGCCCTCTTGCTCCATTCATTTCACTGCTGGCACATGATGGGGTGATTTCACCCCCTGCAACTTGCACAGGATAACGTGACAGCTGGCACAGGACCTTTGCTGGAACACCTGTATTTCTGCATACCTTGGGATTAATGTTGAAAAGATCTGAGTAGGAAGATGGAAGGCAGTGCACCTAGTCACACTGAGGAAAGGAGTCAGGAAACATGCCCACTCCTGATCAGTTGAGTCCATTTGTAAGCATTTTCTGAGGAACACCCAAAAGAGGTGGTGCACCCAGCAGAGGAGAGCTGGTCCCCAAGGCAACTGCAAGAGCAAAGCTCCTTCTCAACTACAGCTCCACTTCTCAACTACTGCTGCTGGGAGTGCCAGGAATTAGGTCCTGAGGGACAGCAGAGTGGTCATGTTCTGGGACAGACATGCAGGGACCCTTGCTGTACTGAAGACAATGTCAGCCACTGCAATCACAAGTACCTTCGATTTCACCTGTATTTTTTAACCCAAAGACATTATTGTCTAACTCTTTTTGCTGCTTATTGATCTGCCATTGAGGACAGGCTGCCAAGAGATGCCTCAGACAGTAAAGTTCATTACAGTTCATTGTGCTCCCATTTTACATCATTCAGCCCTTCCCTCCTCTGTGCCTGACATTTTCAGCTACCCCGTGGCTGATTCCTAGAAGGGAATCCCAATCCCACTTGCACCCTTAGGTTCTGTCACTCAGTGCAACTCACCTGTAAAAGAGGCATTTATCCTCCAGTCACCTCTGCCCACTTCAACACAAGCAGTGGGCTTAGGTTGACCTACCCTCTGTTGTCTTCCATTGAAGATGTCTCTGGGTCCAAAATTCCAGTAGATACTTGCCCAGACAATGAATTTGGTGGGAGATTTCTCTGAGCCAAAAGAGATATCTATGTGGAGATGATTGAGTCCATTGATTGCCAGCAAAAACCTAAGCATACAGTTGAGATTTCAGCCCCTAAAGCTTACACACACAGATGTGCATGCTTACACACCCACACACACACACACATGTACACATACACACCAGTACCAATCGTCTAACATTCATTGAGAGAAGTGTTCATCCAAGGGCAGTTGTGCCTCAGGCACTGGCCTTAGGCCAGCATAACATTTGAGAAATGCCTGCTGCTGTGCCATGGCCACAGAAAGAGGCTTGACACCCTGCTAGACACCTGTTATGGTGTCCCTGCTAAGGAGGTGCATTCCCACCTATGTGGTAAGGGTAGCAGACTCTGGATGGAGCAGTGATTAGCTCCTTTCTATCATTGTCTTCCTTTGCTGTATTTAAAAGCTTTTCTGAAACCCTTGGCTATTCAAAGAACCAAAGGGGTCAGTGAATGCTGGTAACACCTTGTCAAACTTGAGTATCATAAGGCTAGTGAGAATGTGATTATTTCTCCCCATATTTTTACCCATTTTTTCATACCTAGTTCTGGGTCACCAGATTCTGGCTGAGCTGAAAGTAAAGGAAAAGTCTGTGGAGGAAAGCTAATCAATCTCTTTCCAGTTCCAGCACATTATTGTGCATCTGGAAGATTCAGAGAGGGAATCTGATTTTTTGGTTGCTATCTTGTTCACTGATAGTATCTTCAGACTTCTTAAAATAATTTGCTTCAGCTAAAGCACTGTCAGTGGAGCCATTTGCAAAGTTCTGGTTGGATTTTATTTCAGTGAAATTTACAGAAATAAAAACCTCCTGAGAAATATTTTTATACTGTTTGAATATTTTTAATCCCTTTTGATGATTATCTTTACTTTTCACTCACACACTCCATTTATTTTTCTGTTTGGATTATTTTTACTTTATATAGGAGTTTTCAATTGAGCAGCTTGGCCAAGAGGTGAATATTTTCAAACCTGAAATTAAATTGGCAGACAGTTCTTTTTTCAAAACAGAATTCGTCAAGTAACAATTTCTGTAACAAAACCAAAAAAAAATCAACCCCCCCCCAAAAAAAAACAACAAAAAAAAGGAGAAAGTGCTATGAACGTTATTGAGTAGGTAGAATATCTTCCTGCTTTGAAAAGATAAAAGCATGAAACACTTTGAAACTTTCAAACTGTTTGTGTTTCCCCTCCAGTCAGGACTTTGTTCTGGCTAGCAAGTGAAATTTAGTGAAACACCAGCCTTTTCGCCTTTCTTTGGCACATGAACCTGGGACAAGAGGTAAAGTTTGAATAAATTATACAATACTTCAGCTATGTATTGGAAGTTAGCCAGTTTTGATGACAGTGTCCTGCATTTGAGTGGGAATTAATGTAACTCCATTTCAGACTTGAAAAACAGATTTTTGTTTTCTTAGCAAAAAATATCAAGTGCTGTCAGAATTGGCCAAAAAAATCACACTACATTTGTGCACTAAGCCACTGTCAAAAAATAATTATTACCCATCAAAATGGTGCTGTTTGGAACTCAGAAATATAAGGGTGAGCACCTCTCCCTTTGCATGTGGATTGAGACTGAAAACCAAAACCCCAATATTCACTTTATTTTTGCCTTCTGGTATCATTAAGGTCACTATTGCACTGGTGGATTTTGAGATTGGAAAGAACCACTGCCACAAGACTATTCACATAAGCAGCAGCTGAGTCATTTCACTGCAGCAAGCCCAGTGAATTATAGCTGATAAGAGAAAGGGGCAGGTATATCTCAAGGGGCACAGAGCTGGGGCAAGAGGCCTGGAGTTGTACCCCTCAGAAAGGTACCCAGTTGGGTCTTAGATAATGTCCCACTTCCTTTGGTGATGAACAGCAGTATTGACATTACCCAGTTGTCTTTCCCAGCTTCATATCAAAACTGGGTATTGAGCCTTTTAGTCTCTCCTGTGCTGTTATTGACTTACCTTTCACCATTAGTACTACACATCTATTTTTAGGATTCTCAAGAACCATGTGTTTACATATATATAATCCTATTTACCTTTATGTTTACTAGCCAGTGATTTTCTTTCCCTGGTTCCAAATTTTTCTCACTTTATCAATTACCTTCATTTACTAACATTTCATTTGTGCTGGCTGTTATGACCTTCCTGTTCTGAATCTGCCTTGCTGCATCTGACTGTTTCTGCTGTGTTCCACACTTTTAATTGCACCCCACAGGTAGTCTAGCATCCTCTGACTAGCTCAGCTAGTCCATTTTCTTTATTTTTAGCTCCCCTAAAAATAACTGACTGCCCTCTTACAATTTAAGGAGATGCTCTGCTCTGTGTTTCCAAAACCTGCCACTTCTTAGCACTCCTTTATAAATAACCTCTTGGGCCTTTTTCCACTGGTTGGACCAGGATAACCTCTGCAAAGATCAACTTCTTCCCTCAACTTCCCTGTAGTCTTGGGTGTCATGATTAATGGATGGTGCCAAGATAAGCTGACATCATTGAAGACTTCCCTGCCATCTTTACTACCCCTATCTTTGCCACTTCTCTATAGCTGTAGACTTCCCTGCCATCTTTGCCACCACCATCCTCTATTGACCCAACCTGGGCTTTGTTTTATGTAGACAATGTGCCAATGCCTTGTCACTTGCTGGCCGGACAGGAGGGGTTCAACAGAGTTTCAAAATCTTAGAGGTTGTTCAGCACTGATATCAGCAGCTTAGTGATGGCTTTCATCATGCAACCCCCAGTTTTCAGGCAGTATAAAGGGAGATTCAACCCACTGAGGCAGTCTCTCATCTGTCACTGCCTCAGTATGTGTTTGTATTTCATGAATATGATCAGATTCCTTCATCCACTCACTCTCATTATGTAACCGTGAGACAGTAGTCTCAGTCCCCAGCTCCTAATGAACACCAGGGCAAGAGCTCCTCCCAAGTGACATGGTCATTCTACCTTCTACTCATCCTCATTTCAAGCTTTTAAAACATCATTCATGCAGCAAAATTCCCAGGCCTTCTTCAAGCTAAGAACAAAATGAATGAAGACAACCAAGAAAATATTCTGATTATGGGTTATGATTTTTTTTTTAACCCTGATATTCTGTGGTACATTTCTTTATTTTTGAATATAAAGTGACAGAAATAATTTGTTGTTAGAAAAGAGAAAGTATCTTTGACTATTTACAGATTTTGTACACCACAAAGGTTTTCATGTTTTTGTTGATTTTTCTTCTTTTTTTTTTTTTTTTCCCCTCTTCACATCCTTTAAACGATGCTGAACTGGAAATCTCAACAGTTCCCAAGACCCCTCTTCCCCAAAAAACAAACCCCAATGAGAAACAGGAGAAATCAAAGGGGAAAAAAGTCAACTTCTTTCAGAGTTCTCCAGGAAATCCATTTGCTTAAATACATATATTTTTATATTTATATATATATTATTTTTTCAAGTCCAAACACCAAAATTCAAGGGAGAAAGGAAAAAAACCAAACAAAACAAGTGTCTTCCCCGCCCCCCTCCAGAATCTGTTGATCCCTGCTTGTCCAAAATCAGAAAGAGTTATTTACAGAAAGAAGAACCGGAGGGGGGTGAGGGTGTAGGGAAGAGGAGGATGAGGTTGTGACTGGTGGAGAAAAGATAGTAGGATTAGGGCCTCGGAGAGATGAGGCAAGCCTGAGTTTGACCGCGCTTTCCCTTAGGAAGACGCTGCACTGGGGAAGTATCCAGTGTCTCCTTGCCCCCATGATCAGTGCAAGGGTGCTGCCTTTCTGGATCCCTGTCTCAGCCCCACACCGATGCTCGGTGTTCATTACTGCCCTTCTCCCCACACTCTCTACTGGTCTTCCCATGCTAGCCAGCCAGCCCTGAACATCCCCAGCCAAAGGTGTTACAAGGAGCAGAATGGAGAGCCTTGAGGGTCTCTGCTGCACCCAGAGGAGCCCCTTCACAAGGATCAGTGCCAAGGTAGCCAGGCCATGACTTGCAGCAATGGTTGCTGCCCCTTTCCCTCCCACTGGCTTCTGTTGCTGCTCACTGATTTCACTCCAAGTCTAAAGTCACTGAGCATGCAACTAAACTGTGGTCACAGAAGCCTGACTCCAGGTCCACAGCATTACATGAAACTCATCCTGTTGCCAGCTAACCTTGGCATCTTCTTCTCTTTCGTGATTGCAGGGTATTGGCAAGTAACAGGTACTAAGGAAAGAGTTCACAGAAAATCCACTTCTGATCCCTGTTCTTTCTTCCCTCCTTATGATATCCTGATTTCAACTGCAACCTGCTGGAAAAGTTCTGCCAGATAAGTCAAATATTACATTCCAGAAAATGAAGTTTATGTTGCAGATGGGAGCCTGCAATTTACACATGATTTGTGTGTATTATAATGTATTAATCAGGAAACACTATGTAAATGTGTGTAAATGCAAACCACGATCTTAAATCAGTTTTGCATAATGCAAGTAAACAAATTAATCTCCCAATGTGCTTGTAAATGTGAATAAAAACTTGACATTAATCGTTAAGTTAATGTCACTGGATGATAATGTTACTGTATGAGAAAGCAGTGTTGTATGTCACATGTGCCCTTTCAGTGCAAATGAGTAAAATTTACATGTTGAAGATATGCATGTTCTTGAGAACTCAAATTGCTGTTTGCTGCAAGTCATGTAAGCTCTACTTTATCTGTCAGCAATTTCTTTTTAAAACACTGCCTCCTCCCTGGAGAGAGTAAACCATCCAAAATTAAATGTGAGGAACCCTTGAATATTTGAAGAGTGGCAGTGACTGTGTAAGTAGGAGTATGCATAATTTATAGGGGTTCTGGCAAGACAGACCTAAAATTTTGGAGCAATTAATGAGGCTGGAACTTGAACGAAGCTGAAATGTAACCCTAGGAAAGCTGGTTTTATCATCCTAGCTTTTTGAAGACAAAAGGAAGCTAGGTAAGCCTCTGTCCAGTTGCATATTTGTTTGCACTTCAAAGCATCCTGCAAGGTTTCGAAGCAAAGCCCAAGAAGTTGGCCAGAAACTTTAGTCACTATTCAAACAGACCAGGATGTCTTGGATGAAATTCATCAAGAGTTGCCAAGCTGAATGAGCACTTTGCATGATACAAAGAGGTTCTTGATGAAGCCTCTCCAATGTGACAGTCTGAGGTGTTACTGAACACTGGTGGAACTGAAAAAAGGGAATTATTTTCTATACAATATTTTGACAGTCTCGCTGTAAATGCTGAAAGTTTTTAGCAGCCTGACAAAAGCAGCAAAGGGATGCTCAAGACTACTTGTGAGGAGTACAATAAGATCTTGATGTGTAAGTTTCCAAGGAAGGGAAATGAGTTGTATTTTGAATTCTAGTAGAGCTTCAGCTGAGAGAAATTAGGTCAAGCTGGCAGCAGAGGCAGAGCCCCGTATACTGCACACACCTTGAGAGCCTAGCACCTCTCTGGATTAGGTCCATACATGCACTTCCTCATGCTACCTGTAAAAGTAGAGCGAATTAAAAATGCATGGAGAAAACTACCACAATTTGTCGTTCAGGTTCTCTTTGTCCAAGTTACAGCATCCTTAAAGGTTTGCCCAGTGGAAGAAGTGAAATTAAGCCAGAAAACAAGAGCACTGCCAGGATAGCAAGATTTCTCATCAGTCAGCAGAAGCTGATTGCCCTGGGAATGCTGTCATCCCTTCATGATTTCCAGAGGGGTAAGAAGAAGAAAACATCCTACCAGGTACTGAAGTGAGCCTTGTGGTCTACTCCAGGGTAGATCACAAGCTCACCTCCTCACTGTTCTCCTGCCTGTGAGGAAAATCTCATCCTTTTACAGGGTGAGGGGAGCTCAGTTGGATGGTGTTTGCACAGGGCTGCAAAGGGATGAGTGTTTCTCAAATCTCAAAAAAAACCCCAAACAAAAACCCAGGCTTAAACCCTGACTGGCCCTGCAGGTTGAGGTCTGTCAACATCCCAATTCTTGTCTCTTAGCACAAGTTTCCTGCACTACTTCTGATCACATTGCAGGGAGATTCCTACACTGGTTTCTCCAAACAGCAACCATGAACACAACACTTTTGCAAATGAAAATGTCAGATGTCCTTTTTCTCTGCCCCTTGGCTTTACCGCAGTTCATACAAGTCATACCAAGTCACCTAGCTTATCAAATGTCTGGATGGCTCAATTATTTCCCCTCTAAAGTGTACGTCTCATTTAACCTCAAGAAAATTAGACTCAAATGCATGCAAGATTTCAGGATATTTGCATAATATAAGTTAACTATGGCATCTGTCAATTTATTTGTTAAAGTAAATGCTAATATTAAGGTATTTGTTTAACATCAAAATCGCAAACTCTTTAAAGTAAGGACTATGTCAGAGTGAAGCATTGAATGGCCAAATCTTGTTTGAAAACAGGACCTAAATGGTTTTGATCAATTTTATGTCAGGGTTTCACCATGCTGGAATAGCTTTTCACTTTATTTGCTGCTTCCCAGATTAATGACTGGTACTGACACTGTCCAATACCACAGTAATAGTATTGTTAGGAGAGATGGAGTCATTTTGACCAACACAAAATTACCCCTGAAGCTACTGATCACTGCTTGCAATCAGTGTGCATCCCAAGCACACTTTTCTGATGAAATCCTGCCCAATGTGCTACTTACTTTCCTCTCTGCGGCAGGTGCTATCAAGGAGGGAGCTCCTGCACCCTCTGAATTTAGCTTCCCATTCTCAGCTCAACCCAGGGCATCCTCCAGGATTAGTTGCTAGTTGAAATTACTATGACAATATTTTAGGCTCAAGAGAACTCAATTAGTTTACCTCACTATTAGATACTCCAGACCCTTCATAAAGAGATTTTTCTTAAAGAATAAACATTTCTGCCTTCTGTAGTGGAAATTTCTAAAGGCACCTGAGCATCTAATCACTATTGGCTTTCAATGAGATGGGGTTTGATTTAATAAATTTCTCAGGTGCTTCTAAAAATCCTTCCCTACTTTATGCAAACATGGCAAAGGCATTAACTGTTTATTTCTTCCCAACACTCAGTGCTGATGGCCCCCAGTTGGGGGTGGCTGGGGGGGTTGCTCTGGGTCTAGGATGTGTAGTAGGGTGACTAGAACAGAGCCAAGCAAGTGCTAAGTGCCTGAGACTCAGGGCTCATCCCTTGAGACCGAGGTGGCAGAGAAAGTGGCCCTGCCCTTTGTGGCAGAAACTATACCCTATTCCCTCAAGAAAAAAAGGATGTAGAAACATGCCCAGAGACTGTTTGGGTGCCAGCCAAAGATCTGCGTTATTCTACCACTGCAAGACAATACTCTATGTGGAGAGACAACAGTCAGGTTTCCAAGTGAGGGAAGAGCCTTTCATTTCTCATTTTCAGGAAATTTTCCCTTGGCAGCTGGGGAAATGTGGATGGAGGAAAACTGTTCCTTCTTTTACACTTTGATGAGAGTCTACACACCAGTCTTGAAAGAGTAGTGAGCACATAGTGTCAGTCACTTAGCATTCCAGTGAGCATCCCCTCTGCTAACAGCAGCCGAAGGGCAATCGCTTACCCAAAGCTTAACCTTGCAGCTGGCAGGCCTCAGTGTCTTGCCTCCTCGGCAAGGATAACTAATCAAAGAGCCACAGAGACAGGTCCAAAGCATCATGCTTCTCCGATTTAAATCTAATGCCTCATAATAAAGCGACCATGAAACCCTTACTTCCTGCATGTGGAAAGGGGAAGGTCAGCAGGGATAGCAAACTGGCTTACCACTGCAGAACAGAGTGACCTGAGGAGGGAGAACAGTTAGTCCCTAAAGAGTACAAGGCTGCAAAACTAGGAGAAGTGGCTGGTTCATTACTAATAACTCTTTTTAATTCCAAATAGGATGTTTTTACCTGTATCTTAGCACAGCAAGGTTCAGCATCCAAAGTTGAAAAAGGAGTATCTGTGTGCAGGAAAGGACCAGAGACTGTGAAAGTGCCTTTATCACATGGAAAACACCTACATGTGAAAGGCCAGAGAAGCCCTGAAATGATTTACTCCAATAAATAAAGAACATCAGCTAATATTCCCCAGGTATGGGATATGCACCTTTGCAGATGCCTTTTCTGTAACTACAATCCTAGTCTCTTGTTCAAATGTCAAAAAGCCACATTGAATAGCTGTTCTTCACTGACAGAATCTTGACTTCCTGATGGGCCCTGAGATTAGCTCAATTGATTTAGAGCCTGATCCTAACAATGCCCACATTTTGGATTCCATCCTTGAGGGGCCATTCACTGAAGAGTTGGACTTGAAGGCCCTTGTGTGTCCCTTCCAGCTCAGAATATTCTGTCATTCTGTGACCACACAAATCATCTCTGAGAGCAAACAAACCCAGGAGCACTCACATTAACAAAGGCACAGAGATGTTTGCTCAATACCTCCAGACTCCCGCCTTTGCTGCATGCATGTACTGGAAGGACTTCTGCCCTCCCTCTGGCCTGGTTGAATGTCTACTTTGAAAGACCTGAGATTAACAGTTTGGTGCAGAAACAAGTTGGGCAAAATGCAAGCTGTTCCACTTTGTCAATAGGCCCTTTGGTTCTAAGGGAAGATATGAGCCTATTGCTTCACTCCAGGGAAGGGGAGTGAGCACAGAGGCTAGAGTAGAATGGCCCCTGGCAGAACTTCCGGATATCATAGCACAGGGCCAAAGCCCCAGTTTCAGAGTCTGAGACATTATGCTTGGAAATCTGAATTTTCAGAGCTTTTGGCAAGTTTCTGCTTTAACTCTGTTCCACTCTATGTGCCAGTCAGTAACAAACACAGAGCCAGTTCACAATGGTCACAGATGTAAGATACTATGCTCTTTGTTAGGAATCAACTGGAATCTTCAAGGTACTGGGATGAAGTAAGGTAAGCAATACCCCTAAACTGTGTATAATGACTTCTCAGCTCTCATAACTCACTGAAGGACTCAGAACAGTCTCCCGTAAAGGAGCAAGGGCCTCTTTTTTTTACATGCAAAGGCAGGAGGTCACAGAGACATACTGTTCCTCACAGCAAGACAATTTTTCTAGCAAGATTTCTTGGCAAAAAGGATGGGACTAGGAGACAGAATGAGTGAGAAGAAGGGTAAATAGCCAGATACTCACGGGAGGAACAACCTAGATTTTTAACTAATAATGATAAAAGCTTCATAAGGCAGAGGAAGTCTCTCTTCTTCCCTCTAGGGCTATGCTTGGTATAGGGACTGGCAACAGGGAGAGACAAGCTAACTCAAGTCCCAGATAGGTCAAGAAGTTGCTTCAGGATTTGGTCTCTTATGCTAAAATGACTCTCTGTCTCTTTCCTCCACAAAGAGGTAATGTTCCCATGGATTCCCTTTCAGACCTATATCTGGGGCTCAGAATTCATGAACCCACCCATCAAGTTGGTATACACCACCACTGCCTCCAGATCCTCCCTGTCCAGTCTACTTTGACTTGATTTTTATCCATGATTCTTCTGCACACTGCTAGAGGTGTATTCTAAGGTAATATTAAGTCTTTACTGATTTTCATTCTTCATTGTCAGTGCCAAAGATATGTTTTAAGCTATATGGTCTGCTATTTGCCTTCTTCCTTTCAGCCTACAGTGTAGAAGATAGCCACACAAAAGGGATAGGAGCAGCAGAGAAAGTCCTTGCCTAGCTAATGGGGCAGTCTTCTAACGATTGTGTGGAGATGGGAGGGAAACTGAAATTCATATGCAGGCATGTGGAATAGTTTCAAGACAGAATGAACTGAGCAACCTACTAACTTCCCTGGAACAGTCCAGAAACCAGCATCTCCTGTCCTCTGAGCAAGAAGAATCCACAGCATGTGTTGAGGATCCATCTTGATCCACAGCAGGGTGAGATGGGTGCTAGCACCTCAAAGGCAACGTAGTGCTCCAGCACCTAGAGTCTGAGCTCCCAGAGGAGATAAAGAGCACTGACACCTCACTGCCTTTAGGGGAGCAGAGAACCACCGCCATCATTTCTAAGCAGGTCTGGAGTGCTGAGATGACATACTGTTTTGTCTGGAATTGGGAGAGGCAGTCTGCTTCCTTTAAGAAACCAGGGAGGGGAGGGTAGTTACTATTTTTTAAGGAATGAAGAACATTCAAAAGGACACTACCTTGTTCCCTTACTCCACAAGGAAATGTGAAGAGACCCTGGTTTAACTCCTGTGCCTCACATAACCCCAGAATTTTGTCAGTCCTTTGTTATTGTCTTACCTCCTTTATACCCACCTTCCCAGTATTGATACCTCGTCTACTCAACAATCATAAATCAAAAAGAAAAAAAGTCATGATCACTTCTAACACTCAAAAGCAGATTATGGCCATTTTCAATTTGCCTTTTGGTTTTTTGAGTCATTGGAATTCATTCTGGTTTTGTTTACAAAGTTTTTTCCCCAGCAATCAGAGATAAATATTATCTTTTCATATGAAATGAGCTTTTTGTGGGTTTTTTTTTACATAATCACAAGAGTCCACTTACCAAGATTGAATAAAAATACTATGTATTGTGAAACACAGTAAAAGCCATGACAGAAGCATCCCTCTCTCATACACCACTGCTTCCTCTTCCTTCTTTTCCCTCAGTAGCTAAACAAAAACACCCTTTGCACAGCTTTTATTCTTGATCATTTTATTTTGGTGGTTTTCATGCTACATAAAAATTGGTTTTTATATCAAAAAATTATTCACAATATTTCCAAAATAGTTCAAGTTTTTTTTTCTTTTTGTGTTTTTTAAATATTTTTAATGTATTTTTATTTCTTTCTTTTTTGTTTTTTTACTGCAGCTAGGGTTACAAAACATCCCATTTCCTCTTGCCACCACCAATTCACTATCGGTTCCCTTTTACATTTGCATATGTGAAAAAAAAAAGAAAAATAACAAAACTTTTTATATCATTTACTCAAGAAATAAAAAGTCATTTGGCACTCATGTCTCTGTGGCTCTGATTTTCACCAGCGGAGTGGCTGGAGGTGTGTGTGTGTGTGTGTGTGTGTGTGTGTGTGTGTGTGTGTGTGTGTGGTGTGTGTGTATGTATGTGCACACACATATGCATGCATAAAGGGTATGAAGAGGAGGCAAAATTTAAGCAAAGATGGTCTCAGAAGCGGATAGGATATATATCTGCTGTGTTCAACAGCCTGATGGGTGGCCGGGTTCACCACAAGTTACCAACAGCTCAAGAGAAGAGGAGGTAGCAGTGTTGGGCAGTAGAAGACTTAGACTAGAGGTGAGTATTTCTTTTTCTTTTGGTTGATAGACTGAGCTTATCAAACGTGCTCTTCAAAGTAAATGTACATTAGTTAGAAAGCAAATACAGCTGAAACTGACCTGTGCCAGATCTAGAGACGCTACCTGCCCCAACCCTAGTAGACACAACAGTTCACCACTACTGTTCTCAGCCACTTCTGAGTGCCAAAGGATGAAGGTGCTGGGCTTTCCTTTAGGTGTCATGATATTGAGAGTTGGTCAGATACCCATGCACCACGTTTAATCCCTACTTCATGCTCTGTGAGACTCTGCTCAGTCTTGAATGACGTTGTCCAAGTTGAGGGTTATTCCCACCCACTTGCAAATAGCTCAGGAGAGGCAAGGCCCAACCCGTCTGGCCCATTTAGGGTCATTCATTTGTCCCTGTTGCAGACCTATGTGCCTAGCTCCTACTCCAGCATGGGAAGGACTGTGGAGGGATCAGTGAGTCACTTCCCCTGCCTGTTCTCCAGTCTGACCTACAACCTACACATACCAGAGGATGATCTTCTGTGGATGCTCATTCCCTTTGGGTCAGGCCCCTCAGCAGCCACAGGGTTCTTGTCCCAGGAATGGCCACGGAAACTGCCAAAAAAAGGCCTTTCTCCATCCTCACCTGGGCAACCCCACATGGCTTCAGGACGGCAGGACCACCTGTGGGTTGAACAGTCTTCCTGCCTTGTAACAGCCTTTGGTGCAAGGGCCAAAGGTCACTGGAGACACATTTAAATATTTTTTTAAGGGGGAAAAAAAAAAAGAGAAAAATTAAAAAAGGAAGGAAAAGAGAGGGAGAATAAAAAAAAACAAAAACCAACCAAACAGAAAACCCCAAACCAACAAAAAACCTCCAAAACCCACCTGTGCAACAATAAAATATTTTGTCTTCTGTGACTCCACAGGGAAGTCAGTGAAA
Source organism: Sclerurus mexicanus (assembly GCA_013396755.1). Taxonomy (NCBI): domain Eukaryota; kingdom Metazoa; phylum Chordata; class Aves; order Passeriformes; family Furnariidae; genus Sclerurus; species Sclerurus mexicanus. Next base: position 321,594 of record VWZF01004532.1, on the reverse strand, counting down.
AGCTACTTCCCAAAAGGCTGCTGCCTCCACTATATACCAGCGGTCACCTCCAGTTACAGATGGTGCTTTGGTCACTGGCAAAGAGACATTTCAAGATAGCCCTGCCATTCAGGAAAAACACGTACAAAGGAAAGACCCCAAATACAGCTGACCCATACAAAAAATAACTGCACGGAACTGAGGTCTCGGAAAGTTGTATTGCTGAAAACACCTCCCTGCGCCCACTAAAAGGACTGTATAAACAAACAAGCATACAAAATAAATCAACGGTTAAACAACAAACTTCCCCCCCCCACGTTAGAAATTTTGAAAATGCAAAGCTAAAAGAGCAGTTTGCTGTGTTTCTGACCACAGGTGAGAGACAGCCTATTCCAAAGATAGGAAAAGCAACCAGACAGGCAAAGAGGCCTCCAAAGCTAGCAGCTTTGTGTGCTAACCTCCACACTGACTGCTGTCCAGCGGGAAGGTCGTTTCCTACAGCACCTCTTGAAGGCTCCAGCTTACTAGGAGCTTTTAGGTGTATAGCGTGTTGGTAATTGTAATAATACTTAAAATACACACATACACATGTTCAAGCACTCGTACACATATAACTTCTCTTTCATAAAAGACAAGCCTGGCAGAGCACAGGATACAATTTGATGGAGAGGAAAGAGTGGCTGGACATGGAGGAAAGCAGATGAGGTGGACAGATGTGGTCTGATAGAATGAGTCACTGGAGGCCGCAGATTATTCTGTTACATTTCATACATATAAAGAAAAAGAAACTATCAGAGGCCTGGTGACACCAGCACTACAGGGCTGGTTAAGCAGGCTTAAGATAATGTAGATGATGAGGATCCTAGCCCCCACATGTTGCTCCTTCCCTGTCTCACTAATCATGGCATCTCTTCATCAGGTCCTGATTGTCTTTTCTGGCTCCTGACAGAGAAGAGCAGTGTCTTGGTCAGCAGTTTGGCCAGTTAAAGTGCTTTGCTGGTTGGCACTGTAGGGCAATCCCAGCAGGTCATCCTCTCTGATGCTAGCAGTGTTGTGATCTCTCCTGGAAATGAATGGGATGGGGAATGGCTACAGAAAGTTCGCTCCCTCCCACCCTTCCTGTTCACTGTCCCCTCTAAAAAAACTCAAACCCTCCAGAGTGTGGGATTTGCAAGCTCCCTAACCAGTTCCAAGCAGCAACAGTGATGTACTTCCAAATAGAGGAAATAGGAGATCAATCCACCTCAGCTCAGCTTTTTCCTGTGTCTATCTGACATAAGAGCAAGAAAGGACAGACTAGTGCTTTCTTGCAAGTGGAATTTCAGTGCTTGAATTGACCTAAGAAGCAGCAAAATGAATAGCAAGGGAGTCTCTTGTTTCAGTCACAGATCAGATTGACCAGCTCTCTCCCAAAAGACATTATCATCAGTGTGTGATTGTCTTCCTGCTCCACCTACCAGTTAAGGCCGAAGTAGGTAACGAGTGTGGCACAATGGTTTGGATATGTGGCACAGATTTAGCACAGAAGTGAACGAACACATGAAATGGATTTCTGGTGCTGTATTCAAACTCTCTGTTAGAGGAGTCTGTGTCCCAGCCTTCTCACTGATTCCGAGATGGTCCCCTGGAGTCCAAATAAAGCAGCTGTGCCTGGGTCTGCCAGGTAATCAACAACAGGGTTGCCAAGTTACCTGTGAGTACCCATCACCTGGCTTTAGCAGCATACGGCTTCCAACACTTTTCTCTCAGTTCAAACACATGCGTACAAACACCTAAGCACACACACAGTGGCACCACACATACAAATGTGTGCAGGCTGCATAAATACACATACCAATATGAACCCACCCCTGCCCCCCACAAGTAGACACGTGCAAGAAATACAGACAAGTAGCAACAGGCATGCAACATACACATGGTGATCCCAAGCAGAGGGAACCCCTCTAAGCTGTGTTCAAGCACGGTGAGTTCCTGGGAGATGAATCCTGGCAAAATGCACTGCAGGAAGAGGCCCACACAAGGAAGAGAATCCAAAAAAGGCATTCCAGGCATCTAAACCCCTAAGTAGCTTTTCCAAAAGCTCCTTGAATTTCACAGGAGTTTAGCTGCCTGTGAAGATGAATCGGGTTCCAAGGCCTGGAAGGAAAGCAGAGGGAGAAAGCACAAAACTTTAATCTTATCCCCTTGACTGATTTTTGTCTGTTCAGGGGCAGGTATAATCTTTCTCCAGTTGACATGGGACTTAGCAGTCAGTGCCCAAGGGCCTAGATTGAAGTCTCTTGTAATGGATGCATTCTCTCTGGACAACCCACTAATGTTGCCAGTATGTCATACTTACGGCACATTGAATAAGCGAAGGAAACCCAACAAGGAACCTGGTGATGCTGAGAAAGGTAACTCACTGTTTTGGCCATAATTTAAACTATGGGATGTACTCCCAAGCTGATACCTACCCGCATCATTGGGGTGGCACTAAACGGGCCAGCATTTCCAAGTCCGCTTATGTTTAGAGTTCTGCCAGGAGTCATTTGAATGCACAAACATACACCTCCTCCCAGACTGACAGGTATTTCCTGCCATGTGGTCACAGGTACACAGAACATTGTGACCCATGCTGAGACAGCAATGCCAACGTCGTAGCAAGGGTACATCAGGATGACTACCCTGCTCACACTTGTGAGCAGAGCTCCATTCCCATGCGGCTGCAGTGGTTTCTCTCACCCAGAAATCAGAAACACAGGCCTTCAATGGCAGGTTGAGCAAGAGTTAGCTGCAGCTGGGAGAATATTGCTGCTCTGCATAACTTCTGGCCATGCTGACCCTTTGCATTGCTCCCTGCACCTCCCATGTAATTTCATACAGCACAGCTCAAAACGTCAAGAGACCATGGCACTTGGCAACACATTACACCCACGGAGAGACTGACTGGCCCTTTCTCAGACTATGGTCAGCAGATCCATATGTCTTCAAGGATAAGCAGACAGTAACATGGACATTGAGGATGGTGGGTTGATGGACGTTTATTAAGTAATAATGCAAATTGTCAAAAAAGGAAGGAGGGAGGTGTTTTGGCATTTGCCTAGAGCCCCTACCCGTTTTGAATTGGCTTATTCACCATCCTGTCACTCTCTTCCCTTACTGCCATGACACCAGACCATTAACCCTAGGCAGACAGTGCCAAGTACCAGCTTGTATTGACTTGTCAGACAGAAAGAGACCAAATGCTACCAGACATTCGCTCCCAGGTTTGCAACACAGCAGAACATCACATAGGTCTGTACAAGCCAATGGCCTCTAGGCAATAAAGGAAGTGCCCTGTGCTTTTAAAAGACAGCATACTTCTCTCCAGCAGCCTCGCTTTATTCACATAGAGTAAAAGCAAAGAAACTCTACTGATCCTGATATGGATCAACCTGGAATGGATAAAAATTGTATCTGCCCCTGCTCAAAATTCACCAGTCAACCACCAAAGACAGAAATTACATTCTTTCTCTGGGGTTTCTCAGAAAATACAATTTCATTGTTCCCTTGCATGGGCTTATTTGCCATACTAATTATTTCTTATTTCTTGAGTAGGCAAGAGCAGAACACCAGTGAATGTGACAGAGAAATCAAAAATAGCTACAAAATATCATGTTCTAAAAATCTGCCCATGGCTAGAATTTTCCAGGAGAGAAGTAGTAGAGGCCTGCCCTTCACTCATTTTCTACACAGGATTACACACACTGATGGAGACAATAGAGCAACAAGACAGTAAAAAGAGAAGGCAAGTGGGCAAACAGCCAGTATAAGTCTTTCTGGGGGAAGAGGCATAGAGATGAAATTGAAGAATCGGTATGAGCAAGATGGAAAAGTAGATAAGAGGCCATGGAGATGAGACAGTCAGCTGCTGGAGAGATCAAAACACCTGAAAATGAGGTTCTGATAAGAGGAAGGACAGAGAAGAGCAGAGGAAGTAAAGTGGTCAAGAATGGCACAGAGGATCCAAGACCACACCACCTCCCCTCTCACTGGTACTGGGAAGGCCACAAAAAGAGGGAGATGGAAGAATTAGTCAGGAGATGAAGGCCTATAGGGAGATCCCTGTAATCCACAGCAACAAATGTACTCTGCTGACATCCCAGGGAGAAGACAATGTGGACAAGGGAAGAGAAAGTAATCAAAGAGCAAGCACATAGAGAAGGAAACAGCCCTGTGCCTCACACAAACAGACCCTAGCAATCAACACGGCTTTTATTACAGGAAATTATTAACACCCTCTGCTACCCACCACCCCTCACCAATCCCAAACCTCCCCTGTTTGGGGACCCTTTCTTGGCACACACATATAACATCCAGATAAACTTTCTGAACCAGCAAAAGCAACTACTGAAACAACTTCAAACACCACAGACCAATAAAACCACAATTTAGAAGTTAACTTTCCCAACCCCCCCCATGCCGTTATTTACTAAGGAAATACTGTACAGATATAAAACCCACCCTTTTCCCAACCTGAATATAATTGCTTGAGCTAATTTCTGTACATATATACACACATATTTACACAGTAATGCTGCAGTCAAGAAAGCAGATGATGTAAAAGTCACAAAGTGAATACATAAATTAAATAACTACCAGCAGAATATTAGGAAAGGTCATGTTGTTCCTACTTGGCAAAAATGCATTGTGGGACAGAGTCATTAAGTGTACTGCAATATACTTGTGAGTTGTGTGTTTGTGTGTGTGTGTGTGTAGTCACGCAAACCTCACAGCTTCCTGCTGTATTGGGTTTGTTCACGTAGGTTTCACTTCTCCAGTCTCTCTCATGTCTGTGCATGCCCAGAGGAACCCCTTTGCCACAGCATGGAATTTTTTTCTGATCTGTTGGAGTTATACTAGTGCTTGCTGTGTTCCTTTAATGTCAGGAGGCCAGCAGGGTAAGAGATCTGTAACTACCAACACATCACAGAGATCCCCCTTTACCTCAGCACCCAGGGGACCGTACCCTTGGCATTGGCAGACACGAGTCCTGCTCTCTGTGATGTGGTTTCACTGTCTTTTTCTATACACAAGCATATTTACGCTGTGTCAGTTTGTTGTCAGAAATGACAGAAAGGTGCCAGAATTCACTCAAATGGCATGGCTAAGTGAGGAATTTGGAGATGCTCAAGAGATGGGTAAATAACTCAAAGCCAATTGCAAAGTGGTTTTTGTGTTGCCATTCTAGTGGCAGACACCCAGGTCTGTCTGCAGTCAGCCCCAGGGAGGTCCAGAAGATAAAGCAATACTATTCATATTGCCAGTGAGACACTCGGTTTGCGCCAGTGAGCGCCCCAGTTTGCCTTGGACGGGGGAGGAGAGAGGAAGCCACAGGGAAGTGTCGGTGGGTGAATGCAGCGAGGGTCTATGGCTTGGAAATCTATTTGGCTGCAAATTGAAAATAAGCCCTTGTGGGGACAACAATTGGGTCCCACTAGTTACTATCTCAATGTGCCCTGCAGCATCCAGCAGCATGGTAGGCATGTTCCAGGTGGACACGCCAGGTGTGTTCAGCAGCAGGGAAGCACTTATGGGGAAGAGTGGGTGCAGTAGGGGATTGTGGCTTGGAGTCTGTCCCCATTTGTTGCCAGCAAATCGGTTCCTTTCTCGTACATGGCTCCCAGGGGCTCCTGTGGTGAGCCAGGCATATACCACAGAGAGAAAGCATAATTGGACTCTACCCATCGCCAGCTTGGATTGAGAAGGAAAGGTGAAGTGTAATTCCTTAGAGCAAGGGTGCAGAGAGTCAGCACAAAGTCCTTTCATCAACACTCCTGATATTTATCCCCTTCCCTTTTCCTTTTCTTTTTGGCAACCAAAAATGCGTGGGGAAGTGCAACCTCCCACCCTTCTCCATGGGAAGGGCTCATCAAAGGTTGCTTGACTGGAGTTGAGGATGTGCGCGAAAGGCCTAAGTCTGATCATTGGCTGTGTTCCCAGGCTTCCCTCCGTCTGTTGATAAGCAATGTAGGTGGGAGGATATGCCATATTTGATAGAAAGCTCTAAAGCAAAGACTTGCCTTTAAAGATCCCTGAGGTATCTCTGATCACTCTAACCTGTCACCCCCATCATATTCATTCTTTGTCTTCTCTCTCTGCTAGCAATTTTGCTGTGAGAAAAACCTGATTAGAATGTACAAAGGGGCGTTACTCAAGATTGATGCTAGTGTCTTTTTGGAATGAGGAGCTCAACATCAGCAGGCATCACTGAAGAAGAGGCTCATCCTGGCAACTCTTAACTTCTCCACCAAATTCTTCAGGATATCAAAGAGGAACCTTCCCCCCGCTCCATATGCTGGAAACTGAAGTATCAATTTCCTACAGGCAAAGTTCATACTTGCATATTGCTAAGCATTTTGAACCCACTGGGTTTCTCATCTTGAGAGTTCTGACAATGCATGCGGGATTTTAGAGAGAATGGGATTTTTTATGTTGGTGAGGAGGTGGGGCCACTGTGCTTCATTGTCTCAACTGACAAGAAGTCCTGACTGCAGCTTTTCTTTCCTACTTAGGATGTGACACTGAAAGTTCTGATATTGCCCTCACTGGGAGGTGTGATAAGAGACAGAGAACTACTACACCAGCCTGTTTTGTGTTGCACTACAGTAAAAAGCTGTTGTGAACACTCCAACAATGTTTATGATGTGGAGATCCATGGCTGCAAGTTCTACCTGCCAGTTGCTTTCCACTGTGCACAGCACATTTCTGGTATTTTTTGAATCTTTCTTCCATCTCCTTCATACACATCCTCCTTCAACTGAGTACATTCATTCCAGTACCACTTCAGAAGAACATGGCTCATGAAAACACCTCTCAGAGAGCCATGCCTGGGGCTAGAAGTGAGGAAGTAAATGTCAGAAACATTGCCAAAGGCATCTAATCTTTCCCAGGAGGCTGGCTGCACATATTCAGTAGAGGTCACCAAACTGTATAGGACAAAATGGTTTTTGCTCAGTATTCTTGTGTGCAGATACCTTCAGAGAGGGGAAAGGATCCCAGCCACTGCCCCAGAAAATACTGGTGTTTGGACAGTAAAGAGAGAGAAATGGTAAGGGAGGGGATGTGGAGTTTCATCAGGCTCTGGTATGAAATCCCATTCTTTTCTGGACAGGTAATAAAGAGCACATGGGTGGTTTTCTAGTATAGACAACACCTGCTGCTAATATTACCTGTTTGATTCACTTGAATACTTACAATGAAAATACACCAAATCTAAAATTCTAAATATATAATCAGAGTTTAATAACATCATTGATTTATTTTCTGAATTATGAATTACACCCTCCCACCTCCCACCCCCTCCCCTTCATCTCTGTCCCAAAACTTGTTGACCTGTCAGAACTAAAATAAACAAAGCAACCAGAAAAGATCACTTACAGGAGAAAGGATTAACCTGATGGACATGGCCTAATCTACTACTGGAGAAGGCAAAATACCAGACTCCTGTGGTTAGACCAGTAGTTCAGTCCAGAATTTCCAGTTCTTCTTTTCTGGTTACCCTAGAGCATTCATTTGAGTGGTTTGTGGCACAGTAATATTTGCAGAGCACTGGGAATGTTAACAGTGCTACAACAGTATCAATACTAGATAATGATTTTGGCAAACTATCATTTGCCAATCAGTGAAACAAGGGACAGACCAGTTCGGAGAAAATACGAACCAACTTTCAACCCGGAACACAAAAATCAGAACCTTTAAGAAGAGATTTGAAAAAAGTTCCATTAACTTCTTTTTGGTTTGTTTTCAGCTTAATTTCCCTGCAGAGCCACCCTCCAGGTTTCCTCGTTCCAGGTGGGGAGGGACAGAAAAGTACCAAGATAACCACCAAAGAGATTAGCTGCCCTCATCAGCTGTCAAGCTCCCCCACCCCAAGCCCTTAGGAAATACCAGAAATTATCACAAGCTTTCCCAGGTCCAAGATTTCTAAAACCAAAGTAGCATTGGAGAAGTCTCTTAATGTCAAAGTGATGGTCCAACCTGAGCGGCCAACTTGATGGTTCACCCCACTACTATCAAGACAGTGTAGTGCCTTGAGGCCCAAACTCCACAGAGAGATGCTGGTACAGAGAGTTTATATGCAAAGAGGAATTGGGGGAGTTCCCATCAAAACATGAAACCCTGCTGGCAAGGCTTGAAGTGACGTTCCGGCGTCTTCCATTCATGAAGATAAAGCTGACAGGGCAATACAAGGGGCCTCAGGGGAGCAAAACACACATGGGTTTCTCTCTCTCTCTCTCTCTCTTTTTTTTTCTCATTCATACGGCCTCGACCTGCGTAAACCGCTTCCAAAAATGCAGCCTGAAAAGTCATAGAAAACAAACAGAACAGAAACAAACCTCCCCTCCCTCCCACCCCACGACCTGAATATTCACGAGAAGAGAAACACCAATTTATACAAAAACGCAATAAAAAAGAAATATTTACAAATGAAAGGAACGCCTTCTTGGTGGCCGCTGTCAGAGGTGTCTGACAAGCTGCCGTGTGTTCTGGATTGCAGATCGCTCTGTTAATTTGTTTGGTTTCCTTTTTTTTTCTTTCTCATTTTTCTTTTCCTATTTGTCCTTGTAATAAGAGAAGAGGGAAAGAGTGAGAATTTCCCTTACCCCAAAGACTAAGGGGTGGCATTACAATGACTCTCCCCCTCTTCCCTCCTTAATTTCCTCAGTGAAATATATGAAAATATTCCCCTCACCAACCCTGCCCACCCTCTGCTCACACACTTTGACTTTACAGATAAACCCCACCCTCCCCCCACCCCAGTTTAAAAAATAAATAAATTAAATATGTAAATAAATAAAAGGCCTTCTCTTGGCTTAAAAAGAGAAAGATAAGATAAAATCAACCATGGTGTGGTGAGGAATGTGAGAGAGGTGGCTTTCAGGTCCAAGAAAAGCTCCCAGCTCATAAAGACAGGGCTGCCATCTCCCTTCAGAGTCAATCCCCAGCAGTGTCCCCCTGCTCTCAGCACAGGACTCTCTCAACCCTTGCCCTGGTGAGCCACGGCGATTGAGACACTGGGACAGACCCAGGATAAGCAGTAGAGACTTTGCCATATCTCTCAGAATGGGAGAGGTCGGTCCACACCCCCACTTCAGGAGAAAGATGACATATGAAAGGGGTGTTCAGCTTCTCACTCTTACCATTGCTCCTTTTCCTTTAGTTTAACTTGCATCTAAAATGATACAATGGAAAATAAAAACGCTCTTATTGATACTAAGTGCACCAGGAAAGCTGTCACTACAACTGCAGGGATGGGAAACCCTAGGCTATTCCAGCTTTGCACCTGTGCTAGTATCTCTTGCACACAGAGGCACACACGCACGTACACACACATATCAGCTTTGCACGTCTTCTCTTCAGCCTTCAGCACAAATTTCTGTGCTCTCTGGCATTTATTCAAGCACACCCCTTCCCAGGAAGACAAGCTGTGTACTTCCTCTGTACATTCAATAGTAAATATACATATGTATTTCCCGAGGGTGCATACACCCTCTTCCCATTTCCACATGTGCAAGGAGGCATCAAAACAGTCCACCAGTACCACTGCCACCACACCCCCCCCCTTCTATGGAATTTCTTATTTCCTCTCCAGCACCATGCCAGCATTGGCAGAGGGCACCCTGTTCTTTTTGTTCCAACCTGTTGGCCAAGGGTAGGGAGAGCAGAAGGATGAAACCTCTTTTTCCCCTCCCCTCCTTGCTGAAAGGACATGCCAAAATGGGCTTCGTGTCCCCTGAAGTGACAGTGAAAAAACTCCCGACCTTTCCCTACTCTTAAGCTCTGTTCCACTGTGTTTGTTCTCCAGACACCTTATAGAATCATGGGTTTATTTTGCTTTCTTCACAGACATTTCAAGTATAAAGTTATATATACTCGCATATAGGCAAACCTATACTATATACTGCTCCCACCCTCGAAGTATGTCAAAACTAGTGAGCAGTTCACAGCTAACAAACCAACTCTGTTCCCCTTTCCTCAAATTCTTCTCATTTCAGTGCAAACCAGCATTTTTTGTCAGAGTTTGGAAAACCAACCCTGCAATCAGAGAGGCTGCCGATCAGCTCTCCCAAACTCAGACTCCACTGCCTTTCTATCTCTCCCCCTGGTCTGCCACAGATTCAACGGCTGTAATAGCCAGAATGAAACCACTAGCCTGACCTGCAGACAAGCCTTCTTTCCCTCCCTCCACACCCCCCAGCAGACAATTCAAAATTCTAGCGTAAAATTTCTCAGCATATACGCAAATATATATATATATTTCAGCCCTAAACCCCCATAGTCTTCACAAAATAATGTAACAAGAACCTCAATATAGCTAACATGTAAGTGCATCATCAAGTTAGTCGTGTTATTACCCCTTCACTTTCTCCATGTCTTAAACTCTACTCTTGTAGGCAGTTTTTAGGAAGAGTTGCCTGAGCAAGCATATTTTCCTGCATGTCCATTACACTGCTTCTGCTGCCTCCTCCTGCCACACACACGTGTGTGCAAACGTGCCTTTCTCTGCTGGGAGCCAGCAGAAGTGAAACACTACGGTCACTGCTGCTCCCCCTCAGCCCACCCCTTCCCTGCCTTTTTCTCTGCTTCCTGAAATCACGAGCAAGGATATCCAACTTCGACATCACTGTAAAGTGCAATGGCCAGGAATGGAGGAGAATGAGAGGAGCAAGAACATGGAAAAAGAGATAAAACGGGAAGGTTGAGAAAGGGAAGGAGAAAGTGGGGACACCAAAGAGGTGGCACTTGTCACCAGTGCTGCACTACTCAGAACTCCAGTATCCCACAAACTAAGGACAACTCAGGAGAGTAGCTGATGGGATTGATCCCACCCCACCCTCCCATGCTCCACATACACCCCCAGTCCCTCCCCATGCTCTTCCCCTCTCACTCAAACATCAGACTCAATACTGGAGAGTTTCTCATAAACATGCCCATTGCTGGAGCCATTGAAAGCCCTGGGGTTTTTGTTGTTAGGCACACAGGGGTTGGACTGGTTCCCTATACAGATGTCCTTCTGGAAACGGGCTGGCACAGCCCCATGAAGGGCTGAGACCACCGGCTTGTTGGTGGTGACAATGGCTCGGAAGTCTGGCCTGGCTTTGGGCCCGCCTGCCACCACAGGCTGCCTGAAGAAATAAGATTTGCTGCCGTGGAGCAAGCATTGGTCATCCCCAAAAGTGGGGATGAAAGGGTTTTGGGTGACCCGGTCGGGGTAGAGTGACTTGCTGAGCATGTAGCCCCCACTGCTGCCGGGGTTGTTGTGGTGGTGGTAGCTGGTGGCGGGCACTGAGGACTTGTTGTTGGCAAAGGTGGTCTCACTAGCTGGCATCTCAAACATGTGGGCGTAGGGGCTCCCCTCCAAAAAGCGGCCCTTGTCCTTGAGGCTGACGCTGCGGGGGGCCAGAGCTGAGTCATCCTTCTGCAGGTCCACAAAGGTGTCATAGGAGTGCTGCCGGCGGAGCTTGTTGCGGTTCTTCTTCTGTACCTTGGAGGCAGAATTGGAAGGGCTCTGAGGATATTTGGAGGAGGAGGTGGCGCTGGTGGCCACTGGCACAGGGGCAGGTGGCTGGTCCAGCTCTTGGAGCGAGTTGTCCTCACTGATGTCATACAAGTTGCCCGCTTTCTTGCAAGCCTCACAGCGGATGCAGGCCTGGCGGGTGGAGTTCTGACCCACCACTGATGGCGTGTAGTTGTGCAGCTTAGAAGGGCAACTGCGGCAGAAATTAGCCCCGGTCCGGTCCTCCCAGTCTAGATTGGTCAGGTTCTTCTCCCATGGTGCTGGGACCCCACTCACAACACCATGCTTGTGCTCATTGCTTCCGCCAAACTCGCCTGAGCCGTGTTTGTGGTGGGCCCTGTTGGTGCAGGATCCACCCCCTCCTCCTCCTCCTCCTCCTGTGTCCCGCTTAAACTCATCTCCCCGCTCCTTGTAGATATCCGTCAGGTCCACATGTTCCCAGTGTGGAGAGTTCTCCTTGGCCCGAAACTGGTCTAGGTAGAAGTCCCGTAGCCCTTCCTTGTCCCTGAAGTAGCGCTTGTGGTCAGGTGAGCGGGGTGGGCGCCGGCGGTAGGCCAGCTCTATCTCATCAAACTCCCGCCGGGACTTGGCAGAGGCTGGGCGCTTCTTCAGGCTGTCCTTGTACTGCTGCTTCCGCCGCTTGGCTGCATTGCCCTCAATGTTGCCATAAGTGACCGTGTGAGTGGAAATGTCAGAAACATCTGAGCGAATCAGGTCATCGTGGGTCCCGCTGCCCCCATAACGGTCACTCTTGAAGGAGAACTTGCCATAAAGGTCACCCAGCTGGCTGTGCTTAGCAGGAGGTAACCCCAGGTCCAAAGGCTTCTTCCCGATGGACCGTGACTGGGCATTGAAGGGCGGGTTGTCACAGTCATAGAGCCCGTCGATGGAGCTGGTGCTGCCAATGCTATGGGGGCGGTGGTGGTGGTGGTAATGGTCCTGATACACATTGCTGTCCTTCAGCTGAAGGTTGCCAAAGGTCCTTTCCACCTCACTAATATAGTCACTAAAGAGGTTCTCCTCGCAGGGGGGGTTGTTGTAGGACTTGCAGTCTGAGTGGGTGAAGCTGCGGCGATGCTCAGAGATATCATAGACTGATGATTCACGACGGATAAAGTCCAGGGCACTCTGTGGTGAGCCATTGACCCCTGACAGGTTGGCCATGTTCTTGGCTGTCCGAAGCAGGCGGAGGATGTTGGAATGGGTGTTGTTCATAGTTGCTGTGGGGGAGTTCATTGCTGACTGGCGTTCTTCAATGGCCACGCCATGGATGCAGCTGTAGATACCCTGAAATGAGAAAAATCAAGAAGTTGAGTGGTCTTGCAAAGAATACATGAAACTGGGATTGGGAAGCACCCTGTGCAGCAAGAGCATGTTCCTGCAGGACAGTAAAGCCTGTAAGCCTTCCATCACTGAAGCACAGTCAAATCAAATGAAATCAGATCTGCTCTTGATATTCTGCCCCTCTTTCTTGCCTCTCACATTTTTTCCTTTCCCTCCATTCTTCTTTCTCTGCTTTGCTTCATGTCATATCCATAATACGATATGGATAAATAAATTTGAGAGTTACTCAAATTTAGTAGCTGTAACACAGAATTGCTAATGGGGACAATAATGTCCTTGGGTATAAAAGCATCAAGACAAATGATTCTGTGTGGGTGAGAGGACAAATGTCTGTTTTGGCCCTTGAAATTCATCTGGACATCAGTGAATCAACAAGATGGGAGCTATCTTAAAAAGGGAACAGCTTCATTTGTCATAAACTTAGCTACATTAATCCCCAGTACAGATTAGAAAAGGAAGCAGAGAAAGAGCAGGACTGTTGAATACGTTTTTAGGTCTTTTGCATCTGGTTGGCTGAAGTACAACAGAATTTTTAATTGCATTCTGTTAAATTTAACAGTGATAACAGGCTCCAAATTGAGATCCCTGAAAGTCTTCTATTCAACCTCAAATCAGACAGCAGAAGAGCCCAATTCCTCCACATGCTCCACAAACTCATTTCATCCATGACATAGACTGTTTGCAAGGGCCACCCTCAAGAACAGAAGGAAAGGGGTTTCTTTATTTTCTGGCCTGCCAAATGGCACTTGATGATTAATGTCAGTTGTGAAATGGACACCATCACACCATGTTACCATGGTTTCTCATCATCTAGCAGATGATTAGCACTTTTCAGACTTTTCACCAACCTGGCCCAGGTCTAACAGATAACCGTAGAATGAAAGAATCTGTACTTAGCTAAGGATCACTGAAGACAATTCCCCATCTCATCTCCAGACAGCTAACAATATAGAAGAGAGGCTGTGCCCCTGCATTCAAAAGGCTTTGTAATTTCTCTTCAATATGTTTTGCAGCAATTATATACTCCTTGCACAATCAAAGTAAATTCTGTTACATCAGACACCAAACTGAAAAATGCCAAGATTTGACCTTACTTCAGAATGGATCAGGAGAAAGGACCAGTGTCTTGAAAGAAGGAAAAAAGCTCCAAAGGGGATACTGCTAACAACACTAATAGGAGAAAGATGACTCAGAAATGGCTAGAATCTGCTTTAAATGCAAATGTTATACCCTAAGGCAGATTTGCACAAAGCAATTGTTAAGTTTATGTGGTCATCCTCTCTGGAAGGATTTCTGCACAGTATAGGGCATGGCTTTTGGTTAAGGACTTGGGACTGTCAATGATGGCACACTTCTAGTTAACAAAAGGTCAGCTGAAAAGCTGTAATATGGAGGACAATGTAAATCTCTTGAACTTCTAATCATGCTATCCAGCATTATTTGAACCCAAATTTGGGGGTGGGGGGAGGGGCAGTCTCCAAATCGGGTCTCCTCACAACTCCTTTTAGAGGAGTAGACAGTAACGATTAGCTTCTCTTTATATTGCATTTTCATTTCTGTGTGAAATTTCCATTTGCATGGCCATAATCCAACAGAGATCAGAGATGTCACAGAAAAACTTAACACATTTTTGCAACATTAATGGTGCAAAGATGACAGCCTTTATCCTGCAGACTGTCACCCTATGCCACCTGTGTCCTACACAGTCTTGGTAGATTTCCCCATCTCCAGTACCTAGGACTGTCTGAATAAAGTCTCTGTTCCTTCCTGGCAGTTAATGTCACTCACCCTGCTGATGGAGAAGACCACACCAGGCTTGCCAGAGCAGACACCCATGAAGCAGTGGCGGAATTGCCAGTAGAAGAGATGCTCACAGATGAAGGTGATGAGACTGAGTGCCATGGCTGCTCCCAGCATGTAGAAGACACCTGCCATGTTATCTATATCCAGCTGGCTGCTCATAACCTCATTTTTCTCATTGTGACAAATGCCAGTAAGCCAGAGAGCTTCCAGTTCCTCCATCTCCCCTAGAAAGACAGACAGAAGAAAGGAAACAGGTTAGATAGTCCTGCAATGGCTGAAGAGCTCAAACTTGGGGTGATTGCAAGCAAGAAGCTGATCTATGGTAATTTCCAGTCTCCAGGTTCTTTTCCTACATCTGTAACATCCAAAAAATATCCTGGTTGTCCTTCTGATGGGGGCAAGTGCAATTTGTCACAGGAAAGTCAACAGGATTTTTCCACAGCCAGATATAAGCCGTAAAAAGCTGTACCACAGGACACAGCTATTACACTTGTTAAATGTCTACAGTGAGATCCTGAAACAGTTTTCCACCAGATGACTGAAGACCTGGCCTCACAAACTTCCACTTTCATTAGGTCAATGAAGGGAAAAATTAGTGACTGATACTGGTAGACAAAAATGAATCACTTTGAAATGAAAATATTGTATGTTTCCAACTCAGACTTCAAAATGTTGATTTTTTAAAATCAAATTTGTTTCCATCATATCGACAGCTCACTAAAACTAGATGCAATGTACCCAGAAATATTTGTGCATTTTTACCTGTTTTTCTTCCCTTCCATTTTGTCCAAATTCAACACTTCCAAGCCCTTTGACCAATCAAAAATATTACTAATTTGCATCAGCTAGGAGCAAATGTTCTGCAGTCTAATTTCATACACCACTTACTCCCATTATGGCATTTTCATGAGGGGATAGAGAGAGATAAACACTCACACGCACACAGATATATTGAGACATTCAGAACAAACTAATTTTGCAGGTTGGCAAATTTTTTCATGCTGTTAGGAAAGTTAGTTTTTCATATTTTCAAGCTCCAGCCCAGAGACAAGGGGAAAAAATTCATATATATATATGTGGTGCCCTAAAACAGTCTTTGAAGCTTTATGGAGAACTTACATCTTTTTTCTGAAATAATACATATTAGGCTGTTTAGGAAACAGAACACCCAATCTACCAGGAGGCCAGTTTTCTGAAGTATATCCGAGTTATGTTCTTTCCATTTTTACAATATCTTATGTTATTTTCAGATTTCAGAAAAAAAGGAATACTTACAAATAAAATGCCCTATGAATTTTATTTATTCAAAAAAAGGACACAACAAGATGTAATGTGAAATGAAAAGCCAGGAAAATATCTTTTAAGATAGAATTCATTATCACATGAATATTTTTTTTTAAATAATAGCAATTTCTCTGAAAATGAGCAGATGAATTAGGTAACTATAATGTTCCAGTTTAAAACTCACTACAAAATATGCTTCTGAGTCTCAAGTTCTTCCTTGTTTTTGTTATTTTTTGAAACTTTGGAAATTCTGAGCTAACTCTTTCATCCAGAAATATTTATCCTTTAATTCTGTAAACTCTGCATGGATTTATCCTGTCTAGAACTATAAAGTATAAAACAACCATAGACAGTATAATTAGGGGGTCATGTCAAAACTCCAAAGGTAGTGAAAAGTTCACAACAGAAATCTTGTTTTACAAGACATTCTTCACATAGGGATATTATTTTTTCAAACACACATCTGAGCTTGTTCTGTGAAAACTTTAGTGCTTTTGAAATTGCTTTTGATGATACCACTACCCTGCATCAACAACATAAAAGAAGTGATATCCTCACATTTTTGGTGTGATGCTTCTAAAAAAACCTTGTTAATAATTTCATGTTTTCAACTCAAATCTGAAGCACCAGAGCTAGAAACTTCCATTTCTTACATGTAAAACTTGGTATTTCTTAGGAAAATTCCAACTCTTCTTTTTCTTGTCACTTACCATCTCCAAAAAGCTGTAGAATTGCAAGATCAACCTGCCGCTTCCAGCCTGAGTCTTTTTGGATGGCAATGCCATAGCCAGTAGAGGCAAACACTTTCCCACTTCCAATCGTCACCAGCTTGCAGCCTTCATCTCTGCCAGCCATGTAGTTTAGCACTGCTGCATCATAAATGAAAGCATCCAACTTCCTGCACAGATCCAAGAAATAAGAGAGTATATATTACAGAAAACATAGAATCTGTAGGAATTCAAAGGTGTTCTCAGGTAATGAAGGAAGAAATTAACCTATTTCAGATGGATTACAATATGTTACATAGAATCATGGAAAGGTTTGGGTTGGAAGGGACCTTAAAGATCATTTAGTTCCAACCCACATGACGTGGGCAGGGACACCTTTCACTAGACCAGGTTGCTCCATCCAACTTGGCCTCAAACACACGGACGGGGCATCCACAACTTCACCACCTCACAGTAAAGTGCCTCACCACCATCACACTAAAGATTTTTTCCCCTAGTACCCACTTTAAACCTACTCTCTTTCACTTTGAAACCATTCCCCCTTGTCCTGGCACTACATGCTCTTGTAAAAAGTCTCTTCATCTTTCTTGTCGGCTTCCTTCAGGTACTTCCCTTCAGGAAGGCCACAATTAGGTCACCCCGAAGCCTTCTCTTTTCAGGCTGAACAATCCCAATTCTCTCAGCCTTTCCTCATAGGAGAGGTGTTTCATCCCTTTAATCACGTTAGTGGCCTCCTCTGGACTTGCTCCAACAGGTCAATGTCCTTCCTGTGCTGGGGAACCCAGAACTGGACGCAGCACTGCAGGTGGGGTCTCTGGAGAGCAGAGTAGAGGGGCAGAATCCCCTCCCTCAACTTGCGGCCCATGCTGCTTTTGATGCAGCCCAGGATACAACTTGCTTTCTGTGCTGCAAGCACACATTGCTGGGTCACGTCCAGCCTCTCATCTACCTGCACCCCTAAGTCCTTCTCTTCAGGGCTGCTCTTGATTCCTTCATCCTCCAGCATATATTGATACCAGGGGTTGCCCCAACCCTGATGCAGCACCTTGCACTTGGTTTTGTTGAACCTCATGAGATTCCTATGGGCCCACTTCTTGAGCTTGTCTAGGTCCCTCTGGATGGCATCCCATCCTTCAGGTGTGTCAGCTGCACGAGAGTTAAATAAAATCTGAGCTTAGAACCTGTTCACAGGTAAAGCTGGATTGTAAACGAGGATTATCTATTTCTTTCTGACTTTTTGGTAATCGTAATTTCTGATCTGAAAGAAAATTTGGAATACAAATATACTGCAAGATAAAGATGAATGAAGAGGAAGTCAAGGGGATCTATATCCCTAAGAATAGCTTATATTTCTGTACTGCTTTTAATCTCAAAAGAATTGAAAATGCTTTATAAAATGTATCAACATTAGATAGTAAAGTAGGGGCTAAAGTAAGGAAAATATTATCTCCAATTCAAAGTGCTGGCATGCCTTAGCTGAGCAAAACGTATATTTTTTCAAATCAAATACAGTCGGGACATTATGTTTAACCCCTCAGTTACTGTGAAAAACACTACTGCATCTTTACCAATGCCCAGTGGCCATGATAGCAGCTTTATGTTTTACCATGCCAAGTAGCTCTTTGTTAAAGAATGCTTAGTTGAAAACCACAACAAAAAGTCTGTTTCAACACAGACAAATCCCCATTATAGACTTTGCTGGGTAGGCAGCACAACAGACTGATGAGAGCCTTCTCTCACTGCAACAAATTGATTTGGATGTGGGGGGCAGTCTCAAGGGGCTGCATCTTCCACATACCAAAAGACAGCTGATGAGTGAAACCTCCCACTAGAGCTGACATGAAACACATTCTGATAAATGACCAAAGACCTTCTGCTTGCACATTCTCAAACACACACTATCTTTGCAATCCACCTCCTGCACATATATTTCCAGTAGGGTGATTATCTCAGTTCAAGTGCTTATCTGTGAGGAAGTCTGTCCAAGGGTGGATACGAAGCCAGGATGACATCTACCACAAGTGATGAGCTCTATTTCAGCCCTGTATTTCCAGGACAGAGCATATTTATTTCCTGGATGATGGCTACCTGGCAAATGTACCTTCCTAGGATGACATCCAGTGATGGTACAACCATTTATAATGGGCTGTGTGCTTCTGAACCTGGCAAACAGGTTTAGCAATATTCAATCAATCTAGTAATTAAATTGGCTGAACATTTTCATTTGTGCTTTGGAATGAGCTTTCTCATAAGAGTGTAACATGAGTGTAAGCAAAAATGTTTTTTCACTGGGCCTGGGCTCTGACAACCAAAATGGTCAGCTCTGGGAAGAGGTCTTCAACTGTAAAGGACAAAGGCTTGCAAAATGTCATTTTGAGTTACTTCCTTTGCAGATTCAGTGCTATTAAAATAGGATGAGCTATTCAAGCATGCTTTTTGCTAATGATTTTTCCCATGTTTCCCAAATTACCCAAGGAAATGCTTACAATTTTTATACTTCCTTATTATTGAAATAACATTTTGTTTAGCCCTTGATACTAAAATATTCCAGAGTAGGCTACTTCCAAACTATTTGCTTCAAATGCACCTTCCATTATACTGGGTATTAGCTGTGGATACACTGGGGTGGGATTAGTCTGACAAAGATTGTTTTGGCTCCCTGATTAGCATAATCTTTTATACACAGAAGGAGGGAAAACAAAGGAATTTCCAGATGACAATATAAATGCTCTGGAAAAAAAAACTTTGTCCACAGAGATCTGTGAGCTTTTCCTGTGTATGCATAAAAACCCATCAGCATGAAACATCTTGATGAAGCAAGGTCTTTGGGACTAATACACACATGGCTAACGTACTCAAGAATACAGTAGATACTATTTTTTTTTAATAGTCTTAGAAACATAGCAAAACCAGAAACTCTTAAACCGATGTCAATAGAAAAAAAAATGGCAAAAACAATGACAGTTACTCTCCTGTGCTATGTATGGTCTTCCTATACTTTTAACCATTCAGAAATAACAGAGGCTCATTTTTCAAACCCCACCAAAAAAAATTCCAGACAAGCACGCAAAGAAGTCAGGTTTCTGTGGTGAGTAAACATACAAGAAGAAAGCCTCACCCAGTCTTCAGTGAGAACAGTGCATCGTCCACCCCCCTCTGATTGAACTTCACCATGTAGCTGTGCATTTCAGGGTAGTTGTTGCGAATGTTCCTTTCTGTGCTGCCATTGGGAACTGTCCCGAAGCGGAAAGGGGGTGAGAAGTCATTTGGTTTCTGGAACTGAAGAGACAGAAAAAGAACATTTCTCACAATCTTTCAGATTGAAGCAGTCACCTGGTTGGGAGAACACACTCTCCTCAAGAGGTAGTTCTGATTTTATTTTACTATCATGTAGAAAACGCTGTTGAGAAGTTATTATATTTCACTGTTTTCAAACACAAACATCTCCTGTTACTGCCTAAGAACCAAGAAGCAAATCTGAGCAAGCTGCTCTTTTTGTCTGCTCTGGATCAAGTGCATGAAATAGCCAGTGATCAAAGATTAAACAGGAGGTTAGATAAAAGGCAAAAGGAAAGGAAAAATGTTACAGTGGCTTTGGAACACCATCAAGGAAAGATTTTCAATAAAGTCTATGTGCTTTTTATTCACAAACTGTAATTTAGTTCCTAAGAGGTTTCTTTTTCAGCTCTGTGGATGCCTTTGCACTTCCTGGTTCTAACTGAAGTAGAAAAATAATTAATGAGGAGAGATGCCTCTCAGCACACCTCACACTCACTCCACCAAATGAATGACCAGCTTTCATAATTTTGGGCAAATGTCCCAAATGAAATGCTATTAGTGGATGCAAGTCACTAGTAACATTTGATGCCCAGAACATTGCTGGCAGAATACTCCAAAGCTTTTGCTGCTCACAAGAAATACATTCATCATAACGTTCCCCCATGGCTGCAAGGCTGTGAGATTTTATATGTCACTTGCTTAACTTAAGTTATAATCAGTGCTCTCCGGGGTTTTATGAGCAGTAAATTTTAGTCTGCCAATTATCAAGACTGCTTAAAACCTCTAGAACCAGCAGACAGTAAGAAGCACAGAACTATAAGCCAGTAAAGAAAAAGATGCAAAAGTAGGTTAGACGGAAGGAAGCCTCCTCCTCTCTGGATATATCAAGCAGTAGCTTGCCTAGTGTTATTTCTTGACTCCCAGCTGTGACTGTATATTTGTATGATCCTGAGAAGCACACTAACAACATGCTAATAGTCTTTCTTAACAGCAAGAGTTCACCTGGTACATGAATATGTTCAGTCATGTATTGTCACCTTCTACAGTGGAAATGTATCTGCAATCTACATCTATAGCATAAAACACATGCAGATGAGCTTTTTTCTTGAGTTCTACTTAAAGCCATTTTGAAACTTGGTCAACCTAATTGAGGAGGCCAAAGCCCCTAAAGCAGGATATCTTGTTCACAACATCTCAGCCATGAAGACAACTAGGAGCTCTCTCTGTGGATTGGTGAACACACTGTTATCCCATTTCTGTGCACCAGTCAACGCATCTGGCTGTGCAAGGAATTATTTCTCCAGTTTGGATGGCAAGATGAACTAACTTTTATGTGCATACTTGAGTGTGTGAAAGGGAACACATGTCCTACTACTTTAAGCCAATAGAAAACATCAGGGCTGTTTTTTGGAAGTCAGGTTGGTGCATCACCAAAAAAATAGAGGTGTCACATAGCATAAAACACACAGTAAGGTGGCTCTTAGAACCTTGTCACACCCTCGAGGGATGAAGACAACCTCACAGTTATCAAAGACTGTAATGAAAGCAAACTTTGATGGGAGAAAAATCACTCCAACATGCTAAAATTATTTTTAACCAAGCTGATTAAAGCGGCAGCCTAGGGGACCCATCACAAGGGGGGCACTGCCCAGACCAGATGCAAAGAAACACAGTCTCTCCCTTGACATACTAAAGCAGGACCTTGCAGAGTGAGCAACTTGCTTTCCCAGAGGCTGCAGAACTCAGGCTTGAAGGCAAACAGGACACTTCTGTTCCCACAGAGCCCTCCAACAGAGTAAATTCAACAGGAAAGCATCAGGCAGGCCTGACCAACATTGGTGTGACTGAGCTTTGGCATGTCCTTTGAAGCGGCAGCAACTATGTGAGCCTCCCTCTGGTCTCAGAGAGTGTTAGGAGAAGAGGCCTCATCCAATGTCCATTTTATACTTCTACCTTCCATTCCCAGTGATACAATCTCTACTTTTTTCTGCTTCCATCACAGTGTCAATGAATTGGAGTTCGGACTATAGTCAGGCAGAGCTGTGATACGGGAAACAATCCCACCCCTGAACTATACTTTGACCCCTCTGTGTTTAAAGGCCCATTATAGCAGCCAGAAGTGAAAGTCTCAATATTTAATTTTTAACCTCCTGGACAATCAATAAATAAATGAAAACATTTATCTTGAAGGAAATTACTGTTTCTGGCAACTGGAAAAGCACATTTCTAGAGAAGGAAGTCAGGTTCATGGCTTCTACAAAGTCACATACTACTCACTCACTGATCAGTCCTTACCCCTTGTTCATTCCTCAGTCAGAACAGATCTTCAAATGCAAATTATTCTCCACACACCAATATGCACACACTTCAACCACAGCCTGGTGGACAGCAAGACAGGAAACAGTATGAAAGGATTCATATGGGACCCACACCAGAGAACTTTAGCTTGAATGCCTGAAAGGTACACAGATCCCCAGTGAAGCTGGTTTGGTGTTTACAGATCTGAAAGCAATTGATGTCCAGCTGACTCCACAGTCCATGGAACCAGAGATAAGCAGATACTTCTTCATATTTGAGAAGTTATAGTTGTACATGCATGCAGCTTTCTGGTAGGAAAACCATCATGTTTGTGGCTTGGCAGTAGGTGGGCACAGCTCAGTCCAGGGATGGAGGGACCTCCAAATCACTCCCCAGAGTCAAAAACTGTTGCATCTTTCTGAACTAACTGCTGCCCCACAATGCTCATACTGAAGGAGGAAGAAGATATGCAAACCTTTCAAGAAAATTCATGGGACAGATGGGAAAGGAGCGTGTGGCAACAGGGTGGAGGAATATGTGCAGGAACTGGAGAAGATCCATAAGGCGGAAAGTTAATTGACATGTTGTCAAACAGTACAATAAGAAAAGCCACCTGCTTGGTTTCTTCCAAGGGCTGGGAGAGTGGGTCTGGATAATAAGTATCAGCCCAGGGAAGCAGGGCTCTTTGGCAGACTGGTCTATAAGGAGTCTGAGACATGAGGCAGAAGCTGAGGCACAGTGCAGGGGCCATTATATGGAGGAAGCCTCTGCAGAGACAACCTCAATGCTACAGTAAATATTGACAAAGGAATTAACCACAGATATTGACAGAAAGGGTCAGAATGCAGATTAATAAGAGAACTGTCCCATTATTTCACGTAAATGTTTCTCCCGTCAGTCTACTCCATCTGCAAAGAGGAGTCCTGTGAGGCTCTGGCAAAAAAATGTGGTGATAACAGGGGAAGGGAAGATACATCAGTTGATGAGCAAACCCAGCTGTACAGGGTCCACACTTGTAGCAGCCCCACCTCACACTGGCCTGTAGCAGGAGGGCTGTCCTGCTGCCCAGCTCTACCTACCTCAAGGGGTGACTGCTTGTGAGGGAACCTGCAGGGTTCAGCTGCAGTCCTGTACCCAAAGAGCCCCAGGCAGAGATGTACCCCATTTGCATCCTCCCACTCATTTACCATGAGACTCAGTTGTGAGATGCTCTCCTTGTACCCAAGGTGATATGACACACTCTCATCCATGAAAGAAATCCCACTTCCTTCACATCAACTGCGGGTGAAGTGCTTGCTAGAGATGGGGGTGGAAAGCAAACACCAAGCATACCTAAAGGGCTGGGATAGCTCAGGGACATGAGATGTCTGTGTTCAGAGCCCAGCAGCTCTTCAACCCTTCACTCCACAAACTGAAATCAAGAACCATTAAGTGCATAGCAGACCCTAGCTTTGGAAAAGTAACCTCTCAGTCAGAGAGCAGAATCTTCCTACTCTGGAAAGCGATAAACGCACAGCCTGGGGGCTATTAGCACATTCAGGGGGGAGAGCTCCTTTCCCACTCCCCTCCACATCTCACCATGAGAGCTGTCGACAGCAGCAGTGAGAGCAGGTTTAAGTGACTTGTCTGGCAGAGCTATTTCATTAGCAATTTGGAGCCATGCCGTGCAGAAAGCAGCATTGTTCTCAGATGTTTGAATATCAATCTGCATAATGAAACAGGTGACAGGAGCTCTTCCCATTCATGCAGCCGCAATTGGAGGGGATTCAGAGATGAGGGGATGGGGTTATGTCTAATTGGCCACAATTAATTTGATGAGAATGTTTTTTTCCATTATATTGTCTATCACCAAATGGTTTCTACAGAAAAGCGCATCTGCACTTATTTATCTGACTGATGTAGGCCCTGTTTACACTGTAAAGTGCTTCCCGATAGCATTGAAAGCAGTTTCCGAAATTCAGCAAGCTCTCACAACAAAAAGGCTCTTTTTTATCAATTGATCTACTTTTACTCTGCTTTAAAAAAAAATCCTCTGCTGGAATACATAATGAGCTGGCAAAACAGTGCAAGTGTGTGTGTGTGTGTGTGTGTGTGTGTGTGTGTGTGTGTGTGTGTGTATGTGTCAGTGCCTTACCCTTTCACAGCTGCTCTGGGAGGGCTCCTTACACTTTGTAAGGCCCAGATCTCCAGTTTAAGTTTTCTAGCACAGGAAGCTCCACAGCTCTGATTCATCAAAATAAGGCCCACGGATTCAGCTCCTCTGCTAGCTGCCAGTTCAAAAAACCTTAAGTCCATGTTAGATGCTCTGAGTTCAGTTAGTTTGCCCAAAAGTAAGAGTCAAGCTGAGATGCCAGTGGAATTTCACCCTGCGAGCAGCTCTCTCACAGCCTCTGTATCAGAATTGTCAGCCACTTGAGGGTAGTTTGGATACTCCAGTACACGTAAATTGCCTCTAGACACCTACATTGGTACAAATTAATCTAGCCACTGGGTCATTTGGCCCCAAAGACAGCTTCTCCCACCAAAAGTACAGGGAGCCAACTGCTGTGGCTAGCAAAGAGCCTGAAGTGCCCACCACTCTCTTCAACTTGTGCATCACGGCATCAGTCACAACCTTCTGCTCAGGCACCTATAAGCAGCACTCTGCTTTCTCTTTTGGCAGTCGTAAAACCAGCAGACATCTGTTGTGGCACAGGCCAAATATCATTTAAAAAAGATTGCATTTATGAGTGAGCTGCAACATGATTTAGTGACATCAGGCTAGAAAAGCAAAGTGCGTAATTTCAGCATAACCCCTCTGCATTGCGTGAACACCCTTGATCATCTCCTCTTGCTCTGGGTCCAGCTGCATGTCATTGCAGTCAGCTTGCACCTTTCTTCATTGCCTGAGAATACAGTCAGGCTATTTGTACAAGAGATTCATTCAGAACTTGGTAAAAATTAAAGAGTGGACCCGTGGTTTTCAGGTGTAACTCTGAGGTAGCCGTATGCCTACACTTAAATCTTGATAAACTACGCATATCCACAGCAGTAAGTCTTGTCCTAGCTGCCTTGCTTCTGTATCCTTTTTTTTCAGCCAGGAAATGAACTCCTTCACAACTAATGGATGACTCTCAAAGAGAAGAGGCTTGTCCTTTTCACACCTTGAAAATAGCTAAGTTTTGTCCCCCAAGCTGCACCACAAACAATGCCACAGAATCACAAACATAGATTTGGCCCTGAGACGATGTCTCTTCTGCCTCTCTCTCTCTCCAGTGAGTCTTTCCTGGACATCACCATTCCTGATAGTTCTTCATTCAGTCTGCTGTGGAAGATGGCTGGTACTGAAGACTCCTCTGTTCTTAGACAATCCTTACCAAAGCAGAGCTTTACTATTGGAAAGTTCTTTCAAGTGTCTGAACTAAAGCCTCCCTACTGCAATACAACTACTATATTTTTCTGTTATCTTCTTCATGATCAGGGAAATCCAAATACTTTCTCCTTCTCTGAAGGTGCATTTTTCAATACCATTGATCTGTTTCTTCTCCATGTTCTTTCACTGGAGCTAAAGAAGCCCAGTTTCCTTAGTCTTTCTTTGCAAACTGTGTGATGTAGACCTGCAACCAATCTTACTGCTATCCTTTGTATCCTGCAGGTCTTTCCTTGACTTGCCTTTGTTTGGTGAACATGCTGTCCACCATATCAAGAACAATATAATCAGGACCCAAAGATGCTAAGAGACCATTACACTAAAAAAGCAAGGCCATAAAAACAATGTTAGTGAGAGTTAATGCTCATTATTACTCTTTTCAGTTCCTTTCTATATTATATCATTTTCCCTCTGTCCTTCATCTGCGGCTTGCAAACTCTTCAAAGCTGTAACTCTGTCCTGATCTGCGTTCAGGTAGTGACCAGTTTGTTTCTGGAATGTCAATCATCACTACCAGCACCATCTTCAGGGCTTTTACTATATTCCTTTCTTTATGCAGCTTGATTGTGCACATAGACACATCTACAAATCCATGCCTCTATTACCTGTCTTGATAGATGAAGTGCTCTACAGATTCCCAGCATGGAACCTGCAGCCTGCTGGTGACATGGTGCTGTAGGGCACTTTTAAAGTGACAAAACTGCATCCCGCCTAGGAGTGTCAGTCCAAAAGCATAGGCAGAAAATCATACTGCAAACCTAAATCATAGCACTGGTGCAAATCTGTGAGGAGAGCAGACTAAAGAGACTGTGCTGCTCATTCTCTACTACTAAGTAATCTTTTGTACAGATACTTCCCAAGATTCATTCCTAAAGCACTCCTCTCCCCTCTGCACAGTCATGTACTTTTTTCATCACAGACATTTTTTTATTTCCAAGGTGAACTCACAGCTATTTCTAAGTGACTACAAGTTTTCAGACCATCCTTTTACTCTAGCTCTCATTTCTACCCTTCCGCATTCCCTCACACTAACACCTTCTACCTCCTCAACAGCGTCTGGGTCTTCTCACAGCACCTCCTAAAGGCATAGGAGCAGGCAATTCCCAAATGTCAGAAGTCAAGCAGACAAGGCAGAAGGCAGCTTGGCTGAGCAGGGATCTTCTCTTGGAAATATGGCAAAAAAGAAAAATCTATACCCAGTGGAACCAAGGTCAAGTGACATGGGAAGAATACAGAGATCCTGCTTGCCTCTGTAGGGAGAAAATTCATTTGGCCAGAGCTCAACTGGAGTCGAAGCCGTCCAAAAATGTGGGACAGTCAAATTTTTTTCAAATACATTAATGGCAATAGGCAGTATAGAAATATCATTGGCCTGTTACAGGATGAGGATGGTCATCTCAAAAACAGGGACAGAGACAAGGCAGAGGTGTTTAATGCTTTCTTTGCCTCTGTCTTTAACATGAATGATGGACCGAGGAACTGGAGGACCATGATTGCACAAATTATCAACTCCCAGTTGACCCTGAAATTATGTGGGATCTGTGGCTCCACCTGGATCCCTACAATTCTATGGGACATGATAGAATTCATCCAAGAATCCTCAAAGAGCTGGCTGATGTCATTGCAAAACCTCTCTTGATGATTTTTGACTGGTCTTGGGAATCTGGAGAGGTCCCAGCTGACTGGAAGCTGGTGAATGCTGTCCCAGTTTTCAAGGAGGGCAAGAAGCAGGATCACAGAAACTACAAGCCTGCCAGTCTCACCTCAGTGCCTGGTAACGTTATGGAGAAGATTATTCTGGGAGGTATTGAAAAACACCTGAAAGACAATGCAGTCATTGGTCACAGTCAGCACAGCTTCATGAGAGGAAAGTCTTATCCAACCCAATTTCCTTCTATGACAAGGTAACCCACCTGGTTGATCAAGTGAAGCCAGATGTGTAATCTTTTTGATTTCAGCAAAGCTTTTGATGCTGTCTCTATCAGGACCCTTCTGGACAAAATGTCCAGCACACAGCTGGAAGAACACATCATGCGGTGGGTGAACAACTGGCTCATGGGTCAAGCACAGAGGGTAATAGTGCATGGGGTAACATCAGACTGCTGACCTGTCACTAGTGGGGTTCCACAGGGCTCCATCTTAGGCCCTGTGCTCTTCAACATCTTCATAAATGACTTGGATGCAGGACTGGAAGGGACACTAAGCAAGTTTGAAGATGACACAGAACTGGGAAGAGCTGTTGACTCCCTCGAAGGCAGGGAGGCCCTGCAGGGAGACCTCGACAAATTAGAGGGCTGGGGAGTCACTGACCATATGAAGCTCAACAAAGGAAAGTGCCAGATTCTGCACCTGGGATAGGACAACCCTGGATGTACGGACAGACTAGAGAATGAGATGCTGGAAAGCAGTGCCATGGAAAGGGGCCTGGGGGTCCTGGTCGATGGCAAGTTGAATATGAGTCAGCAGTGCCCTGGCAGCCAGGAGGGTCAACCGTGTCCTGGGGGCATCAGGCAAAGCATCGCTAGCTGGTCAAGGGAGGGGATTGTCCCGCTCTGCTCTGCACTGGGGTGGTCTCACCTTGAACATTGCATGCAGTTTTGGGCACCACAATATAAGAAAGATGTTAAGGTATTAGAGAGTGTCTAAAGGAGGGCAACAAAGATAGTGAAGGGCCTTTAGGAGAAGCTCTGTGAGGAAAGACTGAGGTCACTTGGTCTGTTCAGCTGGAGAAGAGGAGACTGAGGGAAGACGTCATTGCAGTCTACAACTTTCTTATGAGGGGAAGAGGAGGGGTAGACATTGACCTCTTTTCTGTGGTGACCTGAGGGAATGGCCCAAAGTTGTGTCAGCAAAGGGTTAGGTTAGATATTAGAAAAAGGTTCTTCACCCAGAGGGTGGCTGGGCAGTGGAACAGGCTCCCTAGGGCAGTGGTCACAGCACCAAGCCTGCCAGAGTTCAAGAAGCATTTGGACAATACTCTACATCATGTGGTGTGACTCTTGGGGACAGTTCTGTGCAGGGCTAAGAGTTGGACTTGATTCTTATGGATCCCTTCCAACGTGGCATATTCTGTGACACTGTGAATCCAGTTGACACATCAACTCTTCCTGATTGTGGGCCCAGTTGCACAAATCAAACCTAAGATTGCAGTGGCAAAACCCCAGTTTCTTGTCTTCAAGAGTCAAACAATACATGCCTTGATATATAAAGAAGAAAAAGGAAAATATAAAAGAAAGAGAGAATGAACGACACCAAATCCAGTATGTCGGTTTTGGGAGGGCATAAAATTACCTTGTGCTCCCTCAGACTTTGACTTTGTGATTTATCTCATTATTCAATACGCAGTGATTTTTCAAATTCTCTGTCTTGCTTTGCATAGTGCTTTCACCCATGAATTGTTCTAGATAAGTCCGAGAAAGGAGTTATCAGTTAGTGCAGCTGACTGCAGCAAAGTTGGCAAGGAATTAAAGTCACTTTTAAAGGAAGGTGTAGTATGGGTCAGACCCACAAACAAGAAAGAAAAATATCTCTGAATGTCTGTTGGTGAAACAGGGACACATGTGGGTCAGAGAAGGGAACAGAGCAACCTAGTGACAATGCAGAGGTGAGGGAGGGCAGGTGAAAGCAAAAGAAAGGAGTTCCAATATAGCAACTTTAAAAATAGTTGTCCTTGCAAAATAACTGAGATGAAAGCAGAGATCCAATTGGTGGAAGAAGCTTCCATCACATGCAGTTATTGCCAGAGCAATGCACACAGTAGCACTGTGCAGCCTCTTTGCAAGCTGGATTGCTATGCAGAGACCTGCTCTGTGCTGCTTCACCATAGGACAGAAGACTGAAAACCTTGGGCAGTGCAGCATCGCCCTGAACAGACAGCACCTCAGGGATCCCACATCTTCCACAGACTCACATGTATGTGCATGTTGGCACCAGACTGCCTTTCTCCTGACCCAGGCATTATGAATATACCAGGCCTGAGAGGCCACTTCAGGATCAGACCACCACATATAGACAGAGTCCACTCACCACGAGCAAACCAAGAGTCTTCTGGGTTTGTCAAGTGTGTGAGCGTTATGCAGGCTCTGTACAGTTCCTCCACCCAAAAGGTAATACTTAAACATTAAAACTTCCTCAGGACACATTTGGCAGTATATAGGCTTCAAGTCAGTTACACTGTTAGGTATCCCTCAAACTTGACCAGAAAACATTTGTAGTGGAATCACTGAACTTCATCAGTCAGAGACAAAAGCTCCTTACACAGCTCAAGTATTAGTATGTGTGATATCAGACAATCACAGTCATACCTGTTGCAATAAAGTGGGCTATGAAATTATAGCTACAGCACACTTAACTTTTGCCTGCATGCACGTAGAGGATGGAGATCGTCTGTTTAATCCAGCATCAAATCATGCCATGTATTTCATCCTTGAAAATCAGCTTTCTTGGAAGCTAAACACAGTGGGGCAAAAGGCACCTACTGAATAATCCCAGGCAAACACAAAACAGAAATTAGTGAGGCAGAAAGATGCCTGTTACTAAATTTGTTTTAATATCATTAGAAGCGTAGAGGTTCATTCAGAGGGAAAAAATTAACTGATGAAAAAGACCTTGAGCGGAGAGGTGGCAGCTAAGTACAGAGGAATTTGAGATCTATTTTGTTTGCACGTGAGACAGCTAGTTAACAAATTATGAAACACTCTGAGACATCCAGAGGATGTAGTTTAGTGAGGCAGCAATTCCATTTCCCCCGCTTTTTCACTAACAAAGGAAGGTCAGATCCTCCTGTCTTCTGAGTACTAATAGTAGCCAACCTACTGTTACGTGGGTACTAACCACCAGGCAGCAGGGTGAAAGCCTGTGTAGGTATGGCAAACCTCCCAAAGACTGCACAGGGCTCAGAATTTTCATCCAAGTAATTTGAAAAGTGCAATTCCTTAAGCACCTCTGTAAGGCAGGAAGGCAAAGCAAAAAAGCAGGGCATTTGAGGCAGGACAGCTCAAGTATTCTAGCACCTTCCCAGCAGTGGGCAATAATGCCTTCCTTTAGCCCTCTGATGAAAGCTACCTCCCACCTGCAAGTGGAAGACAGGAGAGGAATGAAAGCCCTATCACTCCATTTTGAGTCCTGAGGCACTGAACCAGGTACACCTGAAGCAAACAAGTCTACTGGGCCCCGAGGTTCTGGGGAAGATGAGTTGCCCAAGGCCTGGGAGAAGCAGGGCTTCTTTCCATGCAGTGAAGTAAAAATGCCTGGGAAGACACAACCTACCAAATATTTATCAAGTATATGTATGCACATATAACTTTAAATGTCACAGTAGCTAGGCATCAGCAATGAAAAGGCGGGTGGGAAAGCTGTTGTATTTTTTTAAAATCCTGTAGATCTCATCCTCCCATCTCCTTCCCACCAGCAATTCAGCTCTGATCATTCAGTTGAAGGAGGCCACCTCTCATCTCCCAGGCTGCCAAATTCTGGTGGCAGGGCCATTGTCTTTTATTTCACTGTAAAGTGCCAAGTACATTTATGGCACTGTATAAATAATAAATAAAAATATTTATTGCTTCCCTCTCCACTGACTTACACTGATGTGAGAAGCAGGACAATCCTTTGCTCCCACCCTCCTCTTCCCCTTATGTAACTCTCCAAAGACAGTTCTTTCCAGACTGCCATGCAATTAGCACAGAAGCAACCAAATTTAACCTGTACCTCCAAAGGAATAGCTCCAAGTATTGGTTAAAAGCAACATGAAAAGAAAGGGTCAGTGGTGGCCAAGGCCTGGAGAAGGCCAGGACGGTGTGACAGGGGGAATGCAAAAACTTCAAGCTAAGAACTGTGCCATGGCCCCATCACCAATGTCCCTCATCCAGCAACTCCCATCCATGCCTCCAGCAAAGCCCAAGGGTTTGTATTTCTTCCTTTCCAGCAAGAATGAATTAAGCCTACAGTCTAACTCTGACTATCCCCTCCCCTTGCATCTTACCTGCTCAAGTTCCCAACTAAACGACATTTTTAAAACTGAATCCTGAAGCAAGTATTTGCTGCCATTCAATCACAGAATCATAGAATGTCTTCGGTTCGAAGGGACACTGAAGATCATCTAATCCCAACCCTCATGCTGTGGGAGGGACACCTTTCACTAGACTAGTTGCTCAGAGCCCCATCCAACCTGGCCTCAAACACTTCACGGATGGGGCATCCACAGCTTCTCTGGGTACCCGTTCCAGTGTCTCACCACAGTCACACTGAAGATTTTTTTCCTAATACCTAATTTAATCCTACTCTCTTTCACTTTGAAAACATTCCCCCTTGACCTGTCACTACATGCTCTTGTAAAACGTTTCTCTTCATCTTTCTTGTAGGCTCCCTTCAGGTACTGGAAGGCCACAATTAGGTCACCCCGAAGCCTTCTCTTTTCAGGCTGAACAATCCCAATTCTCTCAGCCTTTCCTCATAGGAGAGGTGTTTCATCCCTTTAATCACTTTGGTGGCCTCCTCTGGACTTGCTCCAACAGGTCAATGTCCTTCCTGTGCTGGGAATCCCAGAGCTGGATGCAGCACTGCAGGTGGGGTCTCTGGGGAGCAGAGAGAGGGTCAGAATCCCAACCCTCAACCTGCTGCCCACACTGCTTCTGATTCAGCCCAGAACACAGTTGGCTTTCTGGGCTGTGAGCACCCATTGCCATGTCCCCAGCCTCTCATCTACCTGCACCCTTAAGTCCTTCTCTGCAGGGCTGCTCTTGACCCCTTCATCCCCCAGTCTGTATTGATATCAGGTGAATGCCTCCAGATGAACAGAAAAAGAGAGAATCCTAAGAGACCGAGCCAAGGCTAAAGCACATTGCATTCTCCTTGCCACTCTGCACTACACAGTGTAGAGCTTAAAAAAAAGAAGAATGACAAAGTAGGACTGAAGAGGGTGGAAAAAAAATAGGCTTTAAACCCCACCGATTTTAAACATTTGTAGTCTTAAAACTAATGAATCACAATTCAGCACACAGGCACAGAGGTTTGTTCCAAAGATCTCAGCATAAAAATCATCCCAATCCAAAGAGTGCAGAATGTCTAAATCTGAGATAAACGTCCTCATCTGCAACTGCAAAATTTATCTGAGATCATATTTATGTACACAATAAATGTGTCATAAGCTAGAAAGATCTATTACTAACATCGATACACTGTAGCTATTTAATAGCTATTTATTAATATGAAAACTTTAGTATAATATATAATTACACATAATACATGTGTGTATTATGCGTAATTGCACACAATATGTAACTACATTGCAGAGTATTTGCAAATACTTCATACTATAGGAACTGATGATTTACAAGGAGATGCAGAGAAATAATTAGATTTTAAGCCATAAAATTTCAGACTATCAGAGCTCTGAGTTTTCTACATGTTACTATGAACCAAGTTTCTTACATTAAGCACTAGTCAATACCACTAATGTTATTGATAAAGGTCATATTTAAGCAAAAGGTACAGTTCAACTTATTTACAGGAAGTTGTCCCCCCAGGGAAGCACTGTGGAAAGAAATTTAATTTTACCCCAAGACATAAGGTTTGGAGATTCAAGAACTTCTTAATTTTTTTGTGTGTTTTTTGTCAAGTAAGTGCATCAAACTCTACACATTTTGGAAAAGGTTATGATTTATCACAATAGGACAGAATTGAAAGTGGCATGGTCTTACTTCTGTCCAGCTCGCCACAAAGGTGTCCTGAGAATAAAAATTATACTGCTGTTGAAAGGATTGCATATTTTCTACTTTTGGACACCACCACATAAAAATTCCTTTGTATCCTGCTGAAATGTGTGAAATTACTACAACTGTCTGTTGACAGTAAATGTTTAATCCCATGGAAGATTTGTACTGCCTCCAATCCATCCAGTTAGATAATCTTCCCCTTACAGACCTTACCAGGTGCAAGACTGACCTCCACTTTTAGTCCTCTTGAAAAATGTCTAGCTGAAGATATCTGCTCTGCATTTCTCTAGACTTCTCCAGAACAGGTATTTGTTGTGCAAAAGTTGCAGGCTCAGAAAAGCATTTAACTTCAATCATGTGAATAATAGCCCATTGACTTTAATGTCATCACTCATGAGCGCAAAGTTAAGCACATGCTTAAGTGTTCTGCATATCTGGGATCCTCGTATCATTTCGATTTAATGTGCCGCAGAGTACAATGTGGGAAATGATTAATTTTTCAGTTTCACAGCCGAGCATCTATTACTGCCAGAATAGAGCAGATCCTTAGACTTTTTTTTTTTCTGGTTTTTCAGTGAGGTTTTTGCTTTGTATCAACCGGAAATGTTTCATTCACCTCAGAACTATGTGTGTTATTTTGTCTTCCAATTATCTCCTTCTGTCCCTTTCCCTTGTTACAGAAAGAAAAAGATCCTTTTTTTTTCTTTCTTAAATGTAGGTCAATTTTGTGTGTAGTGCCTTTAGAAAATTACATGTCAAAATACATGTCCAAAATATCAAATTTTTTTGTTTCAAGTACACTAAAATGAGCTACTTTGGAAAATACCAGAATTTCCTTTTGCCTCCTTATGCTCTCCTCAGATTTTTTTTTTTCAGTAGAAATATTGGCCAGTTCTAACTCCAAAACTTATTAAAAAACCCCAAACAAACAAAACCCAAACAACCAAAGAAATCCCCACATATCTA
This sequence comes from Sclerurus mexicanus, assembly GCA_013396755.1. Taxonomy (NCBI): domain Eukaryota; kingdom Metazoa; phylum Chordata; class Aves; order Passeriformes; family Furnariidae; genus Sclerurus; species Sclerurus mexicanus. Next base: position 287,253 of record VWZF01004532.1, on the reverse strand, counting down.
TTGAAAAAATAACTGACCTATGCTGAATAGAAATAGGCCCTTTGTCTCAACATTTCATTACCATCTTAAAAAGCAAATAAGTAAAATATATGTGAAATTTCAGCAACCTATATTTATTTGCAGGCATGCAGAAATCCATTTCTCTCCATTTCATGTCAATTACAAAATTACCATTTTGATATTTGATTAGGTTCTTTGGCATTTGCAACTAATTTATAGGAAAGGATACTATTTTATTATTATTAACCTACTGCATTCTAAATTGTTTTATTTAAATGCCCTGCTGGCTGTCCACATTTGCTCTTATTCTATTACTACTGTATATGAATGGAAATTACGTATAGCTATTAGATTACTTCACACATTAGTTCATTTTATATAATCTTTCCTGTATTTATTGCCTTCGTTAGACTGAAATACCGCAGGCGCTTGTTTCTCTAATGTGTCTGAAGCTTTCCCGTTAATGGAAATTGGGTTATATCTCCTGATTACAGTCAGATGAAATCCAGACCCGGGAGTCGACTGCAGTATTCTGCGACGGGCTGTCCTACCACCAGGGCTTTCACAGGGGGTCAGGGTGGTAGCAGCCCCCCACAGGAATCCTAGAGAGATGCAGCCCAGTAGCACCTGCAAGGATGCTCCAGCTGGGCTGGCCATCAGTCCCACCGAGGGGCAGAGCTCCAGATGGGGAGCTGACATGGCCAACATGGCACTGACCCTGCCAGGACCACATCAAGCCCCTCTGCTGCACAAGGTGGACTGGCGGGGGCAGTGGGTGCTGGTTTGACACCTGTGCAGGAGGAAAGTGGTTTAGCATGCCATGATGACAGGGAGCGTGAAGGGAGATGCTGTCAGAGCAGCAGTTTTCCTGCAGAGCTCACAGGGCCAGTACTGCTCTCCTCCCTCAAACTGCCCACAGCTGACCCAGCATTAAGAGCTACAGCTTGACATATGATTCAGCAGCTCCAAAGGTTAACATGGGGGAAATAACAGCCATCATGAGGTGGGTTTCCTGGATACGTTCTGGCAACTGTTTTGAGCCAGCTAGGCCTAAAGGGTGGTACTCAGCAAGGTGAACATCACCTGGGACAGAGAGAGAGTGGCAGAGGTCACTAAGTTCAGTACAGGGAGCCCCCAGCCACCCTTAATTCAAGTTTATACTCTGGCACAGAGGCATCCACTCCAGCCCAGCTCAGACAGACCTGCTTAAGTGTCCACAGAGCACAGCAGGGATATGACATTAGTCATTGTCTTGCATGTCATTAGGAAGCAAATGCTGGGCCAAGCCAAGACACCATCCAAGTCCTGAGACATCTGGTGTGTTTCAGCCTGTTTTTCTGGGGAAGCAGCACACTGGCAGCTGTAGGCACCTCTCAGGGTGGTTCTTCCCAAGCAAGGCCCAAGAAAAAGGGTCCAAGGAGACCCTCAGGGTGGCTGTCACAGAGTGCAGCCAGCTTGACCTTGACAAATGTACCCCAGACAGGCACAGTAATGGATTTTGTGAGTGCATCTGGCATTTTGGCTGCTCTACAGTGCCAGTGGGACACCTTCCCCAGGTACTGTCATACTACAAAGACATTCGCAAGCAGATCTGGGTCCAGGCATGTAGAAACAATACCCCTTAAAATAACTATCCCTTTGCCTGTCGGCTTGGATTACATCCTCTGCTGACTCCTTGTGCTGGACACAGATGCCCTTACCAGCTGATGGAGAAGGCCAGGAGACTGATCTGCCTCACTTCTGCTACAGACACCAGATCAGACATCGAAAATAAAAGAGATTTGAAGCAATAGTTTTTCCTCTTGGAAAAGACAGTCTTTCCTACCTGGCACTGGACAGTGACTGCCTCCCTTGAAAGTCTGAAATGGCTTTAAGCAGGCAGGAAAAGGGAGGTAGTGCCCAGCACACCTCCATGTGCCCTGGACATGGTTACACCCTTCATCCTGGCTAAGTACTATACTTACAGGGTGAATGAGCTGCAAGCAGTTATGTGGGTTTTGGAAAAGGAAAACCATGAGATTTAGAAAAGTGGATCCTCCCAAACCAGGGCATCTTGAAGCAGTGTGACAAACGCCTGGATGACTGCTCCCAAGTTCTGCAGGGCCCTCTGCATGTTCAGAGAGTAGAAATCCATCAGCCTAGTAGATCAAGCTCATTCACTCACATCTTTTGCATGGAGTTAGTCCCACCTGTCTTAATTCTCCAAAGGCAGCTGTTGGCCTCCAGTTTCATCAGCCAATTTTAATCTGATTTCGGATGCTCTGGTAGATTGTAATCTTATCCATATATTGTACTTGCAATAGCAGTTGTGTTTGAGGCATGTCACAGTGCTCTAACTATGTACTGTGGCCTTTCTCTTCCCCAAGAAAGAAAGCACATATGCTTTAGGATAGCAAAAGCAAATACAGGTGTCACGGCAAAGAAAAGTAGACCAATACACACAAGTGGCCACACAGTGAAATCGACTAAGATAGGCCCAGAAACCTGTAACCAAAGACCCTGTAAAGTTCCAGAAGTTACCCCTTTCAACTGATATTTTATTCACATATCTCTGCAGGTATGAAGAATATCTTAAAAACACAAGAATGAAAGCATGGCTCTCTCCACGAGCCTAGGCACATTCTAAAACAATAGATCACAGCTATAAACTACCTCTTTTAGCTCAGACAGTTGAAAACCTAATGATGACAAACTAATGTTAATTCTGATAGGGCTGGCTGGCTTTGAACAGTATCTTTCAGTCTGAAGGAGCCCACAGCTTCTAAGGAGTCTCCACAACAATTTCCACCCGGGCAGAAAAACATCCTCCCCTTCACCTCATCCTCAACATAGCACACTGCAAGTGTGAAGACAGTGTGAAATAAATTGAGGTCAAAATTTAAACAAATAACAGCAGCACTTCTGCATGGATTGTTTTGTTCTGTGCCACGTTTCATTCCTGGAAAAAAATCAACAAAATAGTAAAGAAAAACTCTTAAAAATTAATCTGTCACAGAATTTCCAGCCTGCTGCACAGGACACTGTATACACAGGGGCCTGGACACAATTTATTTCTAGACTGTCATGAGGGACACTGGAGTCAATAACTATAACCAGTCCAGCAGCAGCAACCAGCACTTGCAGTCCTCTTCTTGCTTCTATCCCCAATAATAATGTGTGCAACCTGTTGTTATTTAGCTTCCCTACAATGGCATGACCCCTCAAGCAGCCCCAGTGACTAACAAACTCAGCATGGGCAGGTGAGCCTCACAACAGTCCTTGTGAGTAACTTCACCACAAAACAAAAATAAAGCAGCGTTCAAAGCTTTATACCCTCATGAACCAGACAGTGCTATCCTGCATGTATCAAGAATCTTCTCAAAATCCTCAAGTGTGCAGAGTTGCAGAGTCCAGCAAAAGTAAATGTTTGGTATGGACAAAATGCAGTGCAAATAGACAAGGCAGTGAAACAGTCTGAACAGGAAACAATTTTTTGTGCTAAGCCTCCAAACGCCTTGAAAAAATAACAGTATAACTTTTAAGTGCAAGCAATAGGAAATCATCAAAGCCACACTGATTTACCCCCACAGGCAGAACTTTTCCCCAGATTAAATTAGCAGATCCCACTTGCTAGCCTAATGGCCAGTATTCCTGCACAGACAAATTATTTCAGCCTGAAAAAAAGAGGTTATAGCCATTGTACAGATCACCTCCAAAGCTCCATTAATTTGTGTCTTGCTGACAGTCAAGGTGTGGCTTGGAATCATGCAAGCAAGCACAGTTCAGTTCTGTTTATAATTCATTCCTGAAGTGCTTAAAACATGTAAAAGTGCAACTGAATACCAGTGAAGAACAGCTGAGCTATTTAAACTAGGGTTTAAAACTATGATGTGACTATGAAAACACCTGCATACTTTCTAGTGAAAGTAAAGAAAAGAGGGTGGAGCAGCCTCTTCTGTGGAAAAGGCTGCTTTGAGGGTTTGGGAGGATCTATTACCTTTTTGTCGCTCAAGCCAGACACCTGGTCCACGTATTCCTCTTGGATCATGAAGGCAGCCAGGTTGGCAGTGTAGCTGGCCAGAAAGATGACAGCGAAGAAGGCCCACACCGACACCATGATCTTGCTAGTGGTACCTTTGGGATTCTGTACTGGCACAGAGTTGTTGAACACCAGCCCCCACAGCAACCAGATAGCTTTGCCAATGGTGAAAGAGGGACCTCCTGGCTCTAGAGTGATTGAGAAACAAGATCCCACAGTGAGCATCTGAGAGTAAGTGGTCTGCATTTCCATTCACATACACATCTTGACTTCAGAGTTAAGAGCGGTATCTGTTCCCACTTGAGGTGAATGTCCGCATCTGCACTCCTCTAGGCTCATGACACCATATCTCAGAAGTGCATCCTGAAAAATTATTTTTCGAAAACGTCCTCAGGTTTCCATATTTATTCTATCTCAGAGATTTTCACTGAAACCTTATACAAGGGCATTCTTTTTTATTTGACTGAAGTATCTAGAAGCCCAAACATTTAATTTTGGTTCAAGTGTTTTCACCAGAAATAGTTTGCTCAGAAAAATTCTATCGTCATTTCTAGCTGCTCAAGAGTGATGTCCTTGAGCTGCCAGCATACACCTGTGTTAAACATGGCTCTCACTGTGCTTGTGCAGGTGCAAGGAAGAGCATCTGAAATAACAGGGCTCTACAAATACTTCTGCAAGAGTGTTTCATTACCCACTCTGCTGAAGACACATGAACCAGAGAAGAACACAGCTCCCTCTCCCCATGTTCTGTATCTAAAGTACATAACAGTGATATATACTCTGGTCTACCTCAGAAAAATCTGCAGCTCTGCCCCAGATAGTCCAGGAACAGATCCAATGTTTTAAAAGCTCCTATCTTCCCTTTATTCGCTTTTCAGCAGGGAAGCTCACTTGTACCCCAGAAGCCATGGGTGCTCATGAAGCACTACGTCTGAAAACTTGTGAAATTGCACCTGTCTCCCAGCAGTCTCATACTCCCAGCACATGCTGGTTCCATTAGTGGGAACCTAAACCAAAATTTCCTCAACTTGAGCACAAGAATTGCTGACAGGGAGAATGTAGATGCAATTACTCCAGGATTCTGCTTCAGACACCATGAAGGTCCTCTTAGGATGAGAATCCTCTAGTACAGTTCAAACATCTGCCAACCTGGTCAGCACTTCATGCTTTATCTCCTTGGGTAGGCTGATTGGAGCTGCTGCCTGTGGTTAAGGTTGACTCCAGCAGAATAGCAAAAGGGAAAAAAGCCTTGACACGTTTCTCCAAAACCTTGAGCAGCACATAGCACAGATCATCTGAAAGTACTGATCATGTTACTCTAAGTACAACTGAACAATGCCAGGGGTTCATTTTGCACCCATTGAACTGCACACCAAGTTCAGAGCAGAATCATCACCTGGCAGAACTGGTGCCTCTAAATACCAGGGAGACAAAGTTCCTACAAGAACCATAGTTTGGCAGTCCTTGTCTTTTTACATGCTGGAGTGGTATTTTTATACCCCTTCTACCTAATGTGCCCTAAGACACAGAGGCTTGAAAAAAATCTGTGGTGGAAGGTGGAAAGAAATCTTGAGAAGTTCCCTCTTAAAGCCTTCCTCTCTCCACTGATCACATCATGTGCTTCTAGAGTTACTCTGTCAGGCACAAACCAAGACTGTAATGGGAGACTCCAATCTAAACCAGGGACCTAGAATCCCTCTGAGCTCTCCAACGCTGAGTGCCCAAACAACAGGACAACATTATTTAGGGACTGGATCATGACATGTCTGCTTGACCCTAGAGAGAAAAATCTTGATGTTCATAAAGAGAAAATGCAGGTGTGGGAGGCAGGGGCATACTGCCATAGTTCAAATGTAGCCATAGTGGAAATTAGCGAGGGTATTCATTAACAAAAGCAGCATTGCAGTCTCTGCAGCAGGTTTCCATATCTTCACATTACATCTGTCAGGGATTATATCTGCTTGATCATGCCATACTGTTTATAATTACTCAGAAATATTGTTAATAGCAGCTGCAGTTCAGCTCACTTGAAAACTGCATCGCTGTACATAACTGTACTGAACCTGTACTAAGAACTGGTTCCATTTCCACATGTGTATTATATCTCTCAAGAGACTCACAGGTTTATCAGTACTTACTTGTGTCCACAAATCCATGGGCCTATGATCAGTTGCCATAAAGGCCCTCCACAGCTCCATGTTAAGAGACAAGTTCTCCACTTTTCTCCACTCCCCTATGCATGTGTTCTGCCTACGTTCTCATTAACACTTTTTATTTTCACTCTTGAACTTGATGGCATAAATTCACTAAAAGCACTAGACTGGGGAGCAAATGAGCGCATTTTCCAGTAACTGTCTCTCTTCCACTATTCTGAATGGACCAATAAACCCAGAAAGGTTTGAAGGGCTGATTCATCAGAAGGTGAAGATATGAAGATGACAGAAGACTCAACTTATTAGTTGTCTTCATCTCAATAAGGAAAAAAAGGCTGTCCATCCTCTCTTTAACTCATCTAGCTGCTTTCTGAAGATCAGAACCACAGAGACGGATCACTTGTTCCCAACTTTCCTGCTGCCCTTGCAAAGTAATTCTTCACCTACTCCCAAGAAAATGAGCTTCCCATTTTCTCAGTTGGTCTTAGAAAGCCAGAGAGCCAAGCAGGGGAGAGACATGACCAGGTGACAGATGTGGAGTTTGGAGGACATAGCACTATGCTGGAAGGCCAGCAGAGTGGCTTGCTCTCAAGGGAGACATAGCACTGAAGGATGGATTGACAGTGCTGAGCCCTCTGATTGTCTCAGAGAGTGCAGCATCATAGGCCCTGCCAGCACTGACTACCAGGGCCCATTTTCCCTCAATGAGAAACAAGCTGGAGCTGGTATGTGCTTTAGACATAAAAGGCGACATAGCTCCGTCTCTTGGGCCAAGCAAATTATCCATTATACACATCTGCTCTCTTCAGAGCCTGTTTTCTGCCTCCATCCCTGCCCTCTTTAGTCTGAACACAAAGCTCAGAGTGGGCTAGATCCATATCATGTGCAAGGCAAAGAAACACCCTACAAAGGAACTGGGATTGGAAACAAGAGAGGATCATAGCAAGAAATGGCTTCCCTTACCTCTGCCATCAGCAAGGCACCGATTATAGCCCACAGGGCTGAAGTACTCAAAGACGAAGACGGCCACCGCAGAAATGATAAGCAGCATCACAAACATCATCACCCATACATCAGCACTGAAAGGCTCTGGAGAGGAAGAGAAAACCATGGTGAAAGACCTGATAACACCTCACCTCCTTTGCTTTCCAAAGCACTCCAGTGTGGTGAACTTAAAACAAAGCCTTCAACCTGATTCTGAAAAACTTCTTGAACTGGGAGAACTATAGTATCTGCCTCTGTAATGACTGCATTCCATTGTACTGTTGCATTTGGGACACATGGCTCCATCTGGAACTACATGCAACCATTGTAGCATGCATTGATAAAATAAAATGCATTGATAAAAGATTGTTCCCAGGAAGTCCTCCAGCACCATCTGGAGAGAGTGAGGTAAATCAAGTAGAACTGGCAGTGTTTCAGACACGCATCCAACTTTCAAGATGCTATTGAGCCAAAGAGCACCTCCAAATTTCTAACGTTCAGCCATAACGACAGTAGTTTTTTCAGTTGATCCATTCCTGTAGCAATGGGAACACTGGCTCGTTCTAGAAATGTTAGCGTTCTTGTTCTGCAAGTATTTGATCTCTGCCAGGTTTTCTCCTTCTCCAAGCCCAAACAGATAAAGATGGGACTGGACCAGACCAAAGAAAAAGAGAATTTTGCTCCAGAGTATAGCCAATATTGCAACCTCAGTTAAATTGCAGTTGAAATTTTTAGAGTAATCTTTAACATTGCTTTTACATACCCCAGCAGTATCGGTGGACTTGTCTATGGGCAAAAACTCCTGAAGAGTGAGGAGTCATGAAATTGCTACTTAAAAAGGTCTGGGAAAATTTCATTATCCATATAAAGTTATTTCTGTTTGCAAATGTTCTCGGGACTCTGGCAGAGGGCAGACAGTAATCATATAACTCATATTCTGTGTTTGCTGCATCATAAAGCATTTTATAAAGCCAAACAGTAGATACACAGAAGACACGAATGTCTTGGGGAAATGCAGTATTATTTCTGCATTCTCTGATCACCCTGTACCACTGAAGGACGTTAGAAATGCCTTTATTGGAAGACACAGTGTCAGCACAGAACTGATGGTTCAACTGTTCTTGAAAAGATCTATTAGATCTCTGACTAGTTGCTCTGTCAAGAGAGGGTCAAGTTAACAAAGTCTTTACAAATTATGTCTCTCGAAGTGCAACAATTTATTTCTAATTGCTACCACTAAGTACTATGGCATACCAGCTATAAGGTTTGAATCAATTTTCCTCTGGCCTACACTCCTTGAACATACTATTAGGTGAGTCACTGGAAAACCACATGCTGCAGCGTAGGTGACAACTCCAAGTGAGCCCATTCTTTTCTGAGATTAGGCATACAATTGCTGAAAAATGCCTTGACTTGAAACTCCTATGCAGCACCTGTTTGCATTTGCCCAGATTTTGCTAACCTGGGATTTAGAACTAAAACAACACAGTATATTTTTATATACCTGTCCCACAGGTACTCCCAAAAAAGAGCTTTCAGGCTAAGAATCACAAGCAACCTTCACCTAATTTTTTTGTGAACATTAGAAGTTTTGAAGTTTTAATTTTAGATTGAACCAATACCTAAGAAGGCAGAAGGTGAGACAGTTCCATTGCTACGTGACACCATGACACTGATTCCCGTTTCAATGAAGGGCACAGAGAAATCCACCACTTCTGAACGCTCCTCATTAATGGTGAGGGATCCCACAGCCATATAGGCTCGTTTGGTAACGACCTGGAGGAAGGAAAGGAAGAGATCACACACAGACATGAGGCAGCTCTCAAGCACCACAGTCAAGCCCCTTCTCATCTTCCTGCCTTTCAACACAATCCTTTTATTCCTGTAATCCCATTCCCTGTATTGTTTGTAACATCTTTCCTGTCTAATCTTTCATCAGGACACCTTCTTTCAGGAAACCTATAGACATTAATCTTCTCCTCAAAGCTGGTATGTGTACAAAAAATAAATCCACAGAGGTCTTAGGATAAACACATCATCCACAGAGAAGACGCCTTATCTCATTTTTCTGTCCTTGCTTTATCCTTCCTCTAACACTGCAAAGTGTATTTCATTCTTTATGCACCTTATATACAACGTAAGCATAATCTACAGTGCATGGGTATCAGCCTGTTTCTAAGATAGTATAGGCCAAATTTGTGAGGCCATAGAGAATAATAATTAATCGTCAAACAGGAAAGGTAGCCACGGTCAGAATCTCAGAGCAGATTAATTCACCCAGTGCCATGAAAGAATGGAGGCCAGTCATTTCTAGAGTCACCTCTGTCCCTGCCCCAAAAGGGGATTCAATAATGATGGGAGACTAGACCCGACCCATGTCACCTAACCCAGGGATAGAGCCCACCATGGTCCCCCTTTGCTGCTGACCTCTCCAATCATTCCATTCCACGTTCCATTGATCTTTTTCCCATGCTTGCCATTAGTCACCAAGTAGAGGTCATAGGTGAACTTGACAGACTTTGAGATTTTCTTGAGGATGTCAATGCAGAACCCCTTGCAACATTTCTTCATGTAATCTGGCTCCTCATCAGTTTTGTTCCTGAACCATCACAACAATAATAGGTTAAAAGACTGGGAGAAACTCCTTTAATTCCCTTCTGTTGTCAGTTTGCATTCCCCCTCCCACAGTATAATGTGGACAATTTCTCTTGTGCTATCTGTGCTGGAGGGTGAAGGGACACACTACAATGATTTTCCCAAAAAGGCCAGTCATAAATGGACACAGGACAGGCTGGGCAAATGGAGGTGATTTGCTACAAAGGATTATCAGGTTATGATGGTATTGGCCCAACAGACACTCTACATTCTGCTGAGAAGGGAGAGCCCAATAGGAGCAGAAAAACCCAAGGGTGCATACTCAGTCACTATGCGTTTCTGGCAAGGGACCGTATTCCTCATGCAGGTGCCACTTAGGGGGTCCACATTCTCCACAATGACAAACGGTGCCTCTTCCAAGGTCACGATACTCAGGTGATCATCTTCACGTTCCTCAGAGTCAGGATACAGCTCAAAGCGTGGCCACACATAATACTTCATCTGCAACTTTTTTTCTTTCCATTTTCCCACCTGTGGAGACACACACCATGGAAGACAGACTTTTAGTTGTCCCATCCCCTTGCATCAATTTTTCCATAATTTTCATAACTTCTATAAATTTCTATTGAAATTTTAGAACTCTTTATTTTCCGTTTCCTAAGAAAATAGAGATCGCACCTCCAGCAGTCAAAAAAGCGGGTGGGACTCAGTTGCCATATATCTACTGCTACAAATGAGAGCTGTTTTGAAGCCACTAGTGCTTAAAGAGACAATACATTTAAGCACATCCAATGCTCACAGTAGACCATTTCTTGCAAAAAATTCCAGGAAAAGAAAAAACCTGAACATCAACTATACTTTCAACTATCAAAGTCTTGCCTTTGTTCTCAATTCCCTGTGTCCCCATGACAGTTTATACTAATTAGCACCTTGGCTGGCGGCTCAAGCTGAGAGGACTAGGAAGCTAACTGGGCTTTAGAAGCAGCTTTCCTGCCTGATCCTCAAAGCAAGCCCTCTAGGCCAGGGCTGAGACAATGCTGACTTGATGGCAGAGGCAGTGTGGGTGTGTAGGAAGCTTGCATGACTGCTCTTTGCCATGTACCTGCTTGGTGGGTAAACAGAAAAGCTTCATTCCACTGCAATCCAACACTCCTCCCACCACCCCCAAATTTCAGTCATTTATTTATTTAAATGACAGTATGGGAGGGAGAAGAACTTATTAAAGGCTCATTAGGTGTCAGCAGTTAATCTGTGAAACTCAAAGCCCAGCTGGGGTTTGGCATTTGAGAGCATTCTAGAATTCACATAAAACACTTGTCACCTTCAAAACAAACAAACCCTTCATCTGGCCATGAAAGAAAAATCCATTCTGGGGGCCTGTAGAAGGAGAAGAAAGGCAGAAGAAATCACCCAGAGACAGCAGTTTCCCCATCTATCCCTGCAGAATGAACAAACCACCCTGGTGAGCACAAGGCCAACAGGGTTTGTAAGAAGGTGGGTGAAGTTTCCGGGCAGCTGATCTTGCCTTCCCAGGGGCAAAAAATGCCCAGGAGAGCTTATTCCTAATGTTCCCTCCACCCATGAAGTCACACAGCTTGGACCACCAAGCAGGGTATATGCAGCTAGCTATCTATTTTTTGGGGGCTTGAGTGGTCAGGGAGGAGTTGTTTTAAGTTTTAAATACACTTTGAGCACCAGGATAAAGCTGGCAAACTGCCCTAGCAACTAGTGGCCCCTTTTTTTCCACAAAAGACAGGTAGTTGTTTAGGGCAGCAGATGGTCTGTACTTACGCTGACATCTAAGCCTGCATGTGGACAGTGAATTTCTAAGGGAATAAAGAGCATATACTCATATGCTCACCTGGGGTCTGCTCAGCCCTGGACTTCCCACTCATTGACCAAGCAGGTCAATTTATCATTATCTGAGACAGAGATTTCTGCAGTGCTACTTCAGCTCTCAAGTAACTGAGCTCAAATCCCCCAAAGCAGTTCAGTGAAGCTACCAGACAAGCAGAATAACTGCACACACAGGACTCAGCAGGGACCTGTGATTAAGATGCTGCACAGAACAGCCCAGATTTCAGCTCATGAACATTAACTTATCATAGCAATAAGTAGTTGATGAAAGAGACATCTTGCAGAATCTCAGCAGCACTTAGATATCTCAGTAACAGGCATGATATAACCCCCTAAGTGATAAATTAGATCAGATAGGCAAACTCAACCCATAATTACCCAGAAGTTCTCTGGGACAGAAAGGGGAGTTTATAAGGCTGTGTGCCAGACACGTTTCACGGTGTTGTACTACATAGACAACGTTATGAAATTAGGATAACAATGACAGTCTTGCCACAGCCTTCTGTGCACTGAATCACCTAACGTGCAAACACAGTAGTACACATCCCTTCCTTATTATCCCAATAAAATAATTCTGAATTGTCCAAAGAGGAAGAAAAACAGGATGTAAGGAAACATTCTGACTTCAATTTTTAGATCAACTATAGAGTGCCTCAAGAATATATGCAAATATTACATTTTATTGCTAACCTGAAAATTCAGACATGCCATATACCCGTATGCATGTACAGATACAAACATGAAAAATCAGAAAAGTTTTGTGAATTAAAGGGGGCCAGACTTCTTTACATGCTTATGCATACAAAGGTAAAATGTGTATGTATGCAATTAATGAAGGATGGGCTTAAGCAACATGTAGGCAAGGACAGTAAGGACAATAAGAAACACCACATTATATAAGAGACATAACATGTGCAGAGGATGGATACAATGCAAGAGAAAAAAACCTATAAATGTGCATCATATGCTAAACTAAATAATCTGCCATGAGAGGGAAGAAGCAATTCACTGCAGGGACAGAGGTTAGGAGAATGAAATGTCAAAGATTTATCAAGGTAATGATGCCTACTCTTAAAGAACATAACTTACCAAGCTGTGTAGGGCAGAGTAAGGCACTTCTGAAGTCTCTGGGTATTTTGTATTAACAGCCTATGAACTGTTATTACTTAGGTTTTGCTGAGTGCTTCCCTCAGCAAAAAGAGGAAAAATAAACAATCCCAGGCATCCTACATACTGGTTAGCCTGCAGTTTCAAGACACATTGGGTGTTCTTCAATCAGAGTCCAATCATCCAAACTTCCACTAGAAGCCCTGGAAAGTCACAGAATCAGTAAAAGTAAGGATACTAGGGATCTATGAAACCTCCTTCCTAATCATATTCTCCAATCCCTAGGTATACTCCTTTATGCCAGGACACGGCTCCTAAGAGACAGAACTTCACCTTAACTTCCACTTGCCCTACCTGTACCACATATCAAGAAAGTAAAGTCACTTTGGTTTGAGGATGAATTTGGAGGTGTTGAGGGAGGGGAGCTGCTTTTACTTTACATATAAGATCCTACTTTGGATAACAAGGTTGGAAGTAGAAGTCCAATACATTTCCAAAGAAAGAAAGGGAGAGCTACTGTAGAAAAAGAAGTTAATCATATATGCTATTTGTTTGTCTAACTACATAAGTTATGCCATGTAGACAAAAGATGAGATTGCCTGTGCAAGGAGAAAACAAGTGAGAGCCTTCTGAAAGTCTTCCAGCAGGCTGGAAAATTGCCTTAACAGCAGTATAATGCAGCCAGAATAAAAGAGTTCTGCAGCATGTTAATGCGCATCTTTAATGAAAGGTGTATCATATTAGTTCCCTGAAACTAATTCTTAACAGAGGCTTTTCTCTCCTCCCAAGGGAAACTAAGGCTTGTAAAAGCCATTTGTGGCAGATGTTTCTCTAACCTGTCCTTACACTGACAGAGAGCCCACGGTCTCCACAAGCAGTCTATTCCAGTGCTTAACTATCCTTCCCATTAAAAAGGGGTTTTTTTACCCAATGTCTAACCTAAATCTTCTTGCTGCAATTTATACCAGGAGAATGTATTTCCTTATTCTCCTGCATGTGCTCTTTTCAGTGTTATCGGGTCAGTAAGATATTTATAACAGAGGAGCTGACAGTCTCATTCAGTGGCTATATTATTGGCAAAAGCAGACACCCGTTCAAACAACTAGCACCCAGTCTCACCTTTTACAAAATCCTTACCCAGATGGGTAGTATGGACAAATACAAGCTACTCCCATGAATTTCCAAAACTGTCTGCTCCTGCAAAGGCAGAACTCAATCCCTAATACATCAAGGCAGGACTTCAAAATACAAGAGCATCTGGAGAAACCTCTAACTAGTGTCAACAGATGGAAAAACAAAACCTTCTAGAAATTTGGCTTGCAAGGATTAGGCAGCAGAATACAGTTCTGGATTAAACCAGAAACGTTCAGATACATTTCTTAGGCGAGATACTCAGTGGCATTGCATTGGTATTTATCGTGAAGGTCCAGGAGAAAGCCTGAACCTTCAGGTGCTTGTTTCTCAACAGACTGGAGGTGGATTACGTCTAGGCAAAGTATTTTGATAGTTATTATTTCATTCATGCTCCTATTTGCACCGTGCCTTGCACCACACTCTTTCAATTTACAATTTTATCCCAATTCCTGCCACTACTGGTATTCAAAAAAATACAAAAGGAACAAAAGGGATTTGGTTTCATTTGCAGAATAAGAGAAAGACCACTCCAAACTCACTTAGGACTTGAACTGCTTTCTGTATTTCCCCAAAAGTTCAATGTTTCCTCCCTTATTATGCTTTTTTCCCCCTTGGTTTGGTTTTCTGGATTTTTGTTTGGTTTGTTTGGTTGTTGTTGTTTTGTTTGGTTGGTTATTTTTTCTTTTTTCTTTTCCCCCAGGAGCTGAGGAGTTTGTTCATTCCAGTAGGGAAGCACTACAGCAACAACACAAAGCATGGATTATGAGGCAGAAATTCCCTATTCCACCAAGAACTTCTATAACCTAATCTGCACCCTTGTGCCTCCGTCCACATTGTGTAAATTGAGATAATGGCATGTTTTACCTCTGGGGTGCACTGGATAAACACAGAAAAGGCCATGACTCTCACAAATAGTGTGGAAATGAGGAGACACACACAGGTGTTTAGAGCATGTATCTGTGAATGGTGTATATATGAAAACTTCCTGTCTCTGATGTCAGATAGTTAACTGGAAAAATCTTCATAACTTTTACACCTGATTTTAATATATGAAAAATGGAAGATCGACTATAGACAAGGTAAAGGTAGGATGTTGGACAGGGGGCAGAAAATAGGACTGTTATTGTTAATATAGATGATGGAGAAGCATATCTAACCCCTCTGGGAAGCAGTGCGAGTCCAAGGAGAAACAACAGTCCTGTCAGTACAATTGGTACAGATCCTGAATGAGGACATGGGAAAACCAGAACAAGTGGGCAGGACCTGAAAAGGGCTACTGCAGGAGTAACAGAAGCACCATAGAAATAGCAATTATAACTGGGACACTGCCAATGGAAGTAGTCATTGCTCAGGATACATAAAATAAAAATCTACACCTTGGGGGATGCTATTGTAACCTTAATGCTGCAGTAGACTGTGAAGAAATAAATCATGCATAAATAAAGTGGAATCTTTTTGGATTGAAATAGGTTTTGGAAGACTGCTGCAAGATATTCCACCAGGACTGAACTACAGAGATCTACTGTAGCTCCACAGGCTTGGCTTTCAGTCTGAATAGAGATGTCGTCATTGTTACTAAAGAGAAATTATATCAGAACCTAAGTTATTATGGGAGTCTTTACCTCCATAGAGATAAGGTAGAGAACAAATGCAAATTTAAAAAGCAGCACCCTAATGTATTTTTTTCTGGATCTGATAGTTGACACATTTCTTCGCCCCAAAATTACTCAACAGGCAATAGGCCCATGATGTTTTACACTCAGTTTAGGCAAAGCAGCGAGGAGCCTTACAGAAAAGCTAGTTATCAGAAATAACCTTGGATTGAGCGATTAGGGGAACAGAAAGCCTGCCTTAAAGGAGGAGATTAAAAAGCTTGTTTAACCTAGATAAATGAAAGCCAAGAGGGGATATGACTGCTCTGTATAAATAAAGGGGGGACAGATACACAAGGGAGGAAGGAAAGTGATTTATAAGCAGGAAAAACAATGCTGGTACAAGAACAACTGGTTGTGAGGAAATCTCCCTTGAAAATAAGATAGATTTTAACCATCAGAGGAGGGAAGTTATGGAACAGCTGCCCAAAAGGAGCTGTGAAAGCAACTAAAATGGGGTCAAGAAGAAGCACAATTGGTTTGTATAGGGCTATATGATTTTGCTGCCTAGAGCAGAGGGATGGGACCAGATGAGCCTTTTGAGTCCAGTGACTTCAAGTAAGAAGGAGCAAGAGGAGAAATTTCTCTGTGAAAAGCATTTTCTCATCGATTTTTCAGTTTCCAGATATCAAAACTCAGTCGTAATCATTGTATCTCTGTCCCCCAGCTAACCCACATGAACACAAAGACTCATGTTAATCTCCAGCTCCTTGGCTCATGTTTCTCTCATTCAGCAGCAAAAACTTTTTCAGTGCCCTGAGAATACAACATGCCTTTTAGCCTTCAGCCAAGCTGATTGAGTTATGACTCTCAAACTTACAGTGTTGACATCACACGCATTACCAAACATACAATTCCTGTGATGCTAGAAGTCTGTATTCTCATATAGACTGGTCTGCAGCAGGTGGAGAAGAGATGCCACAGAGTGCAAAAATCTCCTGTTTACAGACACTTACAGTGATTAATTAGCCACATCAGCCAAAGCAGACAAGAAATGGTTGTGAATGCTCCACATGCAAAATTAATTAACACAAAAATAACACTCCTTCCTGAACCTTAAGTTCACCTTCCACAACCACCTGGGGAAGGCTGCTTTCTTGACTGCACCTGGAGAAGCAGGAATTGCTTCTAATAGCCTTTCAATTAAAAATGTAGGCTGCAGGAGATGGTGCAATTTTCTCCCCTCTATTTATACAGCACCTAGCATGTGCCAGAAGGAGAGAGGCTGAGCTTAGAATACAAACAGGGTGAGGTACTTGCTCTTGCTTTACAACTAATTTTGGGAATAAAAGCTCTTTGCAGAAACACGGTCCCCCAGCTCACTGAGGTCTGGCATTTACACAGCTCTTGCCATTTTTGCTGAAACATTTCTTTCCTGATGCATTTATATGCTTTTTGCAGTTGCTAAGGTCCTGTCCCCTGCCATGATTAGCCTGAGAAGGTTAATGAGGTATACTTTGAGCGCTTCTGACTTCTGCAAAGTCAGTGAACTATGGAGCTCCACTGGTGCCACAAAAAGGTCAGAGCTGTGAGAATGCCAAAGAGTTTGCCTTGCTAAATCATTGGTCCAAGCCAGAAGTTACCAAGAGTTCAGTGCAGGCATAAAATTAGCCAGGACCCCATCTGACAGCTCCCTCTGGGAGATGATGGTGTTCTTGGTGGTAGCATTAACTTGGTAGTCCAGAACTAGTTCATCCAGGCAAGGCTGGCTCATGCAAAAGCAGTGTGGTCTCTCCAGGGGGATGTATTTTTTCAAGGACCTCAATGCTACCTGATGCATACATAACCATGATTTATGGAAATGCAGACTGCAATTAGCACAGCCGTAATTAGGAAACATGAGGGGAGAGGTTAGAGGAAGCTGTTCATGGTAGTGGAGGCTAAGATCCGAGTAGGCTGGAGAATGTAACTCTAAGCTTCTAGTAGAGGCAAATCAGGTGTTAGGATTTGGGAAGAAGAATTAAAACAAAATTTATACCTTAAAGACTGACTGCCATCCAGCATAACCCACCTCCAACTAACAGGCAGTGACAGCACCTGACTCAGGCTCTTAATACTGTTGCATCCTTAGAGCCATCATGCCCTTTGGAAATGACTCTGTGTGAGGACAGCAGAACTTAATACAATGTCCTAAACTCCCGCAATATCACTCTATTCTGATTCTGGTCCGAGAAATAAAATCTAAAGCCAGGGAGCTTATACTGCCCCTATCATTGTTCATCTAAGGTGAAGGAGGGTTTCACCTTGAATGTCTCTACTAGTTTCCTCTGCAGACTGTGGGCCAGGGGAAAATGTAGGAGGGATACTGGTAAGATTACATATTTTGTGTCACAAGCAGTTCAGGAGTCACAAAGGTTTTTGAAAAAACCTATTTTTATGCGTCTGTATAGGCATCTAAATGCTTTATGTAAGCATTTTGCTGTCTCTGGGAGTGCATCCGCACTGTGCAGGTGTGTGTCTGAATCCCGTACGTGTCCATGCATGTAATTCCCTATCTAATGATTTTTCCCCTTGGCTTTCCCTGTTGAGTTCTGTGTCTGAGTTTGATTTTGCTGAATTTTCATTTTTTTCACTCAGACTTTTCTTTTTCCCCCGAAAACATGTTACACAGAGGGAGGCATGCTTGCCAATTCACATTGCAGTCTGGAAGCTTTGGCCGCTAAGTGCATCCAGTACGGTAGTGTACGAAACCCTGACACATATGCAGTGACACCTACTCTTTACACTGAGCAAATACCTCTCCTAGCATCTCTTAGGACCTCAGGCTGAAGGAACATTTAAAAATGTAGATGGAGAGGAAGGCCAAAACCATTTCCTTGTGCTGAGGCAAGATAAATGTTGAAGCCAGCCCCAGCAGGAATAGGAGAGGAAAAAACACGGAGAGAGGGGAGGAGTTGTCTAAACCTCACTGTTTTCTGAGCTGTGTAAGCAAAACCGAAGGTGCCACTTTGAAAAACATGTCCAAGAATATCAGAGAGAACCTTTTAATTTCACTGAGGGTTGTCACAGAGGCTGAAACACTTTCCCACCCTTCATACAGCAGCCAGAGCCCCTGCCCTTTGCCTGGCAGCCTAACATTGCCCCCATGCAGAGATGCATGCCTGCCGAGAGCAGCACTGGCACAGCCACACACACCTCGCTCTGCAGAGAGATGCAGGATGCTCAGCTCTCCTCTCACTGGTGAAAAGGGGAGGAATTACAGCACATGTTGGAAGCCACATTTCAGGGAAAGCAGTTACAGAGCTGCACATCCTTGTTTATTTCCTCTACCACCACTGAGAGCACTGGGCAGGTGATTGCAAATGCTGTCCCCACCCACAGCACACCCTGTGTCTGGATCCTGGCTCTGGATTCACACTGGCATAGCCACAGCCAGTCCCCACTACCTACATAACCTTCAGGGTGCATATCTGCCACCCCCCTAAACCTGGCACATGGCAGGGGGTCTCATGCAGTGCACCAGAGCTATCCCAAGGAGTAGCCCGCTGAACCCCTGCTCCAAGTTGTCACGAGATCTCCAAAGTAGAAACCACAGCTCTGCTGTGCACTCTGATTCTCTGCCAGGTCTTCTCACTTGGCTTTGCAAAGGGACCAGATGGGAAGCAAACCTGTGGGATAGGGACAACCAGAAACACCTTTGCTGCTTTTCCTCGACCTCATGTTTGTTTAAGGGGGCTGCTCTCTGTATCCTTGCACCTTTTCTTATCCAGTCTCCCTTACCCATCTCTGGGGACAAGGCATGCAGACACTCACAGGACACAACTCAGTTTCTCCCTACTTCTTTCTTTTATTCACTCAAGTGCTCTCCACTAAATACAGGAGACAGGGACAGGAATGGGGGAAAGCAGAGGCAACAGACAGCCTCCACCTCATTTGTGAGAAGAAATGGATGGTGGTTGGTCTTTTGTGTCCCAGCTCATTAGTGCCACAACTCCCACTCAGCCATGATCTTGCCTCCCATCACTGCTCTGCACCCATGGACACAGTCCCCACTGCACAGATGTCTGTTATAACTGCTGCCTCCATCATGTCTTTATTCTGCTGCCTCTGTGCCAGGACCAGTCACAGAAGTGAGACCGGTGCAAGCAGTAGAGAAACCAGTGAAGATGGGAGAGTAACTTGTATGATTTCTCCACATCTCAGCTCCTACTGACTTAGACATGGACTGAGTCATCCCCATCCCAACAGTGTCCAAACAATGGCTTCACCTCTGTCCTGGCCCAAGCCATAACATCTCCACTAGCAGTGGGCATTCTAGGGTAC
This sequence comes from Sclerurus mexicanus, assembly GCA_013396755.1. Classification (NCBI taxonomy): domain Eukaryota; kingdom Metazoa; phylum Chordata; class Aves; order Passeriformes; family Furnariidae; genus Sclerurus; species Sclerurus mexicanus. The sequence goes on along the minus strand of VWZF01004532.1, from coordinate 267,490 downwards.
TTCTGCCTGTGCAGCTGCAGATCAACCTCTCATACAGAAGAGGCTGCCAGGTCAGATGGAGCTTCCCAGGAATCAATGTGGGCTGTACTCTCAAGCTGGAGACTCCTGCCTTAGAAGTTCAAGCTTCAGACTTTTTGATGGACCAGGACTCCAGAAAGAGAATCCATGAGCTGCAGAGTGCCCACCTGACCTACTGCTACTGCCAAGTACTGGGCTTTGCTTGAAAACCACAGCACTCTGCCAGGTTTGGGTAGAGCATTAGACAAGATCTGTCAGCTCTACCTACACCTTACAGAGAAGACCCGACCCTTGGATGGAGCCCACCAGCAGGATGGCTCATTCATTGCACACGTGTGCATTACTGCCATGGGCTGTAGCCAGCAAGTGCTCTGTGAGCAGCAGGGAGCAGCTCTGCTGAAGATTTTTTCTCCTTTCCCATCCCATATACAGGTACACACCCACAAACACACAGAGGTACCCTCAGCAGCAGTTATCCTAAGCCAATCTGAGCTTGGACTCCAAGCTGAACTGCCAAGGGCCCAGCTGAGGCCATCTGGGCTGCAAGGCCAGATCTCTGTGCAAAAGGAGCACAATCAGACATGAGTATGGAGAGAGCGAGATGTAACCTTGAAATCAGTGATTTGGAAAGGAGAGAGGAATCTATGTATTTGCCAACCCCAGCTAGCAAAGAAGAGTTAAGCCAAGGACTGTTTTCTTGGGAGCATGGCCTTAGAGAAATAAAATTCTCCCCTTCTCTCAGTCCTGGTGGACCTCAGGCACACCTATTTTTCAAAGATATGTCTGTCACTTTGTGCCCGAACATGTCAACACAAAACACATCTTGTGCCATTTCCTTTCTGCAGCCTAAAAGTAGGAGAACAGGCACAATAGAGGCAGTCTTAGAGACATAAGATGAAGCTAAGGCTCTCAGCAGGCTGCAGAATGTCTCTTGTGATACATTTAAGTCCACACATGGAATGACTTCTGTTAGTCTACAACTAGCTGGACAACTTTGTGTATTTAAATGTGTGTGTACTGGGTAGTTACCTCTGCTACGTGGGGAGTAAGTAGTAAGCCTGCAATTAGGTTCTCTGACATTTTCCATTACAAGAGTCTTCAGGCCAGTTCCATGAGAAAAGCCAACAGATAACTCCATGTTTTGCAACAGGCATTTGAAAGTCAGCAGGAAGAAAACCCTGAGGCTAAGGACATGATTTTTACTTTGGCCCATCAAATTTCATTCACTCTTAGCTGCATTATAAAATGTTGAATAATCATAATTTTTTTCTGTCACTTTCTTGCAGAAATCCCAGCAGACAGTCCAAACAGCATCAGAGCATGAATGTTTTCAGAGCTAAACCCATCAACTCAGTAAATCAGTAGGGAAACCCTGACCAGTACCACAGTAAGTATAACAAACACCTCAGCTTTGGCAGAGCAAGAGAAAGGCAAAAGTCCAATCAGGTTGCCAAAAACTGTGAACAAACCATTCAGATTCTCTTCTACCTATTTAAATGCACCTCACTGTGAAAAGGTCACCTGCACTCTACTACTCAGGATGCAGAAGAAAGGCAAACCAGTTTGAGCTTTCATGACTGCCTGTGAAACAAGTACAGGTTAGTCACTGGATTGAACAGTCAGAATCAGTGTGGAAGGCTCAGCATGCATGAGAATGAACAATACCTTTTCACAGAAAAGATTTTGGGTTTTCACCTTAAAAACAAAACAAAGCACAACACACACAAAAGAACCCGCCACCAAACCATAAAGCAAACTACATTAAGGGTAATTTATTTAGGTTGAAATATTAGATAATGGCAGGTTTACAGTTCCCTTTTCAGCCTTTCTTCCATTCCACTTGTGTGTGGACATTCTGATTCAAGATTTAATTAATGAGTGCATGCAACTCTCTCCATGGGGTCTCTCCCTCAATCCTTATACTTCAAAGAAATTTGAAGAAGCAGAATTAAGTTGGCCTGGGAAACAAGACCGGCCTTTCCTAGCTTGATTTCACAAGCTAAAAATTAAGTCACTGTTTTTTTATTTTCTGTATGTGATTGCTTATATGGCTTGTATGTGGATGAGCTATTACAAAATCAATAAAAGGGCCAAGAAAATATCAGTGAAGATGGAGAAAGAGCTATCCACCAAAACCTGGTGGACAGGGGAATAAAGAAGCAGCTATGGACAGCAAGAAAATCAACCAATGTAGAGATTATGCAATCCCATTTTATGATGAAAGAAGCAGCACTGACCTTCCTAAGGAGTTGAATGAGACAAAGAAAGTAGAAGCCAAATTGGAAGGGTGTACTGGAGAGATGTGGAAGAAGGTGAAGCTGGCAGGTCCCTCATGGTCATGATGCCCAGAAGGTGAGAGAAAAGGAAGGCACTAATCAGAAAGATCATGCTGCAGACAGGTCTCATATTGCAGCAATATGCTTATAACAAGCTAAGGGAGAGAGAGGACTGGTCTGCACGAGAGGTGTGGACAGGACCAAGCTGGTATAGCCTGTGTAATCTTAGAACAGAAGCACCAGGGTGGGGCAGATGGAATGGGGACAGAGTCCAGATGCCATCTAGCCATGTTAGCCCAGCAGGGCTAAGCTGAGAGCTGAGGCAGCTTGCCAGGCTCACACAGCTGCCTCACCCTATGCTGTACTGATGCTTCCCTGTGGCACTGCTCTGTACCATGGGGATTCACCATTCAAGCCTATGCCAGCACAGGCAACACGTAGCTGTGTTTCACAGGGCAAACCTGCCCTAAGCAGCTGCAGCAGATGTGCAGAGCACAGATGCTTTCTCCCCAGATGCCCAGGAGTGAAGTGACCCAAGTGCTGTCTGTTATCTTGTCCTGTGCTTACTCCGTAACCTTAAGCAAGCTACTGAAGCTCTATGTAGCTTAGTTTTCCCCCTGTAAAGGGCTATTAATAATTAGTGTCACGTTGCAAAGGGAATGGACATGACAGCTGGGAGCAATGACAAGGGTCAGTATAGTATCCTCAGCTCGTCCCCACCAGAGGGACTGTGCAGCTCAGAGCTGCATGCACAACACCTTCACATCCCATATCAGAGGAAGGGCCTATGCCATAGAAGGGTGGTAGTTAGTGTAGAGCAGCCATGCATGACAGCTGTCAGCTGTGGAACTTGTGTTGATGAATGATAGAGCAGTAGTACAGCAGGTCAGGCATGTGGATCAAAAGCTGTAAAAGGAACAGAAGGACTTTATATAGTACTCAATAAGGACTAGTTTGGGTTCAGGAGATAAACTCAAGCTTGGGAACACATTCTTTGGTTCTCTCCAGATGCTCTGGAAGCTGAAGTGGCACAAGTGACCAGGCAAGCTGTTTTTCCTCGCTCTCTGAAGATACTTTTCCTGGAAGAGGGAGCACAGCGATGCTCAAACTGGTGCAGTGGCACTCAGCCCTGCCCCTTCCAACCTCCAGAAAGCAGACACATCTCACCTCACACACACAACATACAACTCAATCAGCTGAGACCCCTGGCCACAGCTCTCTCTCATGGCTCTGAAGCAGCCTCTCTGCCACCCCAGGGACCCACACAGTAGGTCTCCACATACAGAAGTGAGATGTGAGTAGGTGGGAGTGAGGCTGCAGCCTCCTCAGATGGCAGCATTGCTTCTCCTGTCCAGGCCTACTCAGAGCCCACCTTCAAGGAGGGTCCCCAGCTATGTCTGAGAGCTGTGGCTCACCAACACAGTGTGGTCTTCCACAAGGAAATGGAGGGACCCTCTGAGACATGGGCAGGAGAAAGTCTTGGAGAAAGACCGACGGATCAGCAGTCCTTGGTGACAAGACAGGCACTGCAGTGGGATGGCTTGCCAGGGGCAGACCAGCCCCACAGCCAGCCCAAGGCATGTACACATGAAAATTTTCCTCAGTGACAACTTTAGCCCTGCCTGCTTTATTGCTGTGCCAAGAATATCCAGTAAGCCAGGCCTTGGCCTTCTTGCGACAGAAAAGATCGTGCTTGCGACTGAACATTTATGCCTTCCATCTGCTGATTATTTCACCAGGCAACCTGAATGTTCCGTTAATATCAGTCTTTGTGAAGCTAAATATATACACTAAGCACATATACAAATACATATAAATATGTCTCTATCTAGCCGAGAATCCAATTAAGTGAATATGTTACGCCTTGGCAATTAATGAATTCAACAAGCTGAGCTGCCTCTTGCATATGATTAAAGTTCAAAAAATATCAATCATAACAGCAAAAAAGGTTCCAGATTTTCCTACATGCTATCTATAAAAAGACTGTTAACACTTAAATCAATGGGCAAATTCAAGTGTGCTTGCAAACCTCGGGAAACTCATATTTCCGATCACAGTCTGTCCTTCAACTCATGGTAGCCTGTTCTTGAATGCAGCATCTCAGGCCATTCCTGCTGCCTTATATATCTTTCTGCATCATTTTATGGACGGCAGATCTGTAAAAAGCGCTGGTGTCCTATGGGTCAAAAAAAACCAAATTCCACAACTGAACAGAGCTGGCTCTCTAATCACTTGACTTGTGCAAATGCTCTCTTTCTCTTTGTGCTCATTTCCCAGTTTGCTGTTTGTGTTTACATGTGTGTAAGTGTGTGTTTGTGTGCACACATGCGTGTATGTTTTCCTTTGTACCTTAATCTTTTTCCAGGACAAGGCTTGTTTGTGCAGTTTCTGCCTCTTGGCAATACACAATACTAAGCCCTCTAGGGATGGCTCATTCCCTCCTTCTCTCACAATACCCCTCCTCTGCATTCATAAGACAATCCCCAGGGGCAAGTTCTACATAAATAAATATTTAAGTAGCCACTAAACCACAGAAGATGCAGAAAAGCACGCGAGGGACTTGTCTGCAGTATTCAGTCCATAGAGGGAAAAGAACAGAGGCATGGCTTGAAGGGTTGGGAGCAGACAAATGGTGATGAGAGTTTGAACTGGAAACACAACCATCCCCTTCTCCCTGGCCCAGCTGGCACAACAGGTTGGTTTTCACCCTGAGACCAGAGGTGATATAATACAGGTCTGTGTTAGTACAGCTGCATAAATCCAAAACCCAAGAATGTTCCATACTGGGAGACGAGTAGAGGAAAGAACCTTTAACTGAACCACCAAAGACACAGCTAATTAACTGTACTACTAATGCTGAGTTGCTTTTGTTCCATTGTCCTCTTAGTTTGTTGTCACACTCCAGAAAGAAGCCTCGAATGTCCATGAGAAAGTTATAGGCTCATTTCTGAGGAGTGGTTGGGTCTGGTGCAGACAGAAGCCAAGCCTGACACCCACACTTGGTTCCTCCTTTGCCCTCTGAAGTGGATATCAGAAGGGCCCACTGGCTGTCCTCCAAAACCCTGCAGCCACTTGTTCATCCTCATCCCTGCCACATAGCTCAGCAGAGGCTGTTATTATATCAAGAGTTCCTTGAAGGCTCACCAGCTTGTGAATCCTATGCCCATGCAGAATTATTTGTGCCTACGCCCACAGCACTACAGATTTCACAAGCCTGTATGAGACATCAAAGAATAACATTTGGATCTTTTCTAGACTCCTTGAGAAACACTGTTCTGAAAGGGGGCATTCTAGGGAATAGGGTATAAAATTGGCCACTTATGTCACCCATGTAAGACAGTAGTTGGAGCCATATAGCCATGTAAAATATGCTGTACCCCAGGAAACCACATACTATTGGGTATGCTTCCCAACACACCCAGAAGAGCTAAAAAGCTTACAGAAAATCAGTCAAGAGCCAGTTTCTTGCAGAGCACACTCTGGAAAAAACAAAGAGCCCACACCAGGCACCAGAAGACTTCAAGAACCATTTGTATGATCAGAGTAGGCCATTTTTTGCGCACTGGCATGCACATGTTGGAGGGTGACATTACAGAATGATTTGGAGATCTTTCCTTCAGGAGTATGTCCCAGATTTTTCACTTCCTCAGAGAGTAGAAAAGGTCAAGGAATGCCCCCTTTCAGGTTCACTAGTACTATTTTCTTCTCTAGGTACAAAGATTCTGGCTGCTTTTTGAGTTGTGGTAGGAAGCAAGCCATCAATGAGAGCTTTGGGCCCAAAGTGAATGTAATCCGCCAAAGTTACTTCTCCCCTCTGTTTCGGTGATTTCTGCAGCTTTTCTGTCTGCCTCAGCAGGATTTTTTTTCATCGCCATTTCACCCTGCTCTACATCAGTGTTCTTTAGGAAAGGGAGACACTTTGGGGGAAAAGCTCTTTATTGATAACGACAAAATAACATACCCACTCTATATAGAAATAAAAAACCCAAACAGGCTTTGCACATATGCAAACCAGGGTGTTCAAGAAGAGTGAGAGAGCGGATGGTTTTTTTATCTGAACTCAGTGCAACAAGTATAAAGAAATGTATTTCCTCCTCTAGGCAACCTGCTCCTATTACAGGGAGAAGCACCCTGTCTCTCAGAAATTTGAAGAATGAGAAGAGCCAGCAGTATCCACCAGAACAGGTGATACAGGTGCCCTGTCTGTATGGTATGTATGATTGAACATGAGAGTTCAGCCCACTCCTTCCATCCATTCCCACTTCTCTGTAAGCAGAGTGGAAAATGAAAACATCCTTCCCACAAATAATCATCCAGATGTCAAAGCATAACTGCATTGGTGCAGCTGGGATCCCTTGGGACTTTTCACCCCACACAGCCGTCATAGCTGACGATTCCCTAAAGTGGCTTCAGCATTGTCAGGCTCCTTGCAGTTTGCTTTCTTCATGGCATCAAGCCCTTTGCACCCATCACCTTCTTCTCCCTGTCTGTGATTACCCCTGTCTGTCAGCACTGCAGTAAATATGTATATATGTGTATATATATATATATGTACATGTGTATATATGTATAATGTGTATATTTCCAGGTCTTTCATTTCTCACTTTACAGAACTCTCTCTCCTAAAAAATGCAGACTTTCCAATCAGAACAGACACTAATATGGAGAACAAACAGGAATTTTTGACAGGTTCACAGGCTCCATTCACTATGCATGAAATTACCAACATGTAAGAACTTTTTTCTGCTTCTTGCAGGAGGTTATGGCACTTCTCCAACTGTGATATTGTAAAGCTGTTGTCAGAGGTGTCCATAATCTTACAGCTAAAGAGAAAGTCAGGTTTTATGAGAGCTGGACAAGGTATCTCCAAAAAACAGAAATCTGATGATGTACAGCAATCAGAACAGCCAGACTGAGTGGAGGAGAGCTCCATGCTCCAACCCCTGAGCATAGGAAAGCAAACCTTGCTTCTGGACAGACTGGTGTTTTTAATATGTATATATGTGTATATATATTTTCAGAAGGGAACACAGCCAGACTCCACTTTGCCAACAAAGATGCAGGTCTGAGGTTTGGGATTAGAACCAGGTCTGTTGACTCTCATTGACAATCACAGTCCTGCTCTCTCCCTTACTCTAACATGTTTTCACTTTGCTTGTGACAAATGCCTCTTGGGTTCCCACCTCCTGCACATCCGTTCAAAAGGCTGTTCAGAGATCATCTGCCTGATATAATTTTCCCTCTTTCTTTTCAGTCCTCCTTTGAGTCCCTTCCCAGCTGCATCAAGTGCCTCTTCTCCAAGACACTTGATGCCTCTAATCCCTCAGTCAGTAACAAGATGTGAATGGTGACCTGCTCCACTTTCTTCAGTAGTGTTTCAGACATCCACATAGCTTTCTTCAGTTTTGGTCTTCTTGAGGGAGGTCCCATGAACATCAGTGAAGTTATGTCATTGCTCTTCACCACACTCTACCTTAAGTCTCACTTTTGCTCAGATAGCTGCAGATAATTTCCAACACTCAAACTGCTGATATGCTAAGCTTATAGTCCACAAAACTTAAAATCCTCACCCATTTACAATTCACATTTCCCTAGCAGGTCAATGCAAAAATATTCACTGTCATCAGTGGATAAAATATGTCATCTCTTTACAGACTTTCCCTAAAGTATGCAGAGCAAGAAAATCCTGGATATTTACTACTGTTCTTAACTTGCCTGTGTTCCCTGTGCATTGACTCTCATATCTGTCTATGTGACCATGTTTTCTCAGCTGATACTTACACAGTAAATGTTTAGTGGCTACAGCCATCATCCAGGTCTCTCTGTGCAGCTCCCAGCACAATAGGGCACTGGTTATTGGCAGGCCTTTTCAGTGAATACAGTAACACAGATAATCAAAATAACCATAAGCTTGTTCTACACAGTTCATAAATCAAACTAACCAGGGGTGGTTTTTTGTAAGACAGAGAATAAGAGTCATATTGCAGCCCAAGTGCTATTCATTACAGTGTTTGTTTCCCTAATTACCCCTCCATTTTCACCCGTTTCCTAATGCTGGTTAGAATGGCTTTGCATTGATGAACAGCTGCCACATCTCATCCCAAGAAGGCACGGCTGCATCTCTACAGAGGGCAAAGCAACCTCTGTGAACAGAGTTAAGTCACAAAGAGCTCAGGAACTCCCTATGCTCAGGGAAAATAAGAGGTCTGCAGTCACTGATTTGCCTCTGCTTGACAACAAGTTCATAGATATGTGGAAAGTCTGTTTTGAATTCATATGTATTTAATCACAATTGAAAAAATGGCAGAAACTCAAAAAGTGAATGTCTATTTTCTTCCATTCATATTGCAAAAGCCTCTCTCCCCATCCATCCTTCCCCCTGTCCCAGCAAAAAACACACCCTTTAAGACACTAGCTACTCACTTCGTGCATGTGACAGACTCTGATTAAACTCCCAGATAATAACCTTGCAAGGCAGAGTCAAACTTGCAGCAGTACAGGCTGTTCCCATCATTGGCTCCCAAAAATAGTTCATTGCCAATAAGAGTCAATTGGTTCAGGCTTTGCCAGCCTGCACTTCTACCATCCTCCCCCATCCCAGGGGCTGCTGACACAACTTGTCCCCTCCAGAACAGTTGAGAGGCTGTAAATACTACTAAGAGCTGTGTATTGGTTGCTGAAAATACCTCAGGTTTGTAATACTACTGTAAACAAGGATTCCACGGGTCCTCCCTGTCTTTGCTCTCTTGTGTAAGGGAGATATGAGTATCCTGGCCTGCAACCGCTGTGAGACACCATTTGTGGACTTTGGTCTACATCTTCCACAACCTTCTAAGACCTAGTGGCAATGAACATCCTGGGATAGCTGTTTTAGCTTTGTCTTAACAGTGTCTGCTGCAAGGACTCGGTGCAACTGGATGCAAAGAGGGAGCAGAGGGGGAGGAACATGCAGCTTGAGGAAGCACAAGATTGCAGACAAGCAGATCTAAAGGCATTTGGAAGGATACAACAGGGAGGAGAAAAGAAGGTCCTGGGACAGAAGCAAACAGAAAAAGCGTTGTCAATATGCAAGGATGGAGCGCAGTACTGACAACAAGCCAAACCACTCCCATCAATGGGTCATTTTTGGGACAGAGACCAGTCCATTATGTCTTAGTACTGTTCATTTTAATATCTACATTGCAAAAATTTTCCCCTGACGTCAAGCAGACTCTGAAGTCAATGGAATTGCAGCCACTTATGCCAGAGGTGAATTTGGCTCCCAAAAGACTTTTCTATGCAATGATTTAGATAATGAGCCTTCAAAGCTTATATTGCGGCTATAGCATGAGAGGATGGGAAAAAAAGGGCCAAAAAAGGCTGCAACAGAGTAGCCATCTGTGATGCTCAAGTCTAGAGCTCAGCTAATTCAGCTGAGTCTAAAGCTCAGTTATGGCACAAAATAAGGGCTAGAAATACTGGAAGTTAATGAGCACCCCTGGAGGAAATCCTACCCCCATCTAACAGTATGAAACAGTACAGATGTGTTAATACAGGCATCTTTGTGAAAAATGCATCCCAAAATATTTTGTGAAGTTAAATACAAGACTGCAAATGGCATGCAGCATAAAGAATAGCTGGCGCACTGAGCAATCAAGAGGCAGTACAAATGGCCATATAATTTCGCCTTTTAAAAGCAACTTCATAAAAGCTCATTCATCCATAAAAATGCTGCGTTTCTGTTTTCTGCCTTCCCAGGAGCTTTCTTGCCTGCCCTCTTTATCATCAACCACAGACTTCAGATCCTCTCAGAAGACTAAGAACACCTGTCCTTCCATGCCCAAATATTGCTCACACATTTCAAGGTTGTTTTATATAGCTCCTAAGTATTACCAGACAGGGCTAGTCAGAGTTCACAGGGCCTCAGACTCATAATATATATTAAAAGTACTGCAGATGCAGATGACAGCTCTGTATGAATATACCCAGCCCTTCCCCCTCAAAAAAAAGAAAAAGGGAGATGTCAAGGACATCAATGCACTATGAATACATTTGGAATTTGAAAATTAGAAATGAATGGGACACAGTTTCTGGTATGGAAGGATAAATTCATTTCCCAGTTCCTTTGAGAGTGCAGAATCTGACATTCTGGTATTTAATGAAATCTAGATATCATTTTAAACACCATCGCATTCAGCCTTCAAACTCTCTTCAGCCATGGTGTCTGCAGAAATTGCCAGTCCATCTTAGAACACGCTAGTCAGACAGCAAGTTACAAGCACAATTCATTATGCTATAATACAGGTATTTAATTTCTTCACTACCCCCAAGATGTCCCCCTTTCTCCATATGCATGTTTAGTTTATCTACTTGTAGTGTGCAGTATCTCCTTTCAACACGTTGAGAGACTGGCCTCTGGAAGGTGTTTTTGCAGTGCCTAATACAAAACACCACAAAACTAACATTAAAGATGAGAAAATTGAGATGTGAAATTCCTAGGGCATTAGAGTAACTCAGATGGAAGAGGACAGAACACACATACAAGAAGTCCAGAAGAGAGGAAGTTGGGGCAGTTAAATTACTGTGGATGTACACTAGTGATAGGCAGAGAGACAGACAGACAGACACATACATAGATGGAGATGAAAGAAAAAGACAATGTCAAGGATAAGGCCAAGCAAGGCAAAAAAGAGCAAAGCCTGGCTTAAAAAAAAATACAAGAGACAGAATGAAGTCTTTATCCCTCTTCCAGGGTTACAGATGCCGTGCAGAAGATGGTCTGCCAGCCTTTCAACCTTACCTTGAAGACATTGGCTGGCACACAGCACAGATAGTAAGTGATTCTAAGTGCTTGGGCTCAACCAGGCTCTTAGCCTAGATGCATCCACTTGATTCAAGTGGGAGAGATTTCTCACAAGCTCTGCTCACTTGCCATTTTTCCCTTTCTTTCCCGTGATAGCCTCCAGTGTCACTGCATTGACCATGGTCAAAAGGAACTGTTCAAACAGACAGGAACCACCTGAATTTCCAACCATACAAACCCTAGCATAGAAATGCTTCCTCCATCAGGGACCAGGTAAGAGTGCTGACACAGTCACTGATGCTGTTAGTTAGTGCTGTCAAAGGGATTGCTGCAAATGTGGAAGCTCTGAGATTCAGGGTTCACTGCCTGTTGTCTAGTCTCTCCCCTTTCTTCCCAGTTCTCCAAATTACATCTAAACAATGCCAATTCATTGAACCATTGTTTGTGTATCTGATTTTCTATATTCTGGATTATTCTCACTGCTTCCCCCAGAGTCATTCTAGTTTGTCCAGACCTTTCCTGAAGCGCTATCCACAGAACTGCAGAGAGATTTTATGCCTTACCATCACCCAGTAGAGCATAGAGATTACATCATATGCCTTGCAGGCTAAACTCCTATTTATACATCCGTGTACAGCATTTGCTTCTTTCTCAACAACATACAACCACGTTCAGCTTGTGATCCTCTTTTATCCTTCCCCCCCAATCCTCTTCTGTAGAATTGTGATCTAGCTGATCTTTCTCTGCACTGTATTTATGTAGTGTATCATTCCTGTGAAGGTACAATAGTTTGCACTTGTCTCTATTGAATTACATCACACTTTTTCAGTGTATTTTCAGTTTGTCAAGAGCATTATGAATTCTAACCCTGTTCTCCAACAAATTTACAGTCCCTCCAGCTTTCTGTCATCTTCAAATTCAATATGCAAATTCTCCATCCATCACCAAGGCTGTTAAAGATAACATTGAACTGAACTGAGCATAGTACAGACCCTCACAGAACCCCAGTCCATGCTCCCTTCCATTTTGACATTCTTATGCATTTTGCATGCATTTGTTATTAGCTCTTCTTGAGACTTTGCTCCTCTAGACCGCTAAAAAAGTATGGTGAAAGAGATGGAAAAACCTTCCTGGAGGCCAAGTAGATGACACCTTCAGTTTCACCTCTCTCCACAATGCCTACTACCCTGTCACAGAAAGACACTAGGTGGCTCTGATATGACTTCTCAACAAATCCGGGTAGACTTTTATATGTCGGCATGTTGTTGTTCAGGTGCTGACAAGGAGTTTAGTTGACAATGAATTTAACATGCTTTCTGAGAATTGGGGTTAAGTAACAATAATTCCATAAATCTACAATTCTCAAGCTCCTTTCCCCTCTGCTCCCCCTGCTCTTTTTTGAAGACAGGCATTGATGTTTCTCCAGTATCTGGCAGATACCACTGCATCAGCTTTACAGGTATAGATCCAGTGCAGTGCTTTCAGAGAACGTCCTTTCTATAATTCTGCTTTGTAAATGGGGCAAGTTGGATATGTAATATGTTGCTGCAACAGGAGAAAGGAGGTTGTTACCTTGCGCTGGGAAACACACACCCATGCCCTTATGCAAGACTACCTTGTCAGGATCACAGCACAGTAGAGACCAGTATTAACATGCACCAGACCTCACATCCTACAGTCCTGGCCTGCAGCACATCCTGCTGTTTCGGTCCTTGACAGCAACAAGCAGTTTAGTCAGTGTACCTATGACTCCATCTGTAGCACCTCAGCTATTTTAGTCCTTCCTCCCACTCCAAACTTAATTTTGTCAATATGCTTCTGCCCTGAAGAGCAGTATCCCCAGCTACTCTGTCCTGTTTACCCCATGCAACTTGTGTGCTCAGCAGGGACTGATGTTAAGCTCACGGCTTGCACCTTGCCTGATATGACAGTTCCCACGCACTGTCCTGGCTTCATCTGGAATAAACTTCATTTTCTTGCTATTAGTTGGTTCAGTGCCATGGTTTTGATTTAGTATGAAAATAATGTTGATAACACACTGATATTTTAGTTGTTGCTAAATAGTGTGCACTTGAAGTCAAGGACTTTTCAGTTTCCCATAATCTGCCAGTGAACAGGTGCACAAGAAGCTGGGAGGGAGCACAGCCAGGGCAGCTGGTCCGAACAGGCCAAAGCTATGTTCCATATCACAAAACATCATGCCCAGATAAACTGGGTGGGGGAGTTGGTTGGGAGACACATGTTGCTGCTCAAGGATGGTCTGGGAATTGGTCAGCAGGTGGTGAGCAATTGTAGCGTGCATCACTTTCTTCCCTTGGGTTTTATTCCTCTCTTTTTGTTATCTCTCTTCTTATTACTATTATCATATTTTATTTCAATTATTAAACTGTTTTAATCTCAATATACGAGTCTTACCTTTGTCCCATTCTCCTTTCCCTCCCACCTGTAGAGGTGGGGGGTTATCAAGGAACTGCTTGATACTTAGCTGTTGGCTGGCCTTAAACCACAACACTCACTCTTCCTCCTCCTCCTTCTCCATCTCTTCTGAGACATTCGAACCCTGTCTTCCTGCTTCCTCCTGCACCCATGGCTGTCAGTGCATCTTTCACTTCAATAAGAGCAGTTAATCCCAGGCAGGCAACAAATTGTGAAATGTTTCAGGATGAAAATCCAAGCTGTGGAAAACCAGATGACCTGAGATCTGCTGCACTTGTCTCAGTTATAGCAGAGGACATGCTGGACAGCAGTGGTCAGGATATAACCCGCTGAAGGAAAAAAGAGTCTAAACTGTGGGTGTGTCTGAACTGAAGCTTTGGGGTGCCAAGTGGAAATCAACAGCAGGCACAAGCTCTAGGCTGGAAGAAGTGAAGCAGCTGAGACAATTAGAGAAAGGAAGTTCCTCTGTAACTACTGAGAGAACAATTAACTGGTGTCCTGGGGAAACAGTGCTGTTCCAGCGATGAGCTCTGATGGGCAAAATAGCTTTTTCATGTACTAAATACAATGTGCACTCTTCAGTGCAGACAAGGACCCAGGTGCTCATCAATTATTGAGCTTGCTTGAAAAGGCATTTAGAAGACTGCACAAGAGGCCAGTCTGTGGTTCTACCTCAATCCCAGCAGAGCTGCTCCTAGAGACCCAACCAGTGAGAAGGAAAGAGAAAGACAGAGGAGGTGGGGGAGAAGGAAGAAGAGAGCGAGAGAAAAGGGAAGAACGTTCCCCTTGCCAAAGAAAATCATGTATGGTACAGGAAAGGTCTCCTTGATGCCTTCTAGTATAAGTCCTTTAATATCGCCCTTTTCTTTCCAGACCATCTCCTTTTTTTCCTCAGGGTGCAGTCCATACCCTCTAAGGCCAGCTCCTAGACTACAGAGAAGACTTTGGATTGGCGTGAGGTCAAGCCAAGAACACACCATTGCCCCAGCAGCACTGTTACCACATCCTGACCACTCTAATCCTACAGACCTCAACAGATTTCACAGTTTTATCAAGAAATGCCATAGACTAGGACACAGTTCAGTGGATTATGAAACATCCTTGGCTCCTTTATGTCAATGGTCATTTATGGAGAGAGACAGGTGTTAGCCCAAATGAGCCACCAACATTCAAACTCCCACCCCATCTATCAACACACATTTTCACATGGAGCTGCAACAGAAGACTGTCTGTCTGTCTGTCTGATGCATGCACAAGCCCATGCATCCACTGCAATTCACCACACATGTTGGCTACAGTCAGCATTTAATCTTCATTGTTGTTTTGGGGATGAAGCACAACCCTCCAGAAAATCACATCTAGGTGCAGCTCTCTCAGGAGATCCACAGCTGATGTACATTCAAAAAGAGAAAATGAGAAGAAATCTCAAGGAACAGCTGCAATCTCAAGGAACATTCATTCACAATCACTCAGAACATTTCTATTTGTGAACGAGATTTCCTTGGATGTAAAACGTCACTCATGCCATTGAACAAGCCTGAAGATAAAATCTGACCAACCACAGAATAATACTAGCATTAAAAGTGTGTCTTTGTTAAAAATAGGTGGGTTTTTTTCCCCCACAATAATATAATTTGAAAAATATTTAGAAAGGTCAACATTTAAGTGTTTTTTTTATTTGAGATTTTTGTTATACTTTTGAGCTTTTGAAAAAATGTTAGGTCAAGCACATACAAAATAAGAATATTTTAAAACATCCTGATCCCTAAATGGCAGAGTTTTCTAAACAAGGAACTTGTAGAGGACTAGATACAATTATAGCAGACAACACCAGAGTCAAATTGCTTACAATCCAGGAAGGAAAGGAAGGAAAGGAAGGAAGGGAGAGAGAGAAAGAGAGAAAGAGAGAAAGAGAGAAAGAAAGAAAGAAAGAAAGAAAGAAAGAAAGAAAGAAAGAAAGAAAGAAAGAAAGAAAGAAAGAAAGAAAGAAAGAAAGAAAGAAAGAAAGAAAGAAAGAAAGAAAGAAAGAAAGAAAGAAAGATTTATTTTTTTAATCTGGAGTCTTGAAAAAAGGGACTACAAGTTTGTTTGATTTTTTTTTTCCATTAGTGTCTTTCATTAGGAACACACATACATGCTTTTGGGATGTAGAAAATACTTCTCCACACTCTGGAACATCAGGTTATGGAACCTCCTGTCTTAGCACAATGGGGAACATGGCTTGATGCTGATGAAGAAAGGACTGAGTATCCCCAGGTTTAAGAACCTTCCCCAAAGTTGCAGTAGCAATGATTAAAAAGAAGCAAGAACAAAGAAACTTGTATTTGTAGGAGCGGTAAGAACTCTTGTGATACAGGTTATAAATCAAGACTGAAAGAAGCGATGGTGGTTTTAGGCAGCACGCCTACATACACACACAGAAAGAAGCAGTGCTCCACACATGCTGCAAGGACCATACACACAGAAATACACATAGGACCAGTATACTTCCACAAATACCCTGATAAGACCAAGTACTCATATACACATATACAGCTTTCTGCAGTCACCAAACATCACACATCTGTCCCCCTCACAGAGTAACATGTAAAGTTTTGACTGCTCTACAAGTACAGAAGCATCTGCATTTCCTGGAAACAGTGAGGAAACAGGCTGAGATTCCCATCTACTACCAACCACTGCCTGTTCACAGAGATGCTGAGGTTTGTTTCTAGGCTTACACTTGGGGCATTGGGTGCAGAAGCAGACAAAAGCCAGAAGCTCGTCTGGATGGTGAGAAGTGTCAAGCAGAACACAAGATTGATGCATCGGACTTTCACACCTGGAATTTTGGTTGCCTAAGATCTTTGGCCACTGAACAGAAGTCCCAGACAGCAGCCAAAACAAGATAGTAAAGAGGATGGAAAAAAACATCACCTCAAAACTAAAAATTTAGGCTATTTTCCCTAAAGACCTAATACTGATGGGGAGTCTAGCTCATTTAATTATGTTTAAGCCATTCTGCAAGTAAATCTACCTCTGCTGACTGTCCTGGCCTAAGGGAAACTCTGAAAGAACATAGCTTTGAACACAAAATTATGCCGGAAAAGTGCTTGTCTCTAGGACAGTTTTATTGCTTTTCCTGGTCCCCAGGGGACCACACACTTAAAATATCCGAGGGACAAGGGTTGTCCATGAAGTCCAAATCACTGGACATTTAAATAAGTCCACTGGCATTTTTAACTGTTCTCAGCATCTGTGGAGGAGCCTGGAATGACAGCCTGGAGATCCAATTCACTTTGCTCTCCAGAGAGCAGAAGCAGAAGCAGTCCTACCTTGTTACTGAGAAAATGGGACATTATGTCTTGAACCACTTCGAAGTCTCCCACATCATTTATTGCCCCCATTAAAACACTACCTGCTGTGGAGATGCTACATTTCTAGCTAGGGAAAAGCCTGTAGCACAGTAGAGGTTTCTTAGCAGCTGCTGAAAGAAAACCTACTATTTATCATTACCAGTGAAAGCCCCCTGATCTGTCTTCACCATGAAGTTAAGTGGCAGAAGCGTTGGACTAAAGAAGATCTTATGTTCTTTCAAAAAGTACTTCTCTCTACCACCCTGTTCTCTTGCCACAGTTTAATTTCAGCCACCATTTCTCAAAAATGCATATTCCTCAGCAGCCAGGAAAACTGACTCCTCGACCCTTGTGTGCAGGGGAGAAAGGGGAAATTGTCACAAGGAGAGCTCCACCTCTTCTCCCTCAGCTTCTCATGGAGAGTTTAAAGAGAGATATTAAAGAATGAATTAGTCTATACTCCACGCCCCCCATCACAGGCTGTAGGGGTACTACCAGAAGGATCTAGAACAATCAAGCATCACCCTTGCAGAGGCAACTGCACCTTACAATGCTGCATTAAAAACTGCTGCTGTAAATCAGGTAATAAGAACACTTGCCCAGGGCCACAGATCAGAAGATCATTGATAATCAGCATGGCTTCAGGACAGAGAACTACAAACTGTCAAAATTTTTCTTTTCTCAAGTAAATTAATTTGTTGAGAATGGGGGTACAGAGGAAATTTAATTCTGCAACCAATTTATCCCAGAAATATGCCCCTTTGTGAACTATATTGTCAGAAAACTAAGGATGGAAATCGTAAATCAAATTTTCTCTCCTTCAGACAGATTTAGAAAAGGGATCATCAAAGACAGTTTTAGTGAACTTCAGGGGTTCCTCTGAATGTGGCAAACTGCAAGAGGTAAAAGGAGCTTTGGTCTGAATTCTTCTTCCATAGCCATGACTACACAACTGCAAGTAGCTCCAGATGATTGTAACATAAACAGGAAGGGAAGTGTTGCCTTCGCTGCATGAAGCTCCCCTTCCAACAAGTGCTGATGAAATCAGTCTGTGTAGATGAGTCCATCCACAAGCCAGAAGGCTCCTCTTCCTGCAGCTGCATGGACAAAAAGAGGAAGCTTCACCTCATGTCCTGCTGCAGCACAAGGGCTTGAGGAGCTCCCCAGGCTCCTGGGCTGCTCCACCCTTATTGATCAAGTCCCATTTCCTGGGATGACTTTTGACAGGCTGGTCACAACCCATCAGTCCTTTTGCTAAGGAAATTAACTAAGGAATTGTCCTAAGACAGCTGAAGCCAGTTCTTTCTGATTGATTCCACTTCTTTCGAATTCTTGATTAAAAAAGGAGTCAACAAATCCTTCTCTTTGACCTGTCACTTTGCATATTCCACATTTCAAAGTTCCTACCACCTTGCATCCCCTCCAGTCAAAGTCTGTTGTCCCTGTTCCCTGCCCTCCCTCCTATTCCTTAGCATTCCTGGTACTCACTGTGGGTAAGAGAGATCCTGTGAGAACACTTTCTCCAGAAGAGAAGTCAGAGAAAGAAGGACAAATAGTTTATTAGCCAACAAGGAGGCTCCAGGCACCACAGATGTAAGATTTGCCAAACCTCATGAGATCATTAGTTTTATTTATTTCCCATTCTGTATTGTGTATTATTTCAATCTCTCCAAGTGCAATAGCAATAAAATTGAAATACATCTATGGAAACACTTCCAATTAACACAAGGTCAGAAAAATTACATTAGAGACCTCCACAGCCCATAAAGAAGAAAAACACCCCACACCTCCCTATACCACCACTCTCCTCAGAAACAGCCTCAGCAAATAGGCAGGAAGTGCAACTTTGTCTTAAAGGTCAGCGACCTTTTGCCTATGTTTTAGCAAGAACACAGTAGAAAGTATCAGTGTCTAGCAACCTGTGCGAAGACCACACCACCTGTAAGCTACATGCACAAATCTACAGATTTCAGTCTAGGCTGGAGCATAAAGCTATAAAATACTGAAGATGCAAAGCCACAGAGGGCACTGAAGAAAAAATTCAGTACCTTCACTGCATCAGAAACAAAAAACAACATAGATCCACCACTGACAAAGACATGTACTGTAGGGTCAGTGTATGAGAATTATTCAATGTAATGTCTTACCCTCACTATGACTTCGGCATAGGCTCCTGTATATCAAGTAGCAAGAGAGATAATGACTGACGACAAGAAGGGAACAAAAACCAAGAAAAACCAAACAAAGATATTTTTAAACCACCAGGGTGCTATTTCTTGTCCGTATGTCCAACACAAAACCTTCATGTTCTGACTTCGCTGAGCTTTGCACAACAATCCTGTCCAGCACTACCTGAAGGGAAAATGTGAGAAGAACATGAAAAGACTTCCTGTGCATATACACCTCACATGAAGAACCAAGCAAAGACTGCCGTCCCACCAGAGGACAAAGATTGATTTTAGGCCCCAGAAAGAGAAGCTGGGTCAGGAACTGCAGTACCACTTTTACAGCATCAGTATAACTGTAATAGTCCGGTTTGCAGCAACAGGATAGCAATTCTGGAGCAAGGAAGTGGGAAAAGCCAGAGGGCAGCAAGGAAAAGATACAAGTTTTGTATGCTGCTATAGAGGATGGTAGCTGGGTGATCTGTGAGGGAGGCTTTTCAAGAATAGAACACCTTCTTTTTACTTTAATTTTTAGAAACCATCTTGCAAAGTTGTGAAGCTGTCTAAATATTTATAATTTATTCTTGTATCTCCTTCCAATAATTTCTATGTCTTTCCTGCCATGCAGCTGTGCCTGCATTCACCATACTCTTTGTAAGCCCTCAACAAGGAGCACAGCTTCAGATTTATGTAGGATCACAGAATCACATAATCATAGAACGGCTTGGGTTGGAAAGGACCTTAAAGATCATCTAGTTCCAACCCCCTTGCCATGGGCAGGGACACTTTCCACTGGACTGGGTTGCTCAAAGGCCCATCCAAACCGGCCTTGAACACTTCGAGGATCTCAACCTTGACCTGGTTTCCATCCCTAGCTGGTTTATCAGAAATCAAGGTCTGGTTATTCCATCAGCATCTGCAGAGATTTGCATTTATCACTGCAGAGCCTTCTGGACCAGAGAGAGATGGTCATGTCGTCTGAAGAAGGTACACAGGCTAAGAGTATGTTCTTTTTTCAATACCAGAATCATCTGGTTCATGTTTCTGGCTTCCTGAAACACACAAAAATATCCATTTGAATAGAAGTGAGAGGAAGTCCCTAACACTGCTTCTTTCACTGAGAATTTCAAAATAGTATTCAAAAATTTGAGAAAAAAAACCCAAACAAAACCCCAAAACAGAATAAGTGTGTACTCACTTGTGGCAATAGAAGACAATGGAGTGTCACTTTTCAAACTTCTCAAATGTCTACAAAAAGCTAGGGTGCCACAAAGAAAACAAGCACTTCAAATAAAAGAATTATTTGCATTGAAATACTAATTTTCCACCAAAAAAACCCCAACTTTCAGAGGTTTTTTTGCAAGTTAACTCAATAGGAGTTGCTTTTGGCCAGAGTCATTAAATACATATGTTTGCATATGTAGGCCTCTTTCCCAGGGTCTACACTTAAGTACTGTAACAAATCAGCATCAACAGCTCTTCAGGTTACACATCACTGAGACAAAGCCCCAGTAAGCACGATAGAGGAATCAGTCTTAACCAGTGCTTCTTCTAGGATAATAGTCACACTTCCATAACACAAACATCTTCACTATATCCCTTTTGGTGCATTTGTCTAAATGAAATTATACTAAGAGCTTGCCTTCATGGGACAATTTACCAATAGAAGTCATAATAATTGAGAAGCCCTCAACTTGAAGTCTCTTGCTGATCTTCTATCATCCCTTTAGAAAACCTCCACTTGCCTTTCACTTTACATCCATACTTGTCTCAGAGATGGCAACTGAGGTGAGGCACAGCACCCAACACAAGGGCAGAAAGGTAGCACACAACATCCCAGGGACTTGAGACATGGGCTTCATCTTCATTTTGCATCCTTTTTTATCCACTTTGACCCTGGATGCATAGCAAGCCAAGTCAAACAGCAACCCTCCATGACATCCTTAACCTGCTACTGGGCTCTACAGAAAGGTTCAATATTCCTCAAGGCTCCCTTCTCCTGAGTACCTCCATTCTGATTCTAGAATCGACACCTAATATCCCCAAATTCTATTTTTGCCCACTGTTCCCCAGTTCTGCTCTCCATGGCTTTCACTGTGCCCCCTCACACATGCCACTTGGTCTCTGAGGGCTTCTCCTAAAACATGTTCTGACATTCACACAGGTCCGCCTATTTAGCCCTTGAGCCTCTTCTGAAGGCTCCCCTGTGGTGCCCTCTCTGCTGCAGCAGCCCCCAGGGAACGTGCACACTTCTAGGGGACACATCACCACTGCAGCTGGCCCTTTGATACAAGGAGAAGTCTTGACTGTGGGCACATAGCCTATGCAGGACCTCTGGAACACAGTGCCAACAGAGCAACAGCATGTCTGAAGCAGACAGGAGACCTTGCTGGGACACAGGCTTCTCCTCACTTGAGTCTGCTTGAGGTTGATCTTTTCAGGCTCCCTCTGTACCAGATGAAGCAAAGGTGCTTTTGAGCAGTGGTCTGACCTCCAGGCACTCTGAATTGCCTCCTGGAGGACTCAGTCTCGCTACTGGTCACTCTTTCAACCTTATAAATTTCATCTCCCTTTTTCCTGAGATCCCAAGCTCTGAGCCTGCTCAGAAGACGAGTGGCCAAGTAGCACCCCAGCTACCAGTGAGGCTTTGTGCTAAGCTCCCCCCGTCCTGTGAGTCTGTGCTTGGATGCCCTGTTTTCCTCAGCTTCCCTCATCATTCACATTGTCTACCTTCTCCCACAGGCAATGCACAAAAAAGGCAAAGGTCTCCCTTTCTGGAGCAGGATTTGAAAACATCTAATCCTTCACTCACATTTCCTTAATTTCAGATCCTAAAAGAAAACACGGGGACTTTCTTCCTCCCTTACCTACCCTTTTTGCTGCCCTCTGTCAGAATTACTCAGCTCTCTGAAGCATTACCAGATACACCATGTAGGAAAGACATGGCAGAAGAAATTAAATAGTATTGTTAGGTATCTATAATTACCCCAAGTCATTTTTTCCCACAGTGCAGCAATTTCAAATCTCTCACAGCACTCTCTTTGGAAAGCAGATGTTGACCATGTCAGCTGTGTGCTAAGAATGCATTTTCATGAGTTGCGTTTCTTGGAGTTTGCAAAGTGATGGTGGTGGTGGAGGGGGGTGCTCCTGGAAAATTCCACCCGTGCAGGCACAGAGCAGGCAGTACAGAGACCTGCTGGGCTTCTCAGCCCCCTCTCTCATCACAGCACAAACTGGGCCCCCTCTCCTCATACTAAGGAAATTTCTTCTACCTTCCTGCTCATAGGAGGGCAGGCAGGGCTGCTGGGGGAAGAACATATCTGGGAGAGGGAGGATTTCTCTCCAAGGTGGCTGTGTTCCTCACCCTCCAGAGCAAGACATGGACAGAGATTGAACAACAAAAATAAAAAATCTGGTGGATATCTCTGCTGTCAGTTCCTCTCCACCTCTCTCACATTTGGTCTGTCCTGTCCCACAGTCAACAGCTACAGCAACCAAGCTCCCAGCATGTACACCAGACTACTGTTTGGCATCTTCTAAAAGAACCCACTGTTTCCTGATATTAAATCTAAAAGCACTCTTGCTCTACCCCTTGCCTACCCATTACACTTTAATTACACTCACTTGGATTGTCCTAAAGAAGTCCTTTCTTTTCTTATTGATTATTCCCTTCAAACACTTGCAGAAAATTATCATACCCTCTATTTGGCAAAAGTATATACTTGGGAAAAATCTACCCTCAGCAACCAGGCAAGGGTCCAGTAAGACACAGGCTAGCCAGAGAAAACAGGTTTTAACTTAAGTTCAAGTAGCATTGCATGATAAACCCTGGGAATACTTCAGCATGTTTATTTGAGACAGGGGATTTCTTAATGGAGAAAGTTTCTAGTGCTGATTTCACTAGACTGTACTCTTTTAATCTTTATTTGTAAGATAGTGTCTCCATTAGTCCCAGGCTAGAGCAAGATATCTGGGCAATGAGCAGGAAAATATATACACACAGAGGACTTACTCTGGGACCAAAACAGGACACAGAACACAGATGAGAACAACTGTTCAAATACAGACTAGGTATTCTCTATGGGTCTGTTCCTCAGCCTTCCTGAAAGCTGAGACCTCAAACAGCAGTCACCTGTAAGAAAAGGAACAGGGCATGAAGCTTGTGGAAACTACAAAGGCAGGCTGATCTATACACAGAACAAGCTTGAGGAAAGTAGCTGTCCACATGTAGCCCCTGTAAAAGGCAGAAAAGCTAGAGAAATGAGATGCTGCCATAATCCTAGCGGTCTTTACAAAGCAAACATAATTTAATGCAGCAATACAAAGAACTCTGGCCTCGGTGAAAATGTGCACACATCTAAGAAGGAAAGCAAATAGCTCCCACTTCTAAAAAAGAACAAAAGTAAAGCACTCGCCTGAAAGAAGTGACCTGAGCAATCCTGAATTCTTAAAACACCCGGATGACGCTTAGAGCAAACAGTTAAACTCGGCGTGCAGGAGCTAATCGCCAGCAGCAGACTGCAGAATGGACTCTTTCTATTATTTCCAGATCTCCCTGCTTGGATGGTGAGACTGTCATACGACACTGGAAAACTTGCAGCACACCCCTGCTGTCCAGTGCTGCACCCAGTATAAGTTGATTTACCAGCAAAGACTATTTCTTGTCAAGAACCAAGAGGTTATATAAATCAGGATGGATCTACTGGGAGAAAAAAAGGATCTGCAACACCTATTAGCATTAACATTGCACTGCGCACAGTTTTTCCAGTCTTGTAGGGGTCAGTACTGCATGCTCCAACACTGACCAAAATGGTGTTCTTCTGATGTTGTGCAAAAAATGATTTTTCAAAGCAAGGTCTGAACAATACACACAAAAAAAAAAAAAAAGGTATTGCTTCAGTCTAAACCCAGGTTCATTTGCTTTTTAGAATTTTTCACTAATCAAACTCAGCCACTCAACACACACACAAAAATAATGTTCTTTATCAGACATGATTAATAAAAGTGATGGAAATTTGGATCCAAATACACATCTACAAAGACACCTCAGGTACACACTAGCAAAGGGGTTTAAAAAAAAAAAAACAAGAAAAATTCTAGTCCCAAAGGCTAGACCTCTCTCATGAGGGGTGACAGAGACCACAGTTCAAACCTCCATTCCGAGTCAGACAGAAGTGATTTGAATGCAGTTTTCCCACTGCCTAGTAGTCTGTCCTCACTGTTTGGCAAACAAGGCTCTGGGATCTTGGGGAATGTGCTGCCATTTCCTCCTCCACATCACCTCTGTGAATATCTAAAGGCTTTTGTGAGTCTATGAAAACACTAAGATGTCAGCTTTCATTTAGAGCAATAAAACTTCCAAAATAAATCCTCTATATCTGGCCAAAATTAATTAATATTTTCATTGATCCTGAATTGTGTTTTTTTCACAGACTCATTTTTTCCTCCCACCATATTTCTGAGGCTTAGGCATCATCATCTGGAAAGTGAAGGACACAGGCCTTGTCACTCCTGGTATTTAATGATCTGTGTCATTTTCCCCAAAAACAGACTTTATGGACAAAACTGGGCAGAGTCTAATAAAAATTCCTCACCTCCTTCTGTTTGAGACTCCTCTTTCTTACCCTACATGGCTATGCAGTGCTATTTTGCATCATTAAACAGCCTAACCCCATTCCACCATACGAGCAGCTGAATAGTTACTCATAGTGAAATGTTGCCTGTATGTTAATTTTGCAAAGTGCTTAGGATCCTTCTCGTAGGAAAGAACAATAGAGATGTAAGTCATTATCGTGTACAGGAACTGAGAAAATAAACCTAAGGGAAACAAGCACCAGAAACTGTCACACGAAATGCAGACCAAGTTGAAAGCTTAAACAGGAACAAGAAAAAGGCTGTCAAACAACCTTCCAGGCTTGGCATGGTGGGAGACATTGCAGAATGCAGCTAGCCCAGAAGGAAATTAAATAAGACTAGCAAACTTCTGACTCAGCAGAAGACAGCACAACTCCCAGCACATTTTAGAAATAAACCTAGGTCAGTAAATGCCAGGTCTTTTCACAAAGAAGAAAGACCAAAGGATGATGATAGAAATTCAGCCACCACTACAAGGCAACGAAAGAGTGAGTGCTGGGATCTAATGTTACCAAAGGCAGTCTGAAAAAATTACAGACTCGGGAAAAACACAGTTCAGGCAGAGGGAAAACAAATGATGCTGAACATATTGTATGCTCAAATCGATGACACTGAACGCATGCCAGAGTTCATGAGCAGCGAGAATAACTGAAGCACAGAGTAGCTCCAGTGATAACCACAGTTTTAACACTGGAATACCTTTGAAAAGCAGAGAAGTGAACACATAACCGTTTGGAGAAAATCACAGGGGAAAATACTGTCCTGGTCTAGTAAAAAATATTATCAAGATGCAGTTCAGCATCAAACCAACTCAACCACATACAATCAGGGTTCAAACCCAAAGCAAGGAGCGTGTGACAACAAGTAGAGAAATGCTGGCCAGAACCAACACCAGAGGAGAGAAAGAAACCAAGCCAAAGAAACAACGGTCTTACTGAAAAATAAAGTCTGAGCAATTTCATATTAAGAAAAACTTATTTCAAATTCATTCAGAAACAAATGCAGCCAGACTTTTACTCTAGGAAAAGCAAACTGTCAAAATCCTAGCAAAAACAAATGGAAAAGAGAAGAAGGAGGAAGAGAAAGAAAAAGGCAATAAAAAGAAAAACGCAGGGTCTTATGAATATGCAGTGCCTCCCTTCTCTCAAGCCCCACAGAAAGAAAACAGAGCCTCCAGTTAATAACATTCAGATAACGTAAAAATAGAAAAAGCAAAGGATTCACAGGCCAAGCAAAGATGTCATTGACATGAGACAGTCTCAAGCAAATGCAACTGAACAGATGAAAACACACCCTCAGGCACTGGGGGGCACGTTCACTCACTGTGAGTCTCCTTCAGCAGAAGCTATGCTAGTGCTTTCTCCAGACTCAGTTTGGTTGGCTGATTGCTTTCTCTGCCCTCATATCTTCATGCATTTCAAATGTTAAAGCTGCCCAAATTCCCATGCTTTCCTCAGCTGCCTTTTTAGGGCACAGTCTGGACACCAAAAGTAACAGGAAATAAACTTCCAATGGCACTGGGGTAACCTGTGTCATTTCTTGGTGCCACAGACTCCCTGAAGTGATTGCCACCATACGACTGGGCACAAAGCAGGGGAAAGTGAAAGTGGCCATGCTGTGCATTTATCCAGCATAAAAGGAGACACAACCGGTTTGTGTCACTCCTGAGTGGAGTCCAGATGGAGCAATTACTGTTGGGCTGATAAAGTCATAGAATCATAGAGTATTAGAATATCCTGAGTTGGAAGGGACCTCAAAGATCACTGAAGGCCAACTCCTAGCCCTGCACAGGAACATCCCCAAGGGTCACACCATGTGCCTGAGAGCATTATCCAAACACTTCTTCAACTCTATCAGGATTGGTGCTGTGATCACTTCCCTGGGGAGCCTGTTCCAGTGCCCAACCACCCCCTGAATGAAGAACCTTTGACTAATATCTAACCTAAACCTTCCCTGACACAGCTTCATGCCATTCCCTTGGGTGCTGTCACTTGTCACAGAGTGAGGAGATCAGCTCCTGCTGATCTTCTCACACTTCCCCTTATGAAGAAGAGTTGGACTAGATGATCCTTGTGGGTCCCTTCTAACTCAGAATATTCTGTAATTCTGTGAAGCTGTAGACTGCTATGAGGTCTCTGATCAGTCTCCTCTTCTCCAGGCTGAGCTCAGTCACTTGAGTCAGTTCACTTGTACATGGAATTTGGGGGGAAAGTCATTCTTGTGCTCAGATTGAAATTAGAGAAGAGTTTTGGCCTGAAGTGAAGGCAAGGAAGGGGATTCTTAACTGTCAGTGTCTAACACTTAGATTTTTTACAATTACATACTTTTCTTAAAAATGGGCAATAAACAAAATGAAAGCTTCAGAAAATTTCATTTTTGCATTACTTTTTTTTTATCAAAGCAGATTTATGTTACAAAATGGTTTTACTACATTTAAATGACCTAATTTTTTTCCGGGTCCAAAAAACATTTTGTGTGGACTCAAAAAGGAATATGAAATTGTTTTCATTCACCAAAAGCTACAAAACAACAGCTGTAATCCCAATTTTTTTCATTTCCAACAAAATCAAACAACCCTTCCTGTTTTTTGAGGATGTTGTGGACTGTTCAGGGATGATAAGATGAATCCCTGCTCCTGTGTTGTGATAGGAATATGTAATTACTATACCCATGCTTGAAAGTTTGTCTTCCCACAGCAGCTCAGCTGTCACCTGAATTAAGATGTGGATGTTTATTGTCAACATGCTGGGATGAGACATTCCCACAATCAATGAAAAGCTCATGACTAAAGGCACACAGATATACAGCAGCATCTGACATGCTATGGAAACCTCCAAACTGCTGGCAAGCAAGGAGGGGTTTGGACCAGAAGCAATGTGGCTCTGACACTAGCACACCAGCCCTGCACTGGGAGTTCATGCTGCATTGCAAGAGGTGGCCTTACCACAGGTTTTCTGGTTCTCTGTAAAGTTAGGATTATCCACTCAGATGTTAAGAGGACTGGAAATTTTCCAACAGCCCATGGTATTTTTGAGCTGCTGCACCTTCTCAGCTGCAGCTCTCAAAGCAGGCGAAAACACCTTTACTGCTTTTCTCTGTCTGCCTTCATACTCTCAATGAGGCTCCCATAAACCTGCACAAAGGTGGTTAAAATTCTCCACTGCCTATCAAAGCCTTCACAAGAGTTAGGCAGTTGGTGTGTAAAGCCTGCTGCCTACCATGCTGACTAATGTTGTCTGATTGTTCCCTTGTACTCCCCCGTTGGTCCATCTGTACCCATCTGCTGCCTTTTGTCTTCTAATTAAAGTGTAACCACTTGGGGATAGGAGACACCTTTCTTGTTAGCGTTCACTCAGCTCCCCGCAGAGCTGAGTCCCAAGTCCATAACTGGGTGCTGGTGACACCAATGGTGATGTGCGAGAGTTGACTGCATGCACATGTGGCAAGGGGAAACAGTGGTGCGTCTCACTGGGTGGCATGAGCAAATCAGCTGAAAGAAAGCCCCAGCCTCGGGCTCTCATCCAGAATATAACCATGGTGAGGGCAGCCTTCTCCTGTGGTTGGATGTTGTTATCACATTAGTACACTGAACAAAATCCCTAAGGCTCCCCTGTCCAAAGAGTCAGGTTGGCAACGTTGGTAAAGGTCAGGTGGCTACTATCACCCTTATCAGCTACACCAGCACAGAAGTAGTAGAAGGTATTCTAACTACAGCTCAGGCTTAATAAAGATCTCCAGATATTCCAACATCTGATTTGCATAAGAGGACAAGGTCTCTCCAAGAAGCTGTCACTGTTTCAATGTAAGAATTCCCTCCGGTAGCCAAGGAGTAGGGTCTGGTGGAGAAGAGCCAGAGTACTTTTCTGCAGGCTCATGAATCATACAAATACACTCCAAAATTCAAGCAAACAAAGTCAGGAACTGCATCAGCAAGAGACAAAGAGAGCGAATAGCGTATACTGACATAACACACAGTGGTTAGGAGGAGATACCAAACACATCCTCTTTGGTCAAAGACCTAGACTAGCGTATTATTGCAGGATGCAGTAATCCAACAAAGACATCATTTGACCAGTATAGCCACCAGATTTACACAGGAGGCTTCTTCAGAAAGATTGTTCCATTTATCATCTGATAAGGAAAGCTTTGCGTGGCACTTGCATCTGCCCTTCTCCTTTGGAGTCAGTGTAAGATTAACACAGCCATAATTAGCCACAAATACATACAGTTACATCCTGGACAACTATGAGAAGTCAGGCCAAATCCTGGCAGTGGGTGCAGCATAGGTGCACAGATAAAGCCATCTGGTTGTCTGATTGAATCAGGGTCATCAACAGACCCATCAGATGTGACCTAGATCAGGTTTCTAAGGGACATTCACTTGGGAGGGAGGTATCCATAAAATATGTATTCTTTGATGCAAGCCTGCTGTCTAATGAGAAGTAAGGCGTTCAACAAATTGTGGACTCTTAGAAAAATGTCCAGAAAGAACACTTTAAAAATAAGGGGGAAAATGCAAGTACAGACTCCCGTTTTAATTTCAGCCATATGTGCTTAAACCCAGAACAGTCCATCTGCCCTAAGTGAATCTATATCCTTCTAAAAGCAGGTTCTATGGGAACAGATTCAGTCACTAACTCTGAGTAGGTTTAAACAAACTCCTATGCCATTTCTCCTCAGGGATAATGAGTCATAAATCCCCATGTACACAGAGAAATTAGCAAAACAAGACTGAACGGCAAAAACAATCCAATTTTGTCTCACTGTAAAAGGAGTCTGTGGAATAAAAAATCATTTCCTCTTTGGACATGCAGGCAAGATGCCAAAATTACACACACAAAGCAGAATCCAACTAAAGGCAATAACTTCTACCCCATGGAGACAAGCATACCTGTGCATGCATGTGTAAGTGATCAAAAGGCTTGCTTAGGTGGGCAACAGATAACATGAGGAAGAAACTGTCTCACACAATCTAATAATTTTTCCAAATGCAGAGGAGGGCCTTCAGAGAAGGCTGGGATTTGTACAGCTGCAGTTTTGACCTCACAACCCTACATTCTTGTTCCTCTGTTATTTTTAAAGAGCCTTCTTTAAGAAGGCTTTTCTTCTTTAAGAAAGTGAAATAAAAAAAAATCTAAATCCTTTCTTCTGTTAAGCAATATAACAGACACATGATTCATATTATTTCTTCACAGAGTGGTCAGTGCCACATGGACCCTTACTAAAAGCCAAAAATACTGATCAGATTTTCAGTCTTCTTCCTCCTCTCCCTAGTTATTTCTGCCACTGGAACACTGAGGCACACAAAGAAATGACAGTGAATATTTCTTTTAGCCCACAGAAAAACTTCAGATCAGGCCTGAAGGCCTGATCATCATCAAATGCTACAGCCTCTTCAATGTCGCTGTGGTCTTCATCAGCTCTCTAAAGTTGCAGAGTTCAGAAGGTGACAAGTGCCTCCACAAAGGCTTTTGTTTGCAGCCATCCGCAGTAGCCTTCCATGTGCCAACTGCCTGCTTATACAAAAGGTACATGGTAGAAGCTTGCAGAAATTATGTCCTTACTGGACCAGGCTTGAAGTTTCTGCTGATCAGCTTGTCCATAACCCAGGTTTTCTTTCCTATCATATAAGTGTTTTTTTTGTGAGACACTCTTCAGGTTCACCTTGCTCATCTAATCACAGAAATGTAGGCTGGCAGAGAACCACAAGAGATCACTTACTGCATACACCAGCTCTGAGGCAGGACAAGATAGGTTGAGATCCCACACTGCTGGATATTCTTCTATGTGTCCTCCAGCAAATGAGCCTCTAACAACAAATGAGCTTCGCCATGTCTCATGCCAACAATTAGACAGCTCCCTACATATCTTAGTGAAATCCTTTTGCTTGAAAATACAGCAAGATGTCTTTTTTCTGTCTACTGTGGGCATGAAAAGCAACTGACCATAATGTCCTATTTATGACAGTTGTTTAGCTATCCAAAGATTTATCCTGTTCCCTTTCCTCTTTTTTTTAGATAATCTTTTTTTAGAAATCTTCATTTTTCATTTTTCTCTTCTAAATCCTTCTTTTCTTTCTGCAAGTCCCTCCCACATCCAAAGGAAACCCTTCCCAAGCATGGATGGGCATAACACTGCTCTGTCCCATGCTAGGGACAGGGCCACACAAGTTCACAAACTCACGTGGACTATGATCAAGGCTGAACACACTTCTGGAAAGGCTACGTGGCAGAAAGTAGTGGCACAATTTTCCACCCTGTTGCAGTATTAGGAAGTCCTGGGAGTCTACAGCCACTGAGGCAGCTGACAGCACATCAGAGCAAATGGCCCCATTTCCAGGGAGCGTTAATGTGTGCAATGGTGTATGGGTACAGGCTAAGAGGAGCCTGTCTGAATTTGCAATCATGGCCACACTGATGGCTAGAGGAAGCAGAACAGATGCTGCTAATTGATTTTCAAGAGTTCAAAAGTCAAACACTGATAATTATAGGAGCAGCAGCAGCAGGCGAACATTTTATCTGCTGAAGGGGGTGAAGGTTGATAGGGCAGAGGATTAGCACATGCAGCAGGGAGGATGAATATTTTAATGTAAATTTCCCATCGGTCCTCTAAGATGGCCTGTAGTGGCACCCTGACCAAACCCATCACCTGGGGCTCTGCTTGTCCAGACAGGAAGAGTAGTTAATGGAGCATGAATGGTAAGAGATGGAGGTGGTGTCATGAGCCTCGTGGAAAGGTGCTCTGAATCCCCAGTGACACATCTAAGAGAAGAGGCAGAGATGCATCAGCAAAAGGGAGAGGCAGAGCACAACCTAGTGATAGAAGTGACGCAAAACTCACTAGAAATTAAAGTACAGGAAGAATCTCAAAGAGGCCCTCAGAGATCATAACATTTGTGTCATCCTCAGGTTTGCTGGGGGGAAGTGAGGAAGCAGATAGGAAGAGCTTGGAGCTAATGGGACAGGACTGCTGTGCACAGAATCGGTAGAAAAGGAAGATGTGAACAAGAGCTGGAGAGACCAGCACTTGCTAGCTCTCATGAAGGGATCATGAACACAGAAATGAGTCCTCATCATAAGGGTGATTATAGGAGAATGGAGGAGAAAGGCAACTAGTGAAGAAAAATGCTGGGTGAAAACTCTTCCCACACAAAATATCACAGCCCACTGACACAAAACCCAGTGTAGTATTCAACCTCTGGCTCACTCTGTAACACCTCTGGCCCCCGCTCATCACTGCACTGAAGCATGGCCCTTCATGGGGCATAAGGGTAGACCTCCTTCACCACCTTCATCTGCATACCTGCAACTCTGTGATAAATGCAACAGGGGCATCTAGGCACCCAAAGCACACCTAGGCTGTCTGGCCAGTGACGCAAAGAGCTCTACTAACTAGCTGACTAAAAGGTAGTGAGGGAAGGCATGCAGCCTTCTTTCTAAAAGGAGCAGAGAACAGAGAAGTGAATGAAATGCAGCATGTTTGCTTATCACAATGGTTAATTCATGGTTAAAATGGCAGAAGAGCTCAGGTTACTGACCCTTTGCAGAAAATGGTTTCTGTACTTGAGAAATCCTTTCATGATTGTCAGCCCTAGAAGGTTTCAGCTTGTCTGAAAGACCCGTAAGGAGATTTATCATCATCAGAGTCTGGGGGCAGCTGCAGCTCTTCTAGAAAATGAATTCCTGTTCTGAAATAACTGGTGAGGTTTTGAAGATATTTCTTCCCAAATTGGGATGAAAAATCAAAATTGCAAAAGATTTCACAGACCTGAAATGCTGAAACAGCTCAGTCACTGTCTGCATCTTTGCTGCTCAGAAAATGGAAGATTTCACACCTGTTTTAAAATGTATCTTTATATATCTATACTCTATAAGACATACCACTCTATTTGCCATCTTTCAAGAATCAACTGCACCAAGCTGTACAGAGCTGCAAACTGTGTTACTGAATCCAGAGGAGATTAATAAAAACAATCAAAAGACTAGAAAACATGACCCATCAGGAGGGACTGAGCAAATTCTTGTTTAATCTACAGCAGAGATGACTGGGAGACAACATGATAGCAGCCTTCAAACACACATAGGGAAGATAAGAAGAGTGTAAACAATTCTCTATGTCCATTAGGGAGATGCCAAGCATTAATAGGCTTAAAGTGCAGCCAGGGAAATTTAGGTTAGACATCAGAAAAACTTAGCAGGGTAAGGAGAAAGTAGCTATGGAAGAGACTGACTCAGGATTTCATGGGGTTTCTAGCATTGAAGATCTCTCAAAACAGGTGAGACAAACATCTGTCAGGAATAATTTAGTCTAGTTGAACCCTCCCTTGGGCACAGGAAGGGATTAAATGACCACTTGATGTTTCTTCTAGGCACACCATCTGATTATGGATAAAAGTGTGCAGCAATGTAGTTAAAGACTGAGCTATAGTGAATGCACACAACTAGACCAAATCAGTGTTTCCCATGCAGCCTTTAATCTCTTGACTCCTACTGCCTGAGTGTTTGCCTAAAAATTGCCAGGGCAAAGCATCTTGCTAATTTATATAAAATTAGTGAGAATTTGGGCAATCTTACACTGTAAAGCATTGCACTTATAAAGGTATTGGGATTATGTGCTAATAATATATGAATAATTTCTGACTTGTATTGTGGCATTGCCTGGGAGCTGTTGTTAAGGGCCAGTGCTCTGTTGACCTGACTCTCTGCAAACATGGAACAAAACTATCATCTTTGCCACAATTATCTCTGTTTCACACTTATATTTTTAATGTTTGTATTTCTGCTGAGTGGAAAAAAAATTAGAAAAAGAACATGAGGTTTCAGGTATGAAAGGTTTCTGTCTGTGATCAGAAAACGTTGGAAATGAATATGTGTTTTTCAGGAAGAACCTGCCAGCATGAAATTCAGCCTGCTTAGAGTTTGATTAAAATAATCTGATCTTCTCACTGAGCGAGACACCCACTTCAAGATAAAATGTATGTGTCCACTGTGCTTTCTTACGACTAATACCATAGTTCATCATAGCCTCATTTCAGTCCAGCCCAAACTCCTATGAAATGAAGAATTGTTTTGGTTTAGTAAGTGGCAAGTAGTCCTCACAGACAGTAAGGTTGAGGCAGGTCCCAAGTCTAACCCCATCACTCCAGATCACCAGGATTCCTTTCAGCAATTGTTTGGTTCATCTGAGAGACCACGGATATACTCTCGGAGACAGAATAATCCCTTTTACCACTCATGGAAGCCACCAAGCCCTCACTGAGGGTGCAACAGGGTAATGCATGTGACAGGCAAGATAAAAACAGGACGGTATTTAGCTGTGCCTCCCCAGAGACTGCAAAGCATTCCAGCAACAGATTCCCCACAGCCAGCCCTGCTAATAATCCCTAGAATTCATGCTGCTATTGCCTCATGTTCCTGCTTTGACAATGGAGTTTTCCCCTGTGAGAACAAATTTGGTGCCAGCTAGGAAAAAATCCTCCTGGACTTTGCCTGGTAGGCTTTAGCAAAGCTGATTGATAGACAGAACCTGACGTGAGGTCTCTGCAGCCTAAGCTTTGCATGCCTAACCCCTGTGCAGTATCCAGACAGCGTGCCTCCAACTATGGCCAAGAGTTGTCCACACATGCTGATGCCATGTCATATGTTTCCTCATACTCCTGTCCCAAACCATACACTCTCATCTGGTCTGCACAGTGCCAAGACCATGAGGTAAACAGGTCCTCCAGGAAAACAGGCACGAGCTGGGGCCTTTCACCTTCTTCCCAAATTCCTGCAACTACTGGAACACCTTAGTGCCTGCTGGGCACTAATGCGATGGCTCTTCTGCCTCCTTCAAAAGCTTTTCCTCTGGCCCTCTTCAGAACACACTTCTCCTGACAGATGCCTATTTCATCCTCATTTCCCCATTAATTTCTTCCTCACTTTCACCATGCGGGTCACTTGAAAGTTCATGCAGAGAATAGGCAGCCAAGGAGAGAAGGCTTTCCATCCTTGGTGGAAAAAAGGGGCATTTTTCTAAGCAATATGCATGCTCGCATCCAGACCAAGTTCTGCTTCATATTTGTCAGTGTTCTGCTGAATTCTCATTGCTTTTGCTCTGACTTCTCACCCCCATCACTTTTTTATATCTCATTTTCCTAGCGCTCAAACTACCCTCCTGCTTCAATTGAGAGCCTTCAGGAGTGCTTGTTCTTAGCCTGGACCACTGACATTTATGTGGGAGGTGAAATGAACCAAAACTTCACACTAACTCAGAAATCCACACCATTTCTAAAATGATGCTTTGGGTTACATGCAAATTATTCCAAAATATGCAAATTTGTATCTTTGAACAACTTGATACGATCTCACATTCACATCCTATTTAATGCACCATCCCATTGCAAATGACACTGGCCAGATACATCAAGCACAGGTAACACTGGCATATATTACTAAGTGTGCCTGTAGCTCAATCACAGTCATTTAGCATACAGAACTTCACTGCCTCCAAGCCATAAATATTTTCTATTCTGCCATCAAAACTCATGGCACAGAGGTCTCTTCTCTGAAAGGCTGGAAAACTCATGTTCAGAGGTTATAGAAAGGAAGCTGATGAATTTTTTATGCATGTTAATGGAAGAACGTAATGGCATTGTGCATAGAGAAGACAAAATCCTTGGTATTGGAGATATGAGTGGTCCAGGATGCAAGAAACAGATTGCCAACCCTTGATAAGAACTACAGAAAGGTGGAGGGGATTATTCGCCTGGAGTCTTCCTTCATCTTCTTCCCTGACACAGTTTGAGAATTACCAAATGTGTCCTACCCTCTCCCACTTCCTCTCCTTGGTCAAAAGGATGATGACCAACTTGGGGTGCATCTGGTATCCGTCCTCACTGAATGACAAATTCCTGCCTTCAAAGGTGACGTTGATCAGGTACCTGTAGGAAAGAGAAAAGAGCAAGGTAAGCATTAATTCTTGAGAACCAAGCTCAAAACAAGAGCCCACCTCCCTCCTGCACCTACATCAGGCAAGTAGGAGCACAGTGCAAACAACAAAAAATCTAAGAGGAAGGGAGTGGGAGAAACAGGACAATTACTCCAGGAATTGGGACAATCAGGCAAGGCAAGGCAACTGCCCTTGTTTTATGACTGTGATATGGAAGTGATATATTGTGTTGGCTCACAAGGAATTCCTGAAAGCATGTCTAAGAGACTCACACACACAGAGAGGTGTGCCCCATGGTCCCTCCCTTTACCTCAAAGGGCAGAGGTATCCCCAGCAATCAGCTATGTAAACACACTCCACAGCCTACACTTTGCTTACTCTCCGAAAGACATTTCACATGCCATTTGAGGACAGCGATGGCCTACACGTGAAGCAGTGGAGACACCTCTCCCCACCCCAAAATATCACAGTAATCATTAGGGAAGCTGTGGAGATCAGAGGAAGGAGCAGCACACCTGAAAGAAGTTCTATCCCTATCAGAGCCAGCACACCTCATGGGGCTCAAAGCGATCCTATGAAGGAGCTTAGGAATAGAGACAAGGATGTTGAGAGAGGCCACTGAAAGTCCTTTTTCCTAGGGACAGAGTCATGCCTTACACCCAGTAAGATCAAATTAAAGGGTGATCAGCCCTGCAGCCAATATTAACGATTCTCTTTGTAAGGAAAGGCCCCTTAATTTCTGCGCAAGGCACTCCCCTTTGGGGCATCTCACGTCAGTTGTACAAATGGACTATTAAATAGTCCACACTCAAATCTCATTTATCCTAAACCCTCTTTGCTCAGCTCTGGCAATAAGGAAGACCTTTAAGTGGACTGAAATTACACCTACACTCATTTCAAGGCCTTACTGCATCATGAGAGAATGTTAAAGTGGTGTTGCTGTAACTAAGA
The DNA here is from genome assembly GCA_013396755.1 of Sclerurus mexicanus. Lineage (NCBI taxonomy): Eukaryota > Metazoa > Chordata > Aves > Passeriformes > Furnariidae > Sclerurus > Sclerurus mexicanus. Next base: position 230,964 of record VWZF01004532.1, on the reverse strand, counting down.
ATCAGGACTATTGTTTTCTTAACTGTTAGACCATCCAGAAATACACTGAGGGGAAGAGGAGGAGGCAAATACACACTTCACAGTTCAGTGGTTTATATGACATCTCCATGGCACTCTGACAGTTTCCCCTGTTCATATATTTCACTTCAATTTACAATCCTGTTGCATGAAGTAGATTTTACCTTTATAAACTTGCTCTGGCACCAGTAGCATCACATCACCGTGAGAGGCAGAGGTGACCAAGCTGCCTGCAGGGCTAGCCCCAGGACTCTGCCTTCCCCTAGTTTGCAAAAGCAAATTACACAAGCAACATTTCTATTACAGACATGAGAGGTTCTTCTGCTCTATTACACCATGACATCAGGAAACATTTCCTAATATTCAGCTTCAATTTGTCCCTTCTGAACTTAATTTGAACCAATTTCAAGAAAATAAAAAAGAGGGAAAAAAAATCTGTTCTTTCAGTGGGTTTCAATCTGCACAGAGACCTCCCTGCTAATCTAATGAAAGCATAAGTATCAGGGAAACTTCTTCAAAGAAATAAAAAAGCAGGTCATGATTTCAGTTTCTTCCTTTTTCAAATGTTTTGTTCTAACTCCATTAATCAACCAAACTCATCCACTAATTCCCCAATGCCAAGTGCAATCAGCAATTATGTTTATTTCTAAAGGAAATTCCACATTTGCTCCATGTTGTGACCTTCAAGGGATGTGTACAGCATTGGAAACACAGCCATAAGGGAGCCCAGCATGAAACGTTTGGAACAGGATGAATTTCAAAGGCAGACTACTGCTTATTTTCCAAAAAACAGAGCCATTCAGCACCCAAACACTGAGAGAACCCCAAAACATCAGCCACATGGAAAATCTTAGCCATGCAATTTTTTGTAATAGTGTAAAACATCCCATGTCAGGACCACACATGCTCTTTTTCTGGCATTTCTTTCCCAGCTGTGTGCATTGCTCTGGTACTGAGGAATGCCAGGCACAGACCATGGGCAGGCAAGGGCACACTACAAGACCTAGTTAGGGCTCTGGTGGTGGGAAGGGTCTTCCAGTGGACCAAGATTACAACTACACTCACTTCATGACTTCTCTGTACTGGCCACCAGAGCAAAGACAAAGAAAGGCTCCAAGAAGAGATGTCATTAGCCTTTATATGCAGCTTTATATGTCAGTAATGAGTAAGTAATGCCAGTATCTAATTAAACAAACAGCAATATTACACAGTTCTCAGTGCTCTTTCCCCTCACACCCAAGAATGATTCCGTTATGGGAATCTCCTTTGCACAGCCTGACAAGAAGAGTTCACAGAAATCAGCAACAGATATGAGACAAAAGGGTGTCATTTTTGCTCATTTTCCACCAGAAAGATTAGAAGCACTAATAATAATCAAGAAGGCATCATCAACAACTCCGATCCTGGGAGCTATCTTGAGATTTACTCTTAAAGCAGCACTAAAATCCTTTGCTTTGCACCTTAATGACTGAAATTAGTCTACAAATTTGGCAAAATAACTCTTCAGAGGGTTTTGTCTCACACCCTTTAGCAATATGTTTACAAAATTTTGCAGGAGGAGTGCAGAAGGAGTGGCTTCCTCCCCATGTTTCCCTGTACTCCTGTACCTTTTTGGATCCCACCACCTAACACAAGGATGCAGGGAGAGAGCAGCACACAGGGAGCTGCGGGGCTTGCTCGGGTGTACTGAGCCTATGTGACAAAGCATCAGGGCTTGAAGGACTCCCTGGCAGGCCAAGTCAGCAGCATGCTGCAAGGCAGTCACACTTGAGTGGCTCTGCCCTCCATAATTATTGCAGCAATAATCACCCCCTTCAGCAGCAGTGCTGCCCTGATACAACAGCACTAGTGCTGCCTGCTCTGGCCAGAGGGACTTGTTTCCTCCCTGAAGCTTACGCACACTCCAGTCCATAAACAGGCAACCAGGGGGCTGAAAGATTCCCTGACATGTCTGAACTGAACCAATAGCTGTAACAGGGCACAAAGTGAGGGCAGCAGGCTGTACATGCAGGTGAGGTAAACTGGGACGAAACTGTGCCTGTAAAGGTCTTAATTCATAAGTCCTTGGATGTTTGGGATTCCAAGATGGAGAGACATAGAGAAAGAGAAAGGGGGCATAGTGGGCATAGACACAGGCAATTTAATTTAATTTGCTAGAAGCACCTTTCAGCAAAAGATTTTGCTTATGTGGGAATTTCTGGAGCTGCTTGATGCAAGCACAGAAAGGCTGAGCACTTCACCGGCCCAGTGGAGATGCAGCAGACACAACGCCCAAACTCAAACGGGTGGCAGCAAAACATACAAGACGCTGTGGAAACTGGCTGACTCTTGTTGTGAGCACTGTGGCGTGGACAAACAGGCAGGAACAAAGAAAGAAGGGACGTGCCCTTGGGCACTAAGCAAATCAGACTCGGGGGATCAGAGTCTCCATTGTGTGCTCTGAGGTAACATCACCCGTCCTAGATGTAAGGCTGTCAGCCCTGCAAGTTAATGGAGAGTGTTTCAAAAGCTGGTTGGCATAGGAAATAGAGCATTAAAACCACATCAGATGGCCAATTTAGGACCAGCAGAGAGATGATGACATTTTAAATGGTTTCAGCCAGTGATGGAGAAAGCCTGGAGAGGCAAATGTGGCAGGCACAGGGGGCTTGAGGGAACACAGAAAGGGTGATAACCAAATTTTTCTCCGCCCCAGAGACAGATGTGAAGGAGATGCATTTGAAGTCAGCTAACCACTCCTACTTCTGCCTCCAGTGCCTTGCTGGGAATCAGCTCCTCCTGAGCCTGCTGACTGGCTGGACAAATTTGGACATTGCGTTGGTTCAGTCCATCACACTCCCTGCCTCACACGTGTGTACCACACACACAGAGTCTCCTGTGTCTTGTCAGTGCTTGTTAAGCTTCGACGAGACAAGCAGCCGGTACGAAATGGCGTGATTATCCTAACATCAACAGCTTCCCTGAGTAAGACAGACCATATAAGTAAAACAGCCTCTCCACAGTCAGCACTGGGGAGTCATCTCAGCAGCCCAACATACAAGGGAAAAACACAGTCTAGGTGCAGGGTGGGGTAAGAAAAGCTGTAGGATACCTCTGCCAGAGGGGATTTGCATGGCAAAAGGAAGGTGGAGTGTGATGCAGGATAAAGGGAAGGGATGAGGATGGAGACCAGCATCATCCTGTTAGGAAACTCACTGTAATGGGAAACTCCAAGGCCAATCATAAGAGCAGTGAGATGAAGGTAGTGAAAGGCCTTTACCTCACAGAATCTGCATGGTAAAATAGCCTTTTTTCCCCCCTAGAGACAGCATTAAAACCCACCAGCCAGAGGTATCAGGGAACAGGCATAGCTGCCTACCCAGACCCACTTCATACCCAGGAAAGAGCAAAAAAAGGCACATTACTGCATTTCAATACAAGTGCCCACGGGTTCAAACCATGTTCTCTTGCTCAACACCAACAAGACCTACCCAACCTGGCATGATAGAGACAGCCTGTACAGAGTACATCTGTGCAGCCCTGCAGCCGGTCCTGCCCACCCCTCTCAGGCCTGCTCCTGCACAAGGATGGACAGAAAGACGGGTGGACTCAAAGGACAAGGAAAAGGGAGTTTAGGACAAGTATAGCTATATACGAATGGGAATTCTGAACTTCAAGTGGCAAGTGATTGACAGATAAAGATTTAACCAGCACTAACTATGCTGTTAATACCTTCTGCTCTCATTTGAGAGACCGAAATAGCGTAGATTTGTTTTAATGAGAAAACTGCAACTGAACGCCTCAGCTTCTGATTTGAACTTTCATTCTCCAAATCCATGGTAAGCTTAAAATACAGATATTATTTCTCCAATCCCTTGCTCAAAAATTCCGTGACTGCCTCTGCCTCAGAGGACAGCCAACTCTTGCTGTGTGTGCCTGTGGTATCCTGAGGTAAGACAGTCTCCATGGATATCAAACCCAATTGCTCAACCCAAAAAAAAGGTGAGAACGGACTCTGCCTGGACCTTCAATCAAATTTTGCCATGGCTCATACTGACCCTGGCTGAACCTTTCAGAGGTTCTCCCATTGCTCACTACCCTGCACTGCCCCTTCCGCTGCTGTGCTACCAGTGGCTTGTGGAGTTGTGAAAGGTGGGCACATCTGGTTATGTCTGTGTAACATCTGTCTGGTGTCAGGTACAATTTAGAGCAAAAGGATTCCATGCAAAGGCCATGACGGTAGCTGATTTTATGTAACAAGAGAGATGGTTTCTGCTCTTTCTGCTATTATGAAGAACAAAACGAGATAGGAAAAAAACCAGAAACAATCATTAACTAGGAAAATTAAATCTTAAACGATTATACAAGGAGTATCTCACTTGTCTTCATTTGTTTCTTTCTCTTCCACTGTCAGTGTTATACTGAATATGTGGAGACGTACCATAAGAAAGAAAGCAAATGTAGAAAAAAGACCAGCCAAATTCCAAATTGTGCAGGCATCCTGCACCAGAAAATCTGCCCTGGCTTCAGCCTAAATGACTGCTGGGAACCAATCTGACCACTAGCCTTAGAGAAATGCCCAGAGCTCAATATTGCTTTCCTTAAGCAAAAAGGTTAGGAGATCATCTAGATTAAGAAATATCCTTCAGGCTAAAAGATAACAGACATACAAGAAATTAATTTGGTTTGTCTCTGCTGTCCACACCTTTTTAGAAGACAAGAGGACAGCTACTGGGCTGGAGTAAATCAGTGATATTCATCTGACATCAATGGAGTGACACTGTTCAACCTGCTGAGATTGGTCTGCCACCTCTAGGAAGATGAATTTTCTTGGTGTTTGATTCTGACCTCCGAAATAACCATTTCTGGTGGAAGACACATTCCTACTGAACTGTCCTTGCTGTTTTTCCATCATATTCAGCAAAGTTGTTTTGAAAGCAATGTGTATGTGTGCTGAGACTTCCAAGTGACAGCTCCTGTACACAGTGGAAGAATGAGTCTTTTCCATCACTCCCTCTCTTGTTCATAAAAAAACCAGTACTTCCACTTTATTTCCCATTTCTTCCATTTATCTACCATGAATTTGTCATTTCAGAAAGACTTTGAGATGACAGTTCCTGGAGACTGAGGATATATCTATCCTTAGAGGATGTAGGGAGCCACAGCATGGCAGGGTTGCTTTCCTACACACATTGCTTGATCCCAATGAGACAGGACCATTCCTGAGAATGAGAAGAAAATTTCACTTTCCACAGTCTGAGCAGTCCCCAGCCTACCTTCTGAAAATATAAGAGGAAACTCATCACTGCAGTACAGGGTTTTGCATCACAGATATCCCTCAGGAAGCAGACAGGAGGGGACTCACTGTGCAGGGCCACCGAATTATCCCTCAGTGGGGAACATGGGGTCAGCTCCAACGTGGAGCAGAAATGACAATAGTAATACCTTAGTAAAAGACTGTTTGTCCAACTGCTTCAGTAAGCTTCAGAGTTTTCACAATAATGTTTTCCTCCATGTACGTAATATCATCTAAGATCTGATCTCCCATTTGCTTTTCATCCTATTTAGTCTTTGCCTTTAATAGAAATTGGACCATTCAGGTCTAGTGGCATTGCACACTCCCTCTGCCAGGGTGCCGCTGACAGTACCAAGGCCAGACTGAGACCTAGGACACTTGCAGGAAACATGAAAATACATTAGGATGAGGTGACTTGTTTATGAAAAAAAGGGCAAGATAAATCTTCATGTTGCCCCACTTGCTATGCTGGTCATAGCAATACCTTGAAAACTCAACCAAAGCCAAATTTTTCTAACATGTATCCTGACTAACCTATTTTCACAAAAGCCAGAGACATGAAAAATTATTCATCAAAACAACTTTTTTTAATGGGAAAGAGAGATAAGAACTTGGCACAACATTTTCTCATGAAGAGGTCAACATTTTGCCAGAAAGATGAAGAAACATAAGATCTGAAAACTGTAGTAACATTGAACAGAAGATGAAGCTTCTGGCACCATCATGCTCCCACACAGTCTGGTTTGTTGCGTGACACCTTCTGCCCTTTCTTTTTTGGACAAGAGCCCCAAATAAAAGATATTTGTAATGTGTCACGCTGAAAGAATCCTACAAGGAATAGCATCACCTCAACAGGAGAAGGAATACAACACAATACTTAGTTTGGGTTTTGTGAAGGAGAAATAAGAATATAAAATTCCCATGCTCTTAATCACAAGAGACAGCAAATAGGATTTCCACGTCAAAATATTGTGGTTTCAACCCAAAATATTTGATTTACAAGTATTGATTTCTTTCAAATTCTCTCCCCCCCTCCCCACCCCTGCTGTGAAAATGGCACAGGACTAAGTAGCTAGGGAATATAACTATACACCTTCTGGCCTCACTGGAAATATAATAGAAATAAGGAAATAAGGAAAAGTGTTTTAAGAGCATACTCTTGTTAAAGCTGGAAATATCTATAAATGTCATAGGAAATCAGTCTATTTTCAGAAAGGTTTTTTTAGCCAAAAAAAGCTTTGATGAAAACAAATATACTTCTGAATTGACTCACTCAACCTCTAAGTAACAGAAAAGAGCTGATAGAAAATTAGTTTTAAGGTCAAAATTTTTACAGTGACTACACAGAATAAAAACTAAATCTTCAGTCCAAAATTTAATCAAGCTGCAAAGCTTTATAGAGTTAATAAATTTCTGCCAACTACTTCTAAAAATTATTATTTTTTATTGCTACATCTTTACATCCTTCCTTATTCATTAGGAACAGATAACATACCACTTTTCTCCAAAGTAAAACTAGTTTTTAAGATATTTCTCCCACTTGAAATGACTAAAAATCATCTTACATGGGGCAGTAAAAGCATGGAAAATTACATTTGTCGGAACTGCCAACAATAGGTCATAATTATGTCTTGGCACCAACTAACAGGTCACTGATGAAAGCCATATCACTAGGATCAGACAAATAGCGAAAGGTTAGGAGATGTCCTTCAGATTTGTTTATCTGTCTTAGGGTACAGTCATACAATCATTGATAGGAGAAGCAGTCACAGAACAGAAGTTAAATGAGGCTCTTCACAGTGATTTTTCACCCAGGATGATGTCTTTCAAGCTCTGTCAATTTGCAGAGCTGTAAAAAAATATTTCAGTTGAACTACTGTCCCTGTGCAGTGAATTTAATCCCACTGACAGCAGCCTTACTTTTCTTAATCATTTTTGTACATCCCCTTGAAATCTCCCACGTGGCTGTGGGCCACAGCTTAAAAAACTGGCATGACAAAAACCTCTTTGGTCTTCTCAAGGTGGCTGGTGTGCTGGTGTGGAGTCAGCTGTCAGGGCATCTTGGTATTTACCCATTTACCCAGCACTCATTATAGTTTCTGTCCTGGGAGTCAAGACCAGCGAGCAGGTGAACTCATCAGTTTTCCTACAAAGCTTTCAGGACATTTTTGCTTGTGGAAAACCACTCAAACCTGCCAGAAAGGTCCGTCTCACTGCTGCCAGAAGCCAAGCAAGGATAAACCAGCTGGAGAAACTGAAATAAATCCGTTTATTACAATCTCAGAAGCAGCAGACTAACTTAACTTTTTTGACCCAAGGAGAAACCACAAGCAATTTTGGGGTTATTCAAAGTTTATCAAGTGTTGAAAGCATTCGCGCATTTGCAAGGGCAGCGAATTCACAGCGCTGGCAGAAGCAGAGTCATCGCCCACAAGGAGACTCACTCCAAAAAGTGTGACTGGATTTTCCTAGGTCCACAGCAGTTTGGCCAAGCTGGCACCCTATCACTTTCTTCCCTATCACATCTCCAAGGGGGAATCAACTCAAAAAAAATAAAGAAATAATCACTCCTGTTGGTAACTGGGGAGGGTATGGAGGCTGCTCTTCCTTTGCCAGAGGAGCTGCTCTCCCTCAGCTGCTGCTCCCTCTCCTCTCTCCCTCTTTCTCTCCCTCTGTGGGTTGATGTTTCCATGGAAACATGTTCTTTAGTGCCGCTGAAATTACATTGCATTTAAAGCATTAACCCTTCCTTTGGCTGAGGAAGGTCTCAGAACTACTAGGGTTCTTTTTTCTATATGTTCCCCCTTCCCTTTAAACTTCCTAGTGATTTTTTTTTTTTCCTTTCAGCATCAGGAAAACCTCTTCCTTCCTGAGAAGGCATCCCAGATAGCATTTGACGAGGGGCACAGGATGCATCACCAGTGGGGTAATGTCTAAATTAAGATTTCTAATTTCTTTCTCTTTTTTTTTTCCTAGGTGAATCTTAACACTCTTCTCTCCACACTACAGGCAAAGAGGGGAAAATGCTGCAGTAGAAAATAAAGTCACGAGTAAGATAGAAGGAGAAGCCACAAGCTGGCACATATGGAGAACACAGCTTCAGTTAATACCAGAGCCAAAACCCTTGTAGCCACACACTGAGCAGCAGCTTCTTCATTGCAAAGTGCCATAATCAGACCTCACCACTCTTTCATGAGCCTGCCTCCTCTTCCTCTTCACAATCCCGTCTGCAATTAGTCACCCTTGTCCTCATTTGCAGTTAGCACTACAAACACTACTGAAACACTTGCTTCAATTAGTACCCTCCTCACCATCAGCACCTTCCATGTGTCAATGCTTTTCCACCCAAATTGCCATCTTTGCTATCCTTCCCTTTGGCTCTCTGCTGGCAACCATCCCTTCCAACACAGTCATTGCTCTTACACTTCTGTCTTCACTGCAGCCAGTTCAACAGCATGACCACTGGCACTTTTTTCCTCTGTTCTGACTGTGGTAACAAGGCTCTGAAAGCCAAGATGTTCCCATCTGGGTGCTCCCCAGGCCCCACGTTCCAACTCAAAAATCACCTTGCGAATCATCAGCCCTCAACCTTTGCTTATCCCCACCCCAGTCACAGGAATAACATCTCTGTGCTCTTCTTCCACTAACTTAATCCCTTTTTCAAACACTGGAAAAATATAAAAGGGTGATAAATACCAAGAATTTCCTTCCAGTCTTTCACATGGGTTCCTACACTCAAGCACGCCTCCTTTCTGCCCCAAAGTCCCACAACTTGACAGCTTGCAAACCCCTATCATTAATTCTACCTGTATAGCTGCAGAGTCCATATTCCCGTGCACCATCTATTTTGGGTTTCCCAACACACACTGAATACTTCAAGGCTATCTCACCATCCTCAACTCTTGCCCCAAAAGCCAGGGTGTGAAGCATCCTGCTTTGAGCTGGATGCATATGTAGTGCTGTGAGGATGGATCAGTGTGGGAGGAAGATGCTATTCTGAAATGAATGACAAATATGGATAATAAACTCAACCTAAGTCTTTTATGCCTGTCTCTAGTGGGTTCCCAATATGGGAGACAGAAATATCATGGGTACATTTTGAACATGTCTGGGAACACTGCCAAAGTCCTACTCAGAGTTCACACATTTACATCATTTATATCACATCCGACTTGTGCCTTGTATTATTAACTTTGTAGAGTGTTTTGTGATGTAGTTTGTAGTCCAGGCTCTGTTAAATCAAGTGATAATCTTCTGGTAAAAGAGAGAGAGAGAGAGATAGGGCTACACAAGGCATTGCTAAGTACAGGGAGGGCTACTGTGCTTGCTGATACAGTCAGTGCCCTCCTACATTCTCCTACAGTGCTCTGGAACACCTTTTGGAATCCATCCCCAAGGCCTGACAGGTGCAAAAAGAAGGAAAATATTTGCCTTCTGGTCAATAATTCACCTCCTAGACCAGATTTGTAGTGATTGAATACTTTTTCCTGCTGCTAAATGATCAGGAGCCTCTGTGAAACAGAGATATGGGGTCTGCCTGACAGGTGCCCAACATTTCACTGAAACTACTCAGGCTTCTTCCTCAGCACTGTTGGAAAAGGGGTTGAAGATAAAAGTAGACAAACAACCCACAGCATGGGACTGAAGAAATTATGTTCATCTAGAACAAGGTAAAGGCACATTCACAAGGAAAAAGGTAGACACTGCTGAGAGATCAGGCTTTTTGCAAACAATGCTGAGAGATCAGGCTTTTTGTTTTCCTACGGGCAGACCACATTCTGTTGTAGTTGGAAACCCATCACCTTCCAGGGGTTCATCCAAAAGAAGAGGAGCTACAATGACCTAGCACTGTGACTTTATGGTTTTGTAAATCAGTAGTTTTTCCAACAGTCTGAAAAGACTTGACATTATACTTCATCACCTATTCCACATGTCCAGTTTAGACTCTGTGACTATTATGGCATCTGAGGTCAAGCGAGGAGCAAGTGACTCATATGCCTGGTAAACAGAGACAACAGGGAGAGGTAGCCACAATACATATATGAGATGCCTGCAGCAGGCCACCTGAATGTAGTAATCTATATAAAGAAGAAACAAAGCACGCACACTCAGTGTTTTCTGAACAAGAAAAGTGAGAGAGTCAACTTCAGCTCATGTTGCTGCATCTCTGGTGAAGTAAATGTGCCGTTTTACTCTAGAGTTGCATTTGATCTTGAATTACTTCTCTGCTTCTCCTCTGAGAAAAGGTCACTTTAAAGAAGCCTCAGGCATGATGATAACATTGAATCCAATAAAAATCTCTCAGGAGGGCTGAAATAAATACAAGGTTCAAATTTGAGATCTATTATCTGAATCCTTTCCCTTCTTCCTCCTGAACAGTGAGAGTGGGAAATCTCACAAGAACATATTTTTGCTCAGGCGACTTAGAGGACTCCTTGGTCCCAGAAATACTGTGAACAAGGTTTTCCAGCAAGCATTTGAGGATCCCAGGCCACAGTGTCCACTGCAGGAAGCCTGAACACAGGCAAGGTGGAAACAAGCAAGTGTGCCAGGAGTGAGACCAGAACATATCCATGAAGAGTGCATCAGAGGGTCCATCTCCACATCTATTACCACACCACAGTTCCCTCCAGTTCAACCAGTTCTCAGAGTATGACAGTGCTTTTCAGATACATCTAGGCATGTTCATTTAATTTGAGCAGAAATTTCACTGGTTTCACCTTTAATTGGTGCTAAAGCTAACAAACTAAAACATAATCCACAAATCTCACACACAAGTCTTGATAGATTGTAGACATACCCTGAAAGCTTGGGAACTAGCATGAGCGCTAGGTGGAAAAATGTGGGCTCTAGTTCTGGTCTCATTCAGTAGCTCTGGCTGCATCATTCCCACAGCTCTTGCTGTGCACATATTGTGGCAGTGTATGAGTTGTCTGCACCCTTTTCTGTTGGCAGCAGTCACTATGATCACTTCAGAAAAAGCAGCCTCCAGAGGATGCACCTTTCAGAAATCTCTCACTCCTTTTTCTTCAACATGTCTTGGGTGTTTATACTTCATTGATTCAGACTTCAGATGCCAAATGACACAGTCCTTTCAAAAAACCAATCTCCGATGTCACATAAGCACTTCTCAAAGCCATAACCCTGATGGGGTGGCCACTAGTTGGAGCTCCTCATCACAGCTTCATATCTCCCTGCAGGAGGACCTGCAAGTCCAAGAGAAAGACATTCCTCTTGCCCAGGGACCAGGTTTTCAAGAGGCAGATGGAGCCTCCCCTACCCACACATTAAACTGAAAAGCAAACTTTCAACATGAAAAAGAAACCAAACCAAAAATCCAAACCCCAGCGGGTGTGGGGAGATCTGAAATTCTTTGTGGATTATGACTTTACCATGGCAACAGGCTTGAGAAACAGGAGGGCTGGGGAGGGGGGTGAGGAGAGGGAGGGAATGGAAGGCAGAGCACTGAGGAGGGAGCAAGCAGCACTGGTACATTACCATGGAAACCCTCTTGCATCGGCAGTCAACTGCCAAAGTCAGTCAGGATCCTAGAAATGGACTTGGAGCAGGGCCTGGGAGGGGCTGGGGGAGTCACCTGGCCAACCCTGAGGCTACTGCAGACCCAAGAATCCCATCCTGCTCCCCTCCTCCTTCCCCAACAGCCTTGACACTCCTGCTGCCCTCGCCTCCAATAGACAGAGCCAAATTTGGCCCAGCTGAAGAGTGGGAGGAAATACGGATCAGCAAACGAAACAACTAGAGCAGGTGGGAAGGAGCGAGGCAAAGAGGGATAATTTTTCTGATAGCCGTTGGTTTTCTTTCCACCTTTCTGGATCAATTTGGACCATGCAGATGTATTTGTTTTCACACCCCAGATGGCTGTAGAAAGAGGATGTCACTCCTAATCACTGAAATCAAGATGGAAATGTTACTTCCCTGCAAACTTAGCTACTGAGGAAAGAAGAAGGGCTGTGTCTGACTAAAAGGGTTCACGTTTGTACAAAGCCAAGTCCCTTTCAACTGTGTCTGTTCACTCAGTACAACATAAGTCCCCACCTATCTCTAAGACATGACAGATGCCACAATGTTGCAGCCCAGTGAAAAAAATAGAGGAGATTTTGTTAATGGAAAGAAGAACACAGTGAAAGTAAGTTAATACTACCTTCTAACCCTCTTCTGCAACACTTGGAGGGCATTCAGCTTGGTGGAATGAACAATCAGCCATTCACACCCTTTTGCATGCTGTATTTTATCAAAAGCCTTTTGTTGTCATAAGAAATGGTCAAAGACAGAATTTAGAGCAAGATCTTAAAAAGGGCCAGCAAATTCTATGAACCCTTGCTAGTATTTATAGTTGTACCCCTAGCATGGTAAGGAATGGATGAGTCGTTTCAGGCTGCAGACGGCTGCAGACGGCAGGAAGGAATTGACTCCTACTCCAACCACACAACTGGCTAAGCAAATTGTGGAGGAAGATTCCCTTCTCCTGAAGCATCTGTTGTCACCCATCTGATTGCACAATGAATCAGTAGTATGAGGACAGGCTGCTGTGAGGGTGGGGGAAGAGGGAGAGAGAGATTGCAAATCAGGCAGTTATAAAGAAAGGAAATGCCAGTTTCTACTTCATCACGGAAAAGGACACGGACCAAACAGAAAGGGCCTGGCTTGTATACTTTTAAGTTATGTGTTTGGATTACTACTGATAGTACAGCACCAATAAAGTATCTTAACTTTTAATGCAACAGTAGCTTGGTTTTCCCACATATATTTCAGAGCTGGGTATCCCAAACTGCTCCGCGCTCTGATCATTCATCTCTCTAAACCATCCACACTGATGATATAAAGCAGCCAACTTGCAGACTATGCTACAACAGAAGAAAAATCCCTATCCCTGTGCTCAGAGCCCAGTTACGGTTCTGCTGGACTACCAAGTGATTCATCTGCCCTGCTCTGTTTATTACTGAGATTAGAGTCCAATCCCAGGGCTCCAGACTACTTCTAAGATTATCTAGTCATGTTATGTGGGAATAAAGGGAATGAGCATGGACAGTAGCACAATTTTTCCTAACTTTCCTGATTAGGGAAAATCAGCTGACTGACTTTTACAAGTTCCATAATTTCCATAACTTCTATTCCTGTCTGATAGAAAGCTACCACAATAATGCCTTCATAAATTCAGCATGACAATGAAAATTGTCACTAATGGCCTGGATGGTTACCTCAGCTGTTAGTGTGACCTAAAACCAGTCTGCATTTTGGAGGAAGAAAAACGAAATTATAATAATGATCTGTTATGGATTTAAGCAGTAAACTTGACAATGCAGGAAAGAGTCAACACGGTATTAGTTTTTTTCACATGGACTTTCATTAGGAAGCAACCAATAAATCAAGGCCAACTCAGTGCTGACATCCAGATCTGACAAGATCTGACAAGAAGCTCAACATGACCTTGCAATTAGCATTTCCAGCACAGAAATGCATTGAGAAGTTCCTGACAAGTCTGTTCAGTTGCAACCAACTTCAAACTGGTGATCTTACAAGGGGTGTTTCTATTCAGGCCGGGCCCCTTTAAAATCTTGAAGTAAGGTATTGGGAATCATTCTGTAGGCCAGTATGAGAGGTGATACTGGGGAAAGATAGTAGGCCCAGATAAGTTCAAGTCTGGGTCATAGTTAGCTGTGAGATGTGGTCTGATTTGGAGCCTGGACAAGGCACCATGCCACATGGGCAGGAGAAAACTGGGAGAGCTCCCACTGCCCTAATTCTGGTTCACTAGTGAGAAAATACTGTTATCCCTACTCAAAGGACAGAAGTTCCCTTCCCCAGCAAAGCTGCATCTTAGACTTCATCAAAGCTGATGAAGTGTTCAGACCAGAGCCATTCACTGTGCATATAGTAACTAACAGTGCACCAATGAAAGGAAAGAGTACCAAGTATTTTCTTTCTGACTTCACCGTCGCAATTACTCTTCAGAAGTACTCTGCAACATAGGATGTAGAAGTCAAAAGGGGACAGAATCATTTTTTGTGACCTGAAGTCTAGTTCCAGGGACCTTCAACTTCTGAGCTCAGCAGGGGCTCCCAGCCAGCCCACTCTTAGTTATTTACTGGTCAGAGACAGTACCAAACAGGAGCTTGCCCCTGGAAACCATACTCCGATTGGCTACTTTGTGCCTGGCACTGAACTCTCTTTATTCCTGTATCCCCTACACTTGTGCCTGCCTTCACAGAAATGGATAGGCTATTAAATATGGACTTGTATCACTTACAAGAGCTTTGCTGGCCCATCTGTGAAATTACTCTCTGTCTCTTGAAAGCGTACGCAAGAGATGTTCTCTTCCCCCTCCTCCTCATCCTCCACTGATGGATCGGGTCTGTCAGCTTGTCACCTCTCATTGGGCACTGTTTGAAATCAGTCCACACTGGGGCAGTGAAAATCTGTTTGCAGTCAGCTCTTCCAATAGCTCCTGTGAAAGAGGGGAAGCTGACCCACTCTGAAACATGCAGCCTCAGCTGGCTACAAAACAGCCACAGATGATAGCTGTGATATAAAACAGCTTGAGACAGGGTGGCAAAGCTGTAGGTTTCTTTTGGGTCTGTTGGGCAGGTCAAGGTAAAAGCTGAGAGCTGGGATAGGGACTTCATGGCTCCTGGATCCCATGCACAAACATTGACACCAAGACCAGTAGTCAGTGACTGACAAAGGGGGAGTTTACACAGTGAAGGTTGTGCAGGGACGCAGCTCAGTGGAGTGGGCCCTGGAATAATGTTCTGAGCATCCCTGGCCTCTCAACTTGCAAATGTCATCTGTCAATCCTAGACGCAGTCCTTGTAGAGCAGTTCTGACAGGGGTAGCTGAGAAGGGACATCAGAGGCTAGCTAGGCTTGCAGGGCCTCCAGAGGGTCAATTGCCATGGTATATCAAGCAGACAGTCATTCAAAATAGTGTTTCTTGACCCTGCTTTCTTAATGTCTAAAAAAATTAAACTGTTTGATATCCCTGCAAACCCTTCTCAGAGCCTTTACAGAAAGCCAGAATCAAGGCTCCTGTGGTTATAGTGTTTTGGAATGAAAACATTAAATGATTAGAAACTCTGAAGTTGCCATTGTGTTCCCCTTCTCTTTGATTCATCTTATTTTGACATGGAAAAAACCATGTTAGAATAGCTGAGTTTCTAGGAAGAAGCTGAGGTCCTATGATGGGCAGTTCAGAGACTAAGAAGATCAAGTGCAGCCTACAGAGATTTGCAAAAGGAACCATTTTGACAGGAAAAGAGGGAAGTGTATTAAAAAATTCATGTATGGGTCCAGTTTCAGCCTTGCAGTTCCACTTCCATCTGGAAGCCCTCGTTTAACTCTGAAATTGTAAAGGTTTTGACCCCATTTGGCATTGCAGCCCTTGATTGGCGAAACACTTCTACAGATGAGCTCTTCAAATTGCAATTTTGGGCTCCCCTGCAAAGTAGGGTTTGTTTAGGCCATGAAAGAAGAAACACTTGATTGGATTTCTGTGCCTAGATAACAATATTCCAGATACTGTCCGGTCCCACTATGCCATGCACCGTGAGACAAGCAAACAAAAACACACTTCAGAATGAAAATATCACTTCAGAAAACAAGATTTTAAGAGTCAGGGAGAAATTCATGTTAGAAGGGATCTCTGTAGGTGACCTGGTACAGCCCTCCACTCAAAGGAAGGTCAGTTTATGTAATTTTTCCCCATCCATTTTCCAGTGAAGGATCCAAACATCAAACTACAATCACTAGCTTACTTGTCACCTATTGTTCCATGTCATAGTCACTCATTCTTACACACACAAATGACACAGACAGATTTTTAGCTCCTCCTTCAAAAGAGAAGCAATAGGACTTTTCAGTTACTCTAACAAATAGCATAATAAAAAACAATGGAACAAAAACACCAAGTCATCCCGCAGTTAGGTATAATGGGTAAAGAATAGGAAGAAGGCTCAACCAAGAGAGGAAAGAGTAAGGGCAAAAAATGTGAATGTAAAATGGTCTGATGGAGAGGTGTGAGTATTGTGGCATGGGTAACCTTTGGATCTGCAAGAGCGGTATTTAGACATATTAAAAACTTCACAGAAAAGAATTAGTTATTCTGAGTTTCCTAGCCCAGAATTTCAGAGCCAGTACGTATGGACAGTTGAACTAAGAAGCCATGTTTTAGATACTGCAGGGAACTGCCTTGCTTTTGGAGTCTCCTTCCCACTGAGCCGCAGTAGGTGCCAGCTGCCTGTTGGGGTCCCTGACCACAGTATCTGCCCTCCCACCACTTCAGTCAAGAGCTAGCCCTAGGCATAAGCAGAGGGACCCATGGCATAAGCAGCTCAAGTGCACAGCTATGAGAGTGAAAGAAAGCTGATGAAGATATTGAAGAGGGAGCTGCAATTCCTTTCCTTGCACCAGGACATAGGGTAGAAAACAGAGGGATGAAAGGCTTTGAGTGAATGGTAAAGATATGGCCAGGCTAAGTCTCTTAAAGATGAGCCTTTCTCCACCTCAGAGCCCTGCCCCGTGCATCAGTTTCATCATTAGCCATGACAATGGTGATGGAGGATTCCAAACGAGGAAGAGAGCTATGAGAGCATCTGAAATTCCCTCTTACCACTGCCCAAATGAATGTCCTTTCTCTGCAGAATTGATGCATGAGCCTTTATAGCTCCTATCAAGCCCTGTGTAATAGCTGGGGCTAGTCCTATTCAGAAAGCTGGCTAATCCATTCTGGTTTCTTTTTAGGCTATTTGCCATAATATTCCCTTAAAGCAGCTAGTTCCATATTTTTAATTAGACACTGTATTTTTATGTCCTCTCATTTTAGCCTTTTGCCTTTCACACATTTTAGCTCAATAAACACTATTTGTTCTTGGAATACTGAAGAAGGCATGGGAGGGTCAAGCAACAAAGTCTCAAGAAATTAGTACTGAGATGGAAGAAATATCAACAAACTCTTAAACATAAGTGTGGGGGCACGTGAAGGACTTGGAAATACATGTGAAAGAAACAACATCATGAGAGAACCCTACAAAAGGCATCATCATGAATGGGGAGGGACATGGGTGAGAGAAAGGATGCATCTCTTGGTGTGTGCTCTGGTCAGTGGCACTTGACAGGGTGACATTTTCCCACTCCACTCATGGCAGTCCTGGGCTAAACTCGACAGAGGTGTATCCTTGCCAATTCCCTTTAATAACAGCGTCCTCTTATGCATGATTTTTTGTGTGGTTTTTCTAAATTTGTCAGTATGACAGCTGACTACTTGAAGGAATTTATTATAAACAACAAACCAAGAAAATTTGCTTTTTACTCCTATCTCCCGGTCATTGTTGATGATGTGGAATAAAAAGAGCGGAGCTGGGGTGGGAGAGGGTTATGAGCCCCCATGCACAATGCAGGATACCCCAGCTAGGCTGGCTCTTCTGGGGTGCAGCATGCCTGAAGAACCAGTTTGATATTTTGGATGAGAGCTTTAGGCAACAGTAAGCCCTGCAGCAAAAGGGCTCAGCACTCACTTAAGACTAAAAACAGAGCACTTCTTATTAAGGAGGCTGATGTAAAGCCCAGAGCAGGAGGGAGGCAGGGGGGATGATGCATGAAGGCAGGACATGTGATATTCATTCAGTAAAAGAAAACCAACAGCTAAAGAATGCGCAAGGTTAATATCAGTTGCTTTTCCTGCCCTAGAACCACTTGGTGCTTGGATGCCAAATTGGGTGGGGTGTTTTCTTCACACACACATAACAGAAACATGCATCACATACCCCATCAGCCTCCCACAGTTTGAAAGAGGAGCAGATATCCAAATGATAGATTAAAGAGAAGAGCTCTGCAGGGAGAAGTGCTTAACTCAGAACAGGACTGGTCCTAGCCCAGAAATCATCACCCTCTCCAGCTCCAGGGCTGAGGGCAGCTTTCCTGATGCCAGCTGTCTGCAGTACCTGAGCAAGCATGCAGCCACTCTCTGCAAAGTGAAAAGGAGCCACAGTCCCCACGAGAAGCACATATAGGGTGGGAACACCCACATCTTCCCCATATCTCTCTCTCTTCATTACTCCTCCTCTAAGCTTCTGGCTTTCCCACTCTCTCAGTGCTAGAGATTCTCCCCCTACAACCTCTGTGACTCAAGAGACTGAGGGTGGCACAACCTTTAGCTCCCATGGTCCAGCACAGCAGCCTCACCCACAGCAAGGGCCAAAAGGAGAATCTTCTGCAGATCAGGACAGCTGCTAATCCCCAGACTCCACCCCCTGCAGTTCTAGTTCTGGTCACTGCCAGTCCTTTGGCTCCAGCATGCATGCTTAGAGCTATCCCCATTGCTTTCTGACTGGTTTATACCCTGGTTTCTAGGTGCTTCTCATCATAAATTGGATAGCTCTGCCTTCCCTTCTCCCCAGGGCACAGTGCAGCCTCTTTGCATGGTGGTACATGGCCCAGAATCCAGAATCACTGCTAACCACATCTGAAAGGGAGAACCAATGGGGGAAACAAGAAAGTTCATTTTAGCTTCAAGTGACAGCCAGGAAGACCTCACAAAGACAAAGCAGAAAGGGTGGCAAAGTAAGACAGATGGACAGACAAGAAAGATGGCACTAAATTTATATTTTCTATTACCCCGATGTAAATAGATTTTTGCCTTGCAGCAATTTACAATAGTTAGAAACTGGTCTGCACTGCCCCGGAGGAAACTAGGATGCTATTGTGTCCCAGAGAGCTGAAAAGGTGGATTCAATGCTGATTGTTGCTTACATTGGGAGTCCTAGATTCACAACCCAATCAAAATACTGGTCTCAGCATTTTCTTCATGACCATGACCAGAAGGGCAGAAGAAGTCTGCTCCACTGACCACCTTCCTCCCCACACCTGCCTCAGCCACATGCATAACAAACTAATAATTCAGTCATGCATGTTCACCACACTCTCACTGCAGCCCACATGCTCACCCACCTGCTGCCAGAATAGGCACCCCCCACCATTGCCAGAGTCAGTCAGGCATGTTTCTTCTCCCACTCACACAGTCCCACTCAGCTCCATCCACACCCCAACTCTGTCTGCCTTTAACAATTATCTCCAGCTCTGGAAAGGAGCACTGCAGATATCATCCCAGCCTTCCCTCTAAGTGCTTATTTGTTGCATCACAGAACATGCCCTGAGCTGGAAGGAAATTTCGCCCTTTGCATATCCTTACTTATTTATACTTGCTGCCCATACTGGTTGCCTAAGGGATGGGAAGGAGGTAGGAGGGTATTAACAAGCTCTTTAATGTGATACCTCTTAGAAATAGAGTCACTACTCCTATCTGCATCACTATCTTTCGGTTGAGTGAAAATCAGCTATGTACACACTCAGGACTCTAATGCTGGCTGGTTTTCTATGCCCACATGGTACTATATGGCACGCTAGGAATCTGGGCTCAGCTCCTGGCCCATCATTTTGGAAAGTTAGTGCTCTCACACTAGGCTCAAATCCTACAAGGTGTGAGATAGAAAGTGTTTTCAAACACTCTTCAGAGCTTAAGAGAATGTAATGCTCTTGTAGAGACAGAGCCTTTTACAATTCATGTCCATTCTTCTACATCATTATTCACAGTCCTTTGGATGCATATATCCTCTGCTCTCTTCACTGCCTTCCTCCAGTCAGTCCATCAAAATCTTCCTTTCCCCTTCAAAAACCCCACTAGTTAAACCCAGTAGTGAAAGCAGAGGAACTTCAAATTCTAAAAGCCTAACTGTTCAGATAAAGATGTCAACCAAAGTCTCCCTGGGAAGGTACCCTATATTTGAAGATGCCATATATACTGATATAGAAGAAATTCTCTAAATCTCTTTTTCAGAAGTAATTTTGTATCATAGAAAAACACTCTGCATGGGCAGAACACTCAGGCCCTCAACTACACACTCCCACAACTGATGATCTGGATCTGCTGAGGACAGTCCAGAACATGTGACCTGCCAACCTGAACCCACTGGTGTTTTAAGTGGGCACAGGTGTGAAGTCAGAGGAAGAATGTTTTTACCAAATTGGGTAAGACGTGAAGAGGAATTTAAGGAAAATGGAGGCTATCATGTGGGCCACTGGCTGGGAGGATGACTTGCTGGCATGGGACAGGAAGTTGTTTGAGCATTTCCAATGCAAGACCTCACCTAGAGCTGTCCCTGTGCAACAGCCCTCCCTCTTCAGGAGGGGGCTCAGGGCTCTGCACAGAGAGTTTGGGTGCCCCTGCACCACAGCAGAACCATAGCAGTAGCACCCTGCTGCCAGCACCAGGCGGGTCCCTGGAGATGGTGACTGGCCCTGAGCCTGCACAGCATCTCTATAGAATCCCAGAAGGGGCTAATGTGTATGTCTGAAACACCAAAAGCCAGATGGTTGTGGAGCCAGCCAAGGATTGCTGGTAATAACAGACAAGAATTGCTGATAATAACCAAGCATTGTTGGTAATAACACACCATGGGAAAGAACAACATGTGGCTGGAGAAGGGGGCCATGAGTAGGTAGGGCAGCACTTTTCCAGGACAAACATCCTTGTTGTAGTTCCTGGAGATAAGCACAACACAGCATCACGCAAGCACAAGAACGAGGTTGAGAAGTGGGCATGGACTATAGAGGGGAATCAAGACCAGCCAAGACGCCTGAATCCTCCAAACCATTTCCAGAAAGGTCTAAAAGAATAGACATGATAACTCTTTTGCACAGAAAGTGAGAAACTTATCTTCAGGGTGGGGAAACCTAGCAATAAAAAGGTACCCCTCCTCCTGCAAGCCCAGGTTGTGCCCACAGGACCCTGGACATCCCATCATCTGGATCAACATGTTGGAACCAGGACTGACATGCCATCGGCCAGACCAGTGCTGAAACTAGAATGGGTGATCTCTTCTTTTTATTTCTTTCTTTTTCTCTCTCCTCCTTAACTCATTTCTTCCTTTCTCACCTTTTACCCCACCCTTTTATCCAAAACCCATGGCCGTGTGCTTACACAGTAGGTCAGCGACTAATACACCAATTTCCATGCCAACTGTATAACTCACTAATAAAACTTTGTGAGTGTTTGTGGACCCTCTGACTTTCGTCATCCCTTTTGACCACAAGCATTTATGAGTCTTTGGTGCTTCCTTCCTCTTAAGGGCGGGATGTCACAGCCCTGAGAGTGTGACACAAGGTGGCTTTGTCATGGACATGTTATTAAAATAGGATGGTTTCCCAGACATGCTCACCTGTGCATGGTTGACCTCAGGAGAAAGACAGGTGCAGGCAAGGCCCATGCTGTCAGGCAGAGCAGGAGCCCCCACGCTCTTCATCTCTGGTCCAGGCAAAGACCCCACCCTTGGCCCCTCCCATGCCTCTGGCACTCCAGCTCCTGATCAGCCAGAGCCAAGTGACACAGAGGAGCCCCTTCCCCAGTGCCACCAGGCTAAACACTCCCCAGGGAACTGGGAGTTTTTAGCCTGGAGAAAAGGAGGCATGGGGGGGACCTTATTGCTCTCTACAGCTACCAGAAAGGAGGTTGTAGACAGGTGGGTGTCAATCTCTTGTCCCAGGTAACAAAAGATAGAACAAGAGAAAACAGCCTCAAGTTGAGCCAGGGAACAAGCTGCCCAGAGAGGTGGTGATGTCACCATCCCCAGACGTACATGCAGATGTGGCACTTGGGGTCACGGTTTAGTGGTGGACCTGATGGTGTTAGGTTAATGGTTGGACTCAATGATCTTAGAGGTCTTTTCTAACCTTAATGATTCTATAATTCTTTAAAGCCTGAGTCTGCGGTATCCAAGCAGAGTGCCATCACAGCATGCTATAGTGCCAGCCCCATCCTGGCTACAAATAGTTGTAATTGTACTGGTAATGAAATACATGTGCCGCTCCTACAGCAGTTGCTCCTTGAGGTCACAGAAGTACCAAGTAGGATTTCTTCCCTAATAAAATCATTTTGTTTGCATAAATCATACCAGTTGGTGGGACCAAATAAATTTTTTCTCCCACAAGCTTTCCCATCCTTTTCCTCTGGTATGTAGCCCAGGCTACTTGGGAAGGTAAGCAGAAAACAAAACAAAACAAAACAAAACACCAAAAAACAAACTGCTCCAACTTTTTCCCCTGGACTTTTTCATGACTGTCATGCTGAGAAACCAGAACTACATCCTTTCACTTTTACAGCCAGATCACCAAGTTTCCCTCTCCACTGCCAAAGCCACAGAGCCAGATTTTACCTCAGCTGTGCAGGTAAAGTCCTGTGACTCCACTTCAGTTTCCTCTGCTGCCCAGTTCTTCTACAGCACTCTTTGACACTCTGATATTACTGATTTATACCACGATAAAGGGTAGAGCCTTGTATTGGGTCTGGCTGAGATGGAGTTCATTTTCCTACAGCAGCCCCCAGAGTGCTGTGCTTTGCATTGGTAGCTAGAAAAGTACTGATAACACATCAGTGTTTTGGCTAGTGCTGAGCAGTGCAGGCACAGCATCAGTGCTGTCTCTCCAGCATTCCATCACCATCAAGGGGATGGGGTGGGCAACATCCTGGGAGGGGACACAACTAGCTCAGCTGACCCAAATTAACCAAAGGGATATTCCATACCCATATGATGTCAGCTCAGATATAAAAGCTAAGGAAAGGAGAAGGAAGAGGGGGTATTTGTTTTTTACAATGTTTGCCTTCTAAAGCAACCGCTACATGTGCTGGAGCCCTATTTCCCGGGAAGTGGCTGAACATCACTTGTTGATGGGAGGTAGAGAACAAATCTATTTTTTTTTGTATTTGCTTGTGCGCACACAAACTTTCACTTTTGCTTTAATAAACAGCTTTAGCTCAACCAGTGAGTCATTTTGCATCCTATTTTCTCTCCCCTGTTCAGCTGGGAAGGGGAGCAGCTGAATGGCTTGGTGGCCGCTTGGCATCCAGCCAAGGTCAAACCACCACAAACTTGAATCTGTCTACACTAAGACAGGCTTGCTGTAAAGATGAACAGGGAATTGTACTTCACTGGGCAAATAGATTCTGTGTCAACTAAAAGATCTCACCTGAGACAGAAACTGTGCTTCCAATTCCTATGATTGCTATAGTTAAATGTTCATACCACTCCAGTACACACATCTTAATTAATCCGCTGATTGTTCCCATACTGTCCCGGATTAGGATACACTCTCCTAGAAAACATTAGCTTATTAACCCTATTCACTCCTCCTAAAGCAGTCCCAGAACAGAACCCTGCCTACCCCTTAAATGCCAAGGTATTCAAGATGGTCTCATTTAACAAGAGGCATTGCAAAATCTCTCAGAAGTATTTGAATGGAGAAATAACACACCAGCCCTTTCAGAAGCATCATTAAAACCAGACAAACCTTTCAATCCATTTAGCGAAGTGCCTGGAGGTTGTCTTTTCAGAAGGGAAACAGAAGTAAATACAGCACACTGAAATTGAATACATGCAGTGCCACAGGCATCAGTCCTCTTGCACATCATTAGAGATGCTGGTGTTTTTTTCCCATTTCCTCTTTTTCTTCAATCTATATTCAGTACATTTCAGGCTCATGTAAGGAGGCATCATAATAGCCCTGGAGATTTTTGTTTATCCCTGAGAAAGGTATCTACTGGGCAGCAGCTAGGGAAGTTCCCTCTGCTGTCTACTGAATGTCAGCCAGGAAGGATCACTTATGTGCCAGGACAGGGTAGTTCATAATTCAGACCCTCTCAAGCCCCTGCCCCTTCTGCTGCAGTCAATTCACAAGAACCATCTGAGAACGGCCTCAGGAGAGGGATAATATCAGCTTTGAACCAGAGTGAGATACCCTGTTCATCTCACAAGTCCTACCCCATTGCTATTAAAGGCATGATAGGACAGGAGAAAATGGCCTCAAGTTGTGCCAGGGGAGGTTTAGATTGGATGTTAGGAAAAATTTCTTCACTGAAAGGGTCATCAAGCATTCACACAGGCTGTCTGGGGAAGTGGTGGAGTCACCCTCCCCAGAGGTGCTTAAAAGATGTGTAGATGCGGCATTTATGGACATGGTTTAGTGGTGGACTGGGCAGTGCTGGGTTAACAGTTGGACTTAATGATCTCAGAGGTATTGTCCAACCTAAATGATTCTATGAATGTTTCATTAACACTAGTGGTGATGTTCAAGGCTGCACCACCTATTCTAAAATCCCTTCTCAAAGCACAGAATGCGTCATGGAGTCCAAAGAAGTAATGCTTTTCACTGTGTTTTCTCCAAGAAGAGGTCAAAGGAGGATGCATCAAGTGTCAGAAGATGCTTGGCGAAATGTCCTTCAGCATCCTGACCCCAAACTTATTGCCTCTTCATCTGCCACACTCCATAGCACATAACCAGAGCTCTCATCTGGAGCCTGTAACCTCAATGTGCTACTGGGCTCCTAGAAACTTTGTACAAAAAAACTGAGAAAAAAACAGTATCTGGCACTGCTTTCTTGTCACTAAGGCTTCCCATGTTTGGGGATGATTCATGAGCTGCATGAGTTAATGTGTTTCGGACTGCAAAATACATCCCTGTAGCTGAACACCCATGGCTGAAGCAAGAAGGGAGGGAGAGAAGGAGGAGAAAGAGAAGGATGGCCTATGAAGGATTGGATTTTTTTTTTTCCACTCTTTCACTTGTTTGTTCTAACTGCCTGGCTAGCTGATTTTAGTTCCACACTGGGGACTGGCACTGATTTTCTTTCATTGTGTGACATGCATTTTTAAATGAGCATTAAAGGTGATGAAAACCTGGGAAAGGCACTATTTTTTAAAGAAACCTTGTTTTTAATTCAAACTGAAATAAAACAAGTAGTTTCTGTGCTTGCTGATTGAGACTCAGGTTTAAGACTCTATAAGAACATATTCAGTCAGTGAGCATATCTCTCTTGACCTTCTAAAAATGTTCCAGGAAGCCCACAGACAGAGGTGAGATCTGCATTGCTGGGGCTGGTACCACCATTTCTTCAAGCTGTCTTCTTCTTCTCCCTACTGTAAAACCTTCTTTCCAGATCCCTCTAGCTATACCAAATTCTGTCTTCCAGAGTGACATTTGCCATATAAGATGCTTATGCCAGGTCTGATATTTGAGAAAAATGGAAGTAAAAATGGTCCATTCTTTTCCAAAAACAAGCTGGACGAAGAAAGCTATTTTACCAACATTAAGAAAAAAACTGTGATCATTACAAAAAGCTCCAGCAAGTTCTCTGCTTTCAAGGGACATGAATTTTGAAGAGAGAAGAAAGAAAAGGTTAATTTCATGTGGATTTTTCTCATACGTGTGAAAACCTAGACAGGCCAAAGCCTTTGGAAAAACTGCAATTTACAGCTGTTCAAGAAAAACTAGTAAAGCTTTCAAAAAAACTCAACAACCCAGTCTTTCTAAAATATTCTCCTCACTGGGCCTTCTGTAGTCTAAGGGACTACATGTATGCTCAATTAAAGGCTATGACTGGACTGAGAAAGCAGAAGAAGAAGGAATATACCTCTTGGGTTTGTATCTCTCCTGATCCTGCCTGCTCCCTGCACACAGGGATCACTGAAAAAAGCGGTTTGCTAAATTGAAAACAGTAGGAAAGAGCCAGGAAAGTGATCAGGATGCACTGACTTGGGACACTGGGGGAAGCATGGGGCTAAAATGCTACATGAGAGAAGAGAAATGGGAAGTGTGACACCTGGACCATTTGAACAAAGAGACTGTGACTTGTTGGGGCTGGAAGGTGGGAAGACAGGTATGACAAGGAGCCAGAATGTAAGATAATTGGAAATGGATGAACATAAGGGGCAGAGAGTCCAGAATGGGGAAGCTAGATTTTTTTAGATCCAGGGTCTGGAGCTTAGATTAATCATCTGTAAGACAGAGTTTAGCTTTTCTAGGAAGAACCAGACTGAAACAAGGAGCCAGAAGGTCAGAAGAGACAAGGCAAGCTGAAAGAAACGAGACAAAAGAGGTCAGTGGTGGGAGAGAAAAGCTGACAAGTTCATGACCACTAAACCATGCACTTTGGCAAAGTCTGGGCTTATTCATTACACAAAGTCAAGCACTACAAAACAGGGAAAACATCAGCTTTACAGTTATTCAAGAAATGCATATGAAATCCCATTTTGCATAACCACTACGAATATGTCCTGAAACAGCAATTTTTCTTGAAGGATCCCTGTCTCATTGAATGAACTGGATGGATTAATCTGGGAATCAAACTTATCTGTTTGGAAAGTGGGCAGTAATCAAGTGAAAGGCTGAGAATAGATAGGAAAAAACAATCATACGGCTAAGCCAACTGGAAGTTGTACTGCAAGGCTGGATTTGTCCCTACCTCTGCACAAGGCCATGGCAGTGTGAAGGGAAGGGAAGGAAAGGGAAGGGAAGGAGAAGAGAAGGAGAAGGAGAAGGAGAAGGAGAAGGAGAAGGAGAAGGAGAAGGAGAAGGAGAAGGAGAAGGAGAAGGAGAAGGAGAAGGAGAAGGAGAAGGAGAAGGAGAAGGAGAAGGAGAAGGAGAAGGGAATCTTTCAGTTGGATGTGACCTACAATGATCATCTGGTCCAAATGACTCCTAAACACTGACAGGCTTGGAGCATTGACTCTTCAGGAAGCCTGCTGCAGTGTTTGACCACCTTCCTTCTCAGTGAAGAAATCCTTCCTAATGTCCAGTCTAAAGCTCTCCTGACACAGCTTTGAACCATTCACGTATCCTATTATTAGATACCAGGGAGAAGAGATCAATAAAATCTCTTGCGCCATATTCTTTACAAGCAGTCTCTAAATCTGTGCACCCCATTCTCTGGATGCTTGACAAAAACTCAACAAATCCTCTGGCTTCTTTTTTCGGTCTGGTGGCAATTACAAACAATAAGTACTGTATTTAGAATCTAATTTTGGCAAATCAATAAGTAAAAAGTTTTTACTTTGTTGAAAGAAAATACATATATTCAGCCCATCTTCTTTTGTATCTGAACATTTTTCAACATGTTTTTACAAATCAGAAAGAAAGATACATAATGAAATTATAACCTAATCTGAGTAAGAAATCAATGTTTCACCTCAAATATATTGAAAGACAAAATTCAAATTAAAATTAAAAATGGGAAACAGTTTGGAGACTGTTTTGCTTTTCTCCTGGGTTCAAGATAATTTCTGCAAAACACACAATTAAACAGGATACAGACAAACAGCCCATATAACTTGTATGTCACTAAATCTCCATTTCTACATTAATAAAAGATCAGTGAAAAAACTGTGCTCAGTACTGGGGAAGATTTAACAGGGGGCAATTCGAAGAACTGCTGAGTTGAAGACAAAGAGAAATTTGCTTTGAACACAGAAAGCATTCTGTAATGATCAGTACTTTGAATAATGAGATTCTAGGTGTCTCAGATGGTCCATGAAAAATTAATAGATGTTTTTGACCTTAATCTTGCTGCACCTCAGTTCCCTGCCTATACAATGGATTTACATGAAGTAGCTTGTGTCCTCTCATCTCACAGGAGTAGGGTGAAAATCCATGAACTTCATGACGTACTGAGATACTGGCCTAAAGTGTGCCACAGATAACACCTTGAGACAAAGAATCCTCTAGCCTCAGCCGCCTATGAAAGCAGACACAATACAAAGCTTAAAGACACACATTCAACAAGGCAAAGAAAAAAAACAAACTGAATCACTACTCAGTCAGGAAATGTCACCCATCCTACCTAAGGAAGCAGGCAGGGGTCCTGTCTTGAAAGACAGTACATGGTCTTGAAACCACTGCTCTATAATGCATGGACTGAAGCCTTAATTCTAGCATTTTCTTCTGTTTGAAGTGCTTGCCTTTGCAACCTAAATAATATTCATCTGACACAGTTGTGTGTACATAATATATGAAAGGCTCTTGGCTTGGGGGCCTTGGACTTCACAGAACATTGCAGCAGTCCCCCTGAGTTTTCCTCCCTGGTTATTTTGCTTCCAGCTCATACCGGTTTTGCAGCACCCTGTTACAGCATGTCTTTTCCTGCCTCCCTCCTTTACCACATGCCCTTCCTCAGAACTGCTCCAGCCACCCACTCTGCCAGCTCCTCTGCACTGTATTTCGTTGCTGCATTGTTATTATTTGCTTGGGCAATCACAATCTTAGGACTACAAGCACAGACAGAGGTCTCACTTCGTTAGATATAAAACAGCAGATACAACAGTCAGAGATTTTCTAATTTCAGGGCAAAATTGGAATAGTGTTGGCTTTCTGCATACTTCCCAAATCCAGTCCATGCTGCAGAGGTGCCTGCCTCCATCATTTTTTTCTTTGCAACCTTCCACCCAGTAACTATACTCGTGGGAGGCAGAAAGGAAAACTTTGACTCATCACACCTGTCTCTAATGGCAGTTGTCATGCTCCTTCTAGCCCCAGGTTCCCTAATATTTCCACTGCTATATGACTTCTGTAGATTTATAGTCTTTATCCATATCTCTTTACCTGAACAGCAGCTGAAACACTCCCTACTTCTTATGTGAAGAAGACAAAAACTCTGAAAAGTTCTATTGGGGAAAAACTCCCTTCAGAGAACTTCTGGTATGGTTTTGTTCGTCCCACAAAATATGCCCATAGCCTTACATAAAGAGCACAGAGGCAACACGCTTGCATCAAATGAAAAAAAAAAGGCACCATATTAATGTGGGAAGAGGGGCTGATGTTTGAAAAAATTCTATGCAGACGGAAAAATAATTTGGAAATTGCCAGAAAGGAACTATTATTTTTTTTTAAAAAAAAAAAAAAAAGAAGTCAGGGCATCTTTAATTTTGAACTTTATTTTCTCCTACTAATAACAAGCTTCAGAAGTTGAAAGTGTCAAAACAATAGAAAAAGACCAGTCCAAAATGTAGATAATCCTCTTCTCCCTGGCATCATGACATCAGTCAGTGCAAGATTCTCCTTCACTGACAAGCTTTGTCCTGTCCTATTCTAAGTTACCGACTTCTTTTTCTTATTCCCTCTCTCCCTTTCTCTCCCCTGGCTCTCTCCTCTGGCTCTCCCTGGTGAACAGTGAGCAGCAAGAAGCATTCCTGGGCTAGAAATTAACATATTAATGAAGAAAGAGCCTTGAAGAAGGGTTGAGAAATGGGGAGAAAACAGAGAGATGAGGCAGGCAGAGCAAAATAACAAAGGGAAGATATAATGAAGAAGGGACACAGAGCCAAAGCACAAAGGGAGAAAAAAATGCCTTTCTCAGGAATTTGTGCTACTTCAAACACTTCCATTGGAAGAAAAGATGAAAGAGGAAAGAAAGGGGGTGGGAAAAATGGGGTGGTTCTTCTGTTTTAAGCTAAGATTTAATATTTCTACAGCAAAGAATCACCTATTGAGGGAAGGATAAGAAGATGGAAGATGGGGGCGAGGAAAGGACACAGTCACACAAAGCGGGCATGACTGATAACAAGAGCAGTGGGTTTATTCCTGGCTGTTTGTGAAACACCATAAGCATGGAATCGTGGATACACCAGTGCAATAGGCTTTGCCTATGGGTTAATGCCTCCCCTGCAACCCTCCTGTTCTCTCCTTCCACAATGTACTGCTGCAAGCCTGCCCCAGAATTATGCTCAAAAAGAGGAGAAGATGTCAATTAGCAAAGACTACTGTTGATCTGGCAAGCTCACAAGCATCCCACTCCCAAACCCTCTGAGTGCTCTCTCAGGCAAACAGTGGGAAACCCATTAGGATCAGTGGGTTGAGGAGGAAGTAAAAAAATTTTTAGTTCAAACATCTAAGCATTTGTTCAATCCTCTGTTCCTCTATTTGAGTACCCACCATTTACATCCCTCTTTAGATGCACTACAGAAGAACATATTCTGAATAATGCAGAAGAATATATTCTAAATTTTCTCTTGCACCCACTGGCCAGAACAAGCCCACCACTCATACCTGCTGACAAGACAAAAGGGCAAAAAAATAAAGGATTCCTGGCCTGAAGAAGGAACCTAAAGAAACAGCATCTTTAGTGGTAAAATACACAGCAGACATTGCAAAACCACGAGACATAAGGACTTGACTAGGAAAACAAGCTTTCTGGCTTAGGTCTACATCAGTAAAGGTGTGAGCTGTTACCACAGGGCCATTCTTGTAAGGCAGACCTCTCTCAGTTTATCCCCATCTTTCACAGTCCCACCAGCATGTGCTACTACAGAAGAACTTGTTCCACAGCTCCCTGGTGGTACCAAATTGGTTCCTTGGCACCTCACCAGAGCACCACAATACTGAGAGCGCCCTCAATACCCTGAGTGCTGAGGGCCCATTGCCTTCTCAGAACCCTCCTACAGGTGTAGTGATTAGATAAACAGCCACAGGCACAAAAGCGCTTATCTCCCTGAGCAATCCCACATCTCTTTCCTTCTATAATGGTGATGGGAGTGGACCAAGGACTGTTGGTCACTCAGCCATCTCCAGATGAGACACCCTAGGTATTACCACACAGCTTTTTTATTTGAGACTTAAAAAAACTTTCAGCATGAGCCTTTGTCACAAATGTGACAGATTTATATGGCTGATTTCCATTGAATTCTCAGGCGACAAGAGGACACTGCAGGAATTCCCTGGTGTAGGAGTCCCCAGCTGCCTGGCTTCAGTAGAATGACCACAGCCAAGCCATGGTATCCATGCAGCTGTCTAGCTTTGGGTGCTGCTGCTCTGACCTGTGGCATCAGGAAACTTAAGCTACAAACCACATGGAGAAATAACAGTCAGTGCCACCCACTTGGAGAACCAGCTGCATGCCCTTCACAGTGAGTGCTCTAAAACCAAGCCCAGTGATGCTTTTTATTTCCTCAAGTGCTCCTCCTTCTGCACCACATTCCCAGACTCCTTTGCTGCCTTTCTGTCACTGCTCCTATCTGGAGACCTGCTTCCATAGTGATAACTGATGGCTGCAATGAACGTCTCCAGGCTGCTGCAGCTGAGCTCCAAGAATCCCTTCTGCAGGCTTTGTGAGGATCCAGCAATGGGTGACAAAAAGGGTGGCAGCCAGCAGCAAAGCAGACCAGTCTGATCCGCAATGGAAGGTAGTGAATGCCTCTCACTTGGGCAGCTCTCCCCTCCCCTGTGATTAACCCTATCCCTGAATGCCTACATACCCTGGTTACAGGGTACTTCCAGTGCCATCCACGGTTGGGAGTGCCATGCTTTTCTCATTTGGCTCCCTCATTCTGCCAAACTTTCTTGTTAAGCAATTTCATGGGACTGTAATAAACTATTTCAAATCAATTTCACAGCATTGCTAAGCTTGTGCCTTCATCAATTCAAACTTGAGCTTTCCATGAAAAATTACTTTGAGAAAAAAATACAAATCAGTAAATTAAGTAAACTTCTTACTCTAGACAGTCAAACTGGGGCCTTTTCCAGAACTAGCATCTTTCCACAGCCACCAGCAAAACTGTACCTTGGTGCCACCTCCAACGCACTTGTTGGAGCACCTCTCCATGAGGAAAGGCTGAGAGAACTGGGATTGCTCAGCCTGGAAAATAGAAGGCTTCGGGGTGACCTAATTGTGGTCTTCCAGTACCAGAAGGGAACTTACAGGAAAGATGAGGCAAGACTGTTTCCAAGAGCATGTAGAGACAGGACAAGGGGGAACGGGTTCAAACTGAAAGAAAGTAGGTTTAGATTAGATATTAGAAAAAATTCTTTACTGTGAGTGTTGTGAGGCACTGGAACAGGTTGCCCAGGGAAGTTGTGGGTGCCCCATCTGTGTAAGTGTTCAAGGTCAGGTTGGATGGGGCTCTGAGCAACCTGGCCTAGTTAAAGGTGTCCCTGCCCATGGCAGAGGCCTTGGAACTACACGGTTTTCAAGGTCCCCTTCCAACACAAACCATTCTGTGATGCATCTGACTTGTAGTCTCACATTGCCAAAAAGGAAGACCTCCTCCTCCTTAAAGCTACATTAAAACCAAAATAGATGTGCAAGTAAAGCTCCCTCTGTACCTCAGCTATATGCCTGCAAGGAAAGGGAAGGTAAAGAAAGCTGAGACAAGGGCAGCAGAGCATGCAGAACACTGAAATATTGGTTCTGCTGCACCTCCTGGTTCTGGGAAAGTTAAATGCTGGAAAGCCCAGCATCCTGTGCTCCCCCCACCCTAGAACAGCTATTTGACATGAATGCATACTAGGTGTACTGAAGAGCAATTGCTAGATGTTCAGATTTATTCAGAGGCTGTTAGCATGTGTACTTTGCACCTCAAAGTCTTCACAGTCTTTTGGTGATGTTGGAGAGCATTGTGTCATGGCTTAAGTACCAGCTCTTGTAAACCTTCACCATGCCACATATCACCACTCAGATGCAGAAGAGCTGCATCAGCATCTTGAGAAGAGGGTGGAAAGCATTTCTTGCACCAATCTGTGTTCAAGCTGCCTTGTGTCACTCACAGGGCTTAATCTGTCAGTGATGCATTATTTTAAAGGGGAAGAAAGCAATTAAAAACATCCTTTTGGGCAGACCATCCATTGGCATCTATTACCTACGTAGCTGCATCATTCCAGAGCTTCACTGCAATCAATCCTTTTGCTCCCTATCAAGTTCTGCTTATCACTTGTCTATAACTGGTGGCAGCTACACAGCAGCTGCCCTGGACATATCCCTCTGCCCAGGGCTGTCTCCAGGGGAAATAAGCAGATAATCAGTGTAGAATCTAGATAAATCTGCCCAAAACATGTCATGGTCTTGGGATGTAGGAAGTCACAGAA
Source organism: Sclerurus mexicanus (assembly GCA_013396755.1). Classification (NCBI taxonomy): domain Eukaryota; kingdom Metazoa; phylum Chordata; class Aves; order Passeriformes; family Furnariidae; genus Sclerurus; species Sclerurus mexicanus. The sequence goes on along the minus strand of VWZF01004532.1, from coordinate 197,982 downwards.
AGTAGATATCATTTGCTGCTGAAGTCTGCACACTGGAAAAGCTGCTAACCTCCTTTCTGAAACCACTTCTGGAACTGCTGGCTGCCTACTTCACACAGGCACACAAGAGGCACGTGTGGCACTGCCGCTAATATCTTGCACTTATTAAACACCCCCAATGTCTTGGCGAAAATCCACCTCTTGTAAATTCATTCTACCAGCTGAAATTCCTCGTGCAGCTCCAGTGAGGTATAGTATTCATCTCCACTTCATACTTTGTGCTGTTAAACAGTTCTCTATTTCACCCCAGAGATGGCTGGATTTCTGTGGTGAATTAAGCCATCCCTTTCTACTTTATAAAGTGCTTTGGAACTGCAGATAAAAGATGCTACAGCCTGTCATAAATAAATGTAAGATGCTGACACTGCTACTGGAGGTAGCCATCTTGCTGAAAAATTATTTCATTTGTGACACTAATAATACAGGGAAGAATGCTAGCCAAGACACTGAAAGCTCATTTCCATCTCATTTTAATACAGCTTCAAAAACTAGAAAAAAGTCAGTGTCAAGTCAGCATTTGTGCGTTTTTTTAACCACTGTTGGGCTACAGAGATTGACAGGTTTTCAGTCCATTGTGGCAGCTCTCTTCCACCCTGACCACACCATCAGGTAGGTAAAATCTTCATATGTTTATGTGCTGTCTCTCCAGATCCTTAAAAAGACCAACACTAAGTTCACTAAATCTGTTTTTCAAGCATTTTTCATGGTATGGTACTGCAAAGGGGAGCTCTAATCACCTTACCATCTTTCCTCAATCAAGACAGGTTTGGTATGATATAACAGGCCTGGTGTGATATAACCAGCTCAGAAATCTCTCCACAGGGGTGGAAAATAGTTTTCTTTGTATGAAGATGGCTGGCAGCATTCAGTCTGATTGATCGTTTCAAGGGCACTGTGGTTAGATTTTAATATTCATTTTATATTAAGGTGCTTGCAGGCTTGAGTAGGGACATTTTTATTACTTAAGTCAGGAGAGAACATGCTGCAGAAATGATAGAGCAGGGTGTACTGAACAAGCTGACAGGTCCCTGGCATTTCTATTTTCTTTGTTATTATTTCACTCAAATGCAAGCATTTTAAATATCACATTTCTAGATACTTCATTAAAATTCTTCAAGAAATATAATCCATTGTGAATGTACAATCCAAAAAAATATTACACTAAGGTAACATACGTAACACTTAAATGTTTATATTCAATTCAAAATCACATTTTCTAACCTTAGCAAAGCAGGAATCCCTTGTCTAACATTGCAAGCCAATTTCTGAAGTTTGAAGTGAAATTAGCTTTGAGTTATTTGTCCACACCAACAGAAACCCCTCTGCTGGATAATTATTTGAAAGCAGAACAAATGCATTCATTTCACACTCTCATAACTCAAAATTGGATGAACAGGGATTCTTTTGCTCAGATTTTTCAAAAAATGCTCACCTTTGGACTGAGAATGAAAATAAAATTTGCAAAGTGAAACAAAATGTACTTTAAAAATTATTGTTACTTGAAAATAGGCCAGTGGAGGGGTTTGTGCACTGCAGAGGGTGGTCTGGATTCTGCACAGATAACAGGTATTCAAAATCTGTTACTGGTGTAAAATTTGGTTGGGTCCCTTCAACATAAGTATTCAGCTGCCCCATAGATATGCAGATCCTCATTTTCCCAAAATGTGGATGCAAGACTCGAGTAACCCTTTAAGCAATGATTTTCAGAGGAATTTCATCAATACCATTTAGTCAGAAGTGCTCTAAGCGTCAATTCAGCAAAGCACTTAACCATGAGCTTAGCTTGAAATACGCACGATCTCTTAGACGAAACATATATGGCAAAGGCCACTGAACAGCAGGTGCTTCTGAAGGGGAACAGACCGGCTATTTGACAGGGATCAGCTCCATCACACAAGGGTGCAGGCCAGAAAGGGGAAAAGAACATTCCATTGAAAATTAAAACCACATGAATGGCGGTAAAGCTGCAAAAAAAAGAAAAAAAAAAAAAAAACAACAAAATCTCATTCCAGACACACCAGGGTTAATACCGTGACTCTGCCATGAAATGCCACCTGACATAATTTTTTCCCTTTTATTAGTGAATTTCTGTCAATGCAAAGACCATTGCGTTCCCCCCACCCCGGGAGGGAGCCACTAGGCGGCGAGCTGAGCTGGTGTCTTGTCAAACCACATCGTGAATCCAAATTGCATCAAAGAGAAGAAAAAGCTGCTCCAGAGTTGCACAGGGAACCATAGCAACGCGGCAGTTCCTATTTTTAAAAACTTGAAAGATAGTAAGAACATTAAGTCGGGAGGGGAGGGGGGGGGCGGGGGGAAGAAATAGAAACTACGTTCCTATCAAAAAGGAAAAAAAATGCATATGTTCTTGACAGGCTCCAGTGATGAAAATGCATATGGCCAGCCATCAGTGTGCAGGTGTGCAAGCCAGAAAATATCCATGGCCCCATCAAGCCAGTCCCTGAAGGAAAGAGGCTCTTTCTCACCTTCCCTCCACTGCTCTGCTAAAGCAGGATTTCAAATTCCCTGAGCTGCTTTAAAGCCCACAGGACCCTAACTGCATTTTGTGATAGGGGCAGGATGCTGCTGTAGCTGATGCTAAACAGTAGCTAGAGCTGGGTTTGTGGTTTCACAGCTCCACCACAGAGGGAGGATTTTGATTTGCTTCCCATGAAGAGTGGAGAGAGTCTGAATGCACACATTAAAACATATTGTCACTAGCAAGTGAAGTTACCACGGTATTAGCACTAATTGGACTTGGCTGCAGAGCAGGAGATGTCTCAGAGGGCTGGAAGCAGAACATGGACATTTTCCCATCTGGAAACTGATGGCGCATACCAAAATTCATTCCCAGCTGGTGGATTTTGGAGGCCTTTATGAAAGACTATGTCCTTTAATCAAAAGATAACCCTTGCCAAAAACTCGTCTCTTCACTTGAACCCTCCCATCCTATTTTAATTGCAAAGAAGATGAAAAATCCAGCTGTCCACAGAGACCAAGTGCTTCCTCTTGCCCTCTGACAAAGCCCCACTATGCAGCAGTAGAGTTTCCTGTGGTTCCTGCTGAGGAACAAACGTTTTTGCTGTGCCACCATCATATGTTCACATTGAGAAGCCAGGGATCTCCAGTACTCTACCAGCATATGGAGTTGGTTTGATGTTAGACCTTCTCCAGCAAGATGGCAATGCTTCCCACTGCCCAAGCAGCACTGCTTAAGAGCTGTGCAAAGCAAGGACAGCCAGTCACACACTGTGCCCTTCTGCAACAGGCACCCTTAGCAACTTGCCTGTATGGGCAAGGTTTGGGTCAAGAGCATGTTACAAACAACTCGCAGCATCCCCCTCCAGTGACAGAAAAAAAGAGCCAGAGGAAGCTAACATTGCCTCATGTGTGGTGGCACTTGGATAATTGCTGCCCCCACCCACTGTTCACCTTCTGGGCCAGCATCATGAATAGCCAGGGCAAGGAACCCAGCACTGAACCACCAGGACAAGGATCAATGCACACAGGGCAAATGATATGCAACAGGAGATGCAAGGTATGGACAGAAAAAAACCAAAAAAAACAATGGCAGTACTCAAGAACAGAGAGTGAGGTGATGTACAACAAGGGATGCAGGGAGGCAGAGAGACCCTGACAGAGGCAGGAGGCAGGGGCCAGCCCCGGCCTCCAGCTGCTGCTGGAGCAGTGACAGGAACAAGCAGATTTCAGCAGCAGGGATCTTTAATCTGTCAGTAGCGCTCACACCACGTGCTGCCAGCCTGCAACAGCCTGACGGCAGCAGGACACACCAACCAGCGGGAACATAATAAGCTGCTAACAAGACATGGGCTTAAAGGCTCCAAAAGGTCAAAAGTTACATATGTTCCCTCTCCCTCCAAGTTTCTGAAAAGGGCAATTTCTGCATCCATGGGAATATGCCATTTATACCTTCTCTCACCTCCTCCCCGGCACTAAGAAGCAAGTCCCAGCACTGTACCTCCCACCACTGGAGCACTGCTGGGTTCAAGGGCTGGAGCAGGGCTTCTCAGCCAGCTGCCAAGGAGGTAGAGATAGCCCTGCCAAACTGAGACCTCAGTGCTGGCCAGTGCTCCTGTCTCTTAGCATGAGGTTAACTCGACAGTCTATGAATAGAGAAAGAGCAATGCAAATGGTCCTGCTCTCAATCCCTTGCTGCACTGCGTGAAAGCCTGTGACTCACTCAACTAGGAGACAACACAGAGTGGCTCCATGGCAGTACCTGCAAAGGACATACGATGATCCCTATGTCTGATGTGAAAGGCAATGGCTGCCACGACTGGAGAGGAAAGGTGGGTGGGAGAGGCCTGGGAAACAAGGAAAGGTGTTGTCTGGGCACTGTCCTGGCGAAAGCAGGTCCAGGATGCTAAGGGCATAGCGCTGCTGATGGGTATCAGGATGACACAATACCCTGAAGGGGCACTGCACCTTTTTCAGGGATATGTATAGCCCCTATGGTCTTGAATCTCCAGGGAAGCAATTCATTTGTACAACCCTATTGCAAGAACTTTCTCTGCTCACTGACTCACTGTTCAGCTATCTAAGGCCTGGCAATTCCTAGTTTCCGTTAGGGGATTGTGGCCATGTGAGACGAGAGTTTGCCCTGGTTGTTTCAGGGAAAACAGTTTCCAACCACTCATCAAAGGCTCTTTTGCATTTCCTAACTGTTTGGCATCTTTTCAGATGAAAGCTATTTCCCCCAAAGTGGAAGTATCATGTCCAAACAATGCACTGAGCTAGCTTGCCAGCTGTTTTCATATTTGAGGAATCTAAGTTACAGAATTGAACTAACCTTGTTCCCCTCTAAAAGTATTTCTTTGCAAAGGTGGTATAATTTCACATTTGTATTTTAATTCCAAAGCAAATGCTCCACTGAACTCTTTATTAAAATGAAATCTGGTGTGTGCAGCCTGGTGTTAAATGAGAGACTATTAAAGCCAATCAGTGGAGAACTCATTAGTAACCCTACAACAACAAACTGGTAGTTATGACCCAGCATTCACAAGCAGCCATGACAACCAGTAGGAAGAACCCAGGTCCCATTGAAGGCTATAATAAAAACACAGCTTATGTAGCCCAATGACTGTGAATATCCATACAAAACAGCTGAGCTTCTATTCCTCAAATATGTGCCAGAAATTATATTCTTTTCTCATGACTCATCTCTGATTTCCACTCCCAAGAATGCTCCTGTCATTTAGTTATTTCTTCCAATTTCTAAAATGTAATGAGAAGCACCAATCCAGAGCTCTAGGAAATCTGTCCCATCAATTAAAAAAAAAGCAGAAGGCTGCCTATAAACACATCCACCTCTGCCCACTCACTCATCAGCAGCCATGGTGAAGGGAGAAAAGATGAGCTTTGCAGGATGCTAAGAAGCCTAGCAACTCTCTTGAGAAGGGCCAAGCGGTAAGAACTTCTCATCTGAGCATTTCTCCAGGCGAAAATCCTGTTAGAATCTCCTTCCCAACATTTGTGGTCCAATAGGAAAGATCAGAGTACATAGTGTTTTGCTGGGTGCCCAGAAGAAGATCAGAGATCGAGATAACTATAAACTTGGTAAATTGGAATATTCAGACCAGATTTCTTCCTGGGACAATGAAGGAATAAATGAATAGGTAATTATTATAAACAAAACAAAGAATTAAAGACTGTAATTGAGCTGGGGAAAAGCATTTGGATATTTGGACTCCAAATCACCATCTAAGCCTATTATCAGCATAAATTGAGATAAATCCCTCACTAGAGGAAAAATTCCTCAAGAATCATTCGAAAAGAAAAATAACAAATCTTGTAGAACAAACCTTTCCCAAAGTATCATTTTACTACTCTTTTGTGGAATTATCCCATCAGCAGGTTCATTTATTGGACAAAATCCACAACGTTCAATGGTTGTGATCATACTTCTACAGTTCCATTCTAACACAAAAGAGAACCAGTTTCAAGACAGACAAGAAACAGTTGCTATGAGACCATTAGTGATACAGGAAGATGCAGACCAAACACCTACATTGTCAAGAAATGGCGTTTAGATAGCAGTCTGCCTTGTTTCTTTTTGTACGTACAGACATACTTCAAACAAAACTTTGTTTGCACAAGTTCTTGCAAAAATGAACAAGTGTCAGTGTAAGCAGGTGGAAAAGATATGGAGAATCTGAGCAACATTCAGTTCATCCTCTCCTTACTCCATTATGTACCCAGATCAACAACCAACACCATGTTGAGCAAGACCATTTGATTCTAGCTGCATTCAGAAATACCTCTCTTTCAGAAAGAGGAGGGAAAAAAGTAAGAAACAGCCAGAGTTCAAAGGCAGATCTTGGGAAATGACTAATTCACAGTCTTAGTGTATAATATGCCCCAGCTGAACTAAATTACACATTTTTTTAGTTGGATGTCTCACTCTCCAAAGAGTAAAATGGGAGAATTCTTTTATTGCACTGCCTCCCCAGCTATGGATTTGAAACAAATTGGACCACTTTGGATTAGCTTCAAGAGTTTCTGAAACACAAGCTACATGGTGATGCATTATCTGAGGTCACATACACATACACTTTGTCTCCAGAGATATCAAGCCCACGTACATGCATTTCTCTATTCTGTGTAGGCATGCGGAGGGGGAACTGTAAGTTGCAGATGGCTGAATATAGTATTGCTGGGTCCAGAGCAAGACTAAAATTAGCTCTCCAGAACCTTCAGTCCAGTCCAAAGCAAGACAAACCATATTCCAGACATGCAGGTATTGCTGCTGCCCGGTATGCACAAGGCATGAGTGCTGTGGGATCCTAGTAAGAGGAAGGGGTTAGGGAAAGTATGAAGCCACCAGGTCTGTAGAATCTATAATACCCCAGATAGACAAAGCATTTCAGGAGAAATTTAAAGACTTCAGATAGACAAAGATAGACAGATAGACATATTAGGAGGGGTTTAAAGCTTAGCACTTAGTACATTCCAGCAAGTTCAATGGTACTTGAAGGTACAAACACAGATTACAGCCATCAATCTCTGTGGGTTTTGGTTCAGTATGGTGAACTCATATCTTCACGTCTGCCTCTTTCCACATCTTGTGTCTCTTCTCTACTTCTGCTCCCGCCCAGACTCCAGGCTGCGAGGCTGAGCTTGAAGCCATTACATTTCTATTGACGCTCTCGGATTTGTAAAAGCAATGGCTTATTTCAGACACCACTAGCTTTTAAACTTCAAAAGGTGCCTGATAGTAATTTGATTTAAATAAAAATCTAAGCATCCAACTCACTGAAGTCAGACTGTTTAACCACCTCACTCAGAAATACGGAGAGGGTGGAAACATGGGCAGGCGGGGGCAGTCAGAACCCCTGCACAGGCCAGCACTATAAGAGGCAAAGCGAATATTTGCACTGTGCTCACAAGCAACTGCAAAACAGTGTAATTATTTTTGAGTTAGCTCAGGTGCCTGCAGCAATCTACACAGTGGAAGAACAGAGCTTGGCATGGACTAATTGACTCTGCTTCTCAGCGAGACTGATGTTGGTACCCAAACTAAGCTGGCTACGTCTACATGTATCTGCACTCATTCCTATGAATGCTGTACCCAAAGCAGACAAGGGAGAACAAACAGCATGATTTGGGCCATGAAGGTGAGAAGAAAGCTAGTATCTTCAAAGGTGACATGAACTGCTTTCATGTGGGGTGCCCAGCCTTCAGGGCATATCTACACTGCACAACAGTACTGTCATACCTAGACTCAAGAGTCTCTGAGCTGGCAACTTCTACACAATGCAAAAAGGTGCTATGCAGAGAGATTATGCTGGGTCCTTGAAGCAGCGTAGCTATATGGGTATGATGTTATGCACAGTCTAATAAAGTGTCAACAGAACTAATTAGCAGAAGGTCTCTGCAGAACGCTGCATCACATAGCAGGGAACGTCTTGTTTTCTAGATAGCTGCTGAAAAGACACAATAGAGCTCCCCCTCAAATCCCTCTTCATTTAGAAAGGTAGAACAACAGCCTGCCTTGATGTTACTTCTCATAACTTTGTATATATTGAATATATTTTCCCTGCTTAATCATTCCAGTGATGACTCAAAAGAGTAGCAGAAAAATACCCTTATTCCTAAGCCTAGCTGGGAAGGAAACTGATAAAAGCTTTGGGCACCTTTAGTGGTTCCAAGGCTTGCAGAGAGCAAAAAGACACTATGGGGAAGAGGAAGTATAAGCAATAAGACGTGGTAATATGCCAATGGATCATAGAGACAAAGAACAAATAGGAATATGGATAATATAACAGGTCAAAGAATAGAGTTCTCTTCAGTGCCCAGCTTTCAGGCAAAGCAAAATTTGCTTCCTTGTCCACTAGTTCCTCTATCTGTCCAGTACATTTGACAGCGAGGGGTCACAGCACACAGATCAATCCATCACATTTATACTACTTCATGATTCAATATGACAAATGAACAAAGACGCTGAGCTCTGTGTGGCTTAATGGCTACTGCCTGGATTTCCCCTGTCCTGCCACAAAGGGTCCAATGTGTGCAAAGATTTCATATGTAAAACAATGGAGAATGACAGCTGAGCAGGTCAGCGGGCATCTGGATAACGGAGGATTCCATATCTCATTATCTGTGTTGCTTTGCTACACACTAAAACTCCAGCTGAGACAAAAAGGAAGATCTAGTCAGCAGAGTGTTGTTCTAGAGGTTGTTCCATCACAGGCTTCCTCTATGTCCTTAATTAGACATCTTAGCACTGTTTCTTAAGAAAATCTGAATTTAAATCAAAATATGTTTATTCAAACAGGTTTTCCCTGTTTGTAATTAAATTTTTAATTTAATGTTCAATCTGGAAGAACTTGCCATTCTAATCAAGGTACTAGGCTTTCTGGATAACATACACAAGAGAGAATGGGACCCAAAACACCCACCAGACAACGGCCAATAAGGTGCCAAAGAGCAGGGTGATAGCACAAGTCCTCCTCTGAGGTAAACTGAATCCTTAAGACACCCAAGGCCTTTAAAGACTCCCAGTATAAAGCAGGAACTGAGCAGAGCTGATTACTCTTTTTTTTGCTGCTCTAATTCTCCAATTCTGTTTGCACTTCCTTCTCTCGTGTAATTCAGGGCTGATGGACAGCAGAAGGACACTTCGTCTTCAGACAGCAGGTGCCATGAAAGTATTCCAGGTAGGTTACAAAACCATCACCTAGAAAGGACATCTGTTCACATACTGCTACTGCCTGGAGCAGAACCTGGTGCGTTCTAGATTTCAACATAAACATTTCCACTCTTTGCAGCAAGAACCTACCTGAGAGTTGCAAACCCATTCATGCAAAGGCACTCCAAGAAGTTCAGTGCTGTTACGAAAGCAAAAATTTGTGCGTTGAGGGGCACACAAATTTTTGCACTACAGCTTCATATTCCTTTACCTCATGTTGACTTGCCCCACGTGCTGTATGGAGACTTTCTAAGGAGGTGACAATACTGGCACTCATGACAGACAGCAACATGGGCCCCACCATCAGTTCACCTACCCTTGCCCAGGCTCTGGCCAACACAACCTGCTGCTCCAAAGCACCACATGCCCTGGCAGCAATATTCTGAGGTTGTCTCTGACCCCTCTTTTGTAAGGCTGGGCTACCTCTTTCCCTTACCTGTTGAGCATGTTGGACTGGTAAATCCTTTTCTCCTGGGTGTTGTAACAGCTGCTTTTGGGCTCAGGGATGAAGCTGTGTTCAGACAGCATATCAGAAGCAGCCGTGGTGATTATGGCTATTCCATCCCTTACTCTGGCAGGAAGACCGTAGTCCCATTCATCATATGAGACAGAGATGAGCCCAGTGGGAAACTCAGATGGCACTGTGTCTGTATCCCCTGCCACCAGGCTGGGCACGATCCACGTGTAACCATAGCCTGTCAGACCCACAGAGTTGGCCACCTCAAAAATGTAGGTGGCCTCTTCCTTTGTGCAGTAGAGGAGGATAACAGGGCTTTGGAGCTTCTTGAGCTGGTTCTGGATCTTTGAGTCCCCATCATCCAGGGACATGTCCAACAGGAGGACCTCCTCCAGTTCCCAACCCACAAAGCTGTGCTCAATGGTACTGCGGATCTTGTTCACAAAGTCCTGGTAACCAGGGAAGTAAGTAGTGACAATGGAGAAGATGTACCAGTCGTATTCTTCCATGATGTTGAGCATGACAGAAGCTTGCTGTTCTATTGATGGGCCAAACTGGAAGAACATGGATGACTCATCCTAGAATAGGAAGTAAAAGAGAGGAAGAGAGAGAAAAAGAAAACAAGAATAGGTCAAAGGAAATAAACAGCACTCCTTGTCAACCCATTGAGCATGGAGGGGGAGGCAAACAGTCAGAATCTTACACTTTGTATCTTGGCCAGAGCTTAAGGATTTTTAACTTTTTAAAATTTAAAATTTCAGTGAAGCAAGTGAGAAGAAGTAAAATCCTTTTTATAACCAGCTGTCCTTACTTTATTTTTAAAGGCAGGTTGCCAAAATTACTTAAAGGTTTGAAAAGCTAGGCCTGATTCTAACAGACGGAGAACAAGTGGTACACAAGTGAGGACAGAAAAAGAGAATATGTACAAAATATTCCAGAACTGCAGAAATTAAGAGCTTTAATCCCTGGATTATCATAACCTTATATGTAGTATAAACAGGATACAGAGCAGTTTTGATACTGATTTAGTATGGGACAGTCACTCTAGTTTGAATATCCAGACCAAAGTGCAACTAGAGTAGGCAAAAGCATTGGACACAAATAGCTCTGACAACCCCTACTGCAAGATCCTCTCAAAGCAAGCAGCAGCACAGAATTCTACAACTGTGGAGGCTCAGTCTCAGAACAACATAAAATACGCTAAAATTAAAAAAAAATGTCTGAACTATCATGCGGTTTGTTTATACCATGTTTCAGAGAAACATCAGCTAAATATTTCTTGGTATTGCTTTTATATCCTTCTACCATACTAAGTTCATATTTTCAAAAATCAGAACTTGTACCATTTTGCAACCTCCAAGACTCCAAAGGAGTTTTGTGTAGATGTCAGCTCTCCAGTGGCATAGAGTAAACCCATTTTGTCCCAGAATTTCACAAAATACCAGGTTTTCAACTTGTGATAGATCCAATAAAATGCAAATCCTTGCTTTTGCCCAATTCATGATGGAAAGGAATGGAAAAAAGCATTTGCCAACATGTTGTCTTATGGATTTATCTTTTATCTTTTAAAATCAACTGCAAACTCCTGCTGATTTCTGTAGAGTTGGATTAGATCACCATAAAAGAAACAATCCAACCAAAAAAGCCAAACCAAACCAAAAAAAAAGGCAGAATTAAAGGATACCTCTCTATGTAGAGATTCCCACTACAATAAGAAAGTTCTCAAAATCGAATCACCACTTTTAAGAATGAGCAGCCCCACCTTCTCTTAATAAGCCTGGAAAACTGGACCAAAGATACAAAAAGAGGTACTCCAGAGTTTTAGATCTGGGGAAACTCGTGGTGCCTCAAGACATTACTCCAAGATAGTAACATTTAGAACAGTTCTCTACCAAATTAAGTTTCCTACAGCCTGCCACGTAAAGTTGTTTTCCAGCACAGATGCCAGTTAATCAATCATCCATTCATCCTTTAGTCATAGTTTTGATTACCTATAAAAATTTTCTGTATTGACCAAGTATGCCATAGCTCAGCAACTCCAGAGAAAAAACAAAGAAAGGTCTGATCCTGCACCCAGCCTTAAGCTGTTTCTCTTTCCTGAGTTCCCTATGGGTCACATCCTATATGAAAGAATCCCTGCTCTCAGATCCCCATGCCTCTCTTATTAGGTTTGGTGATTAAACTGTTCACTTCCTCCATACAGCTCACCACCTACATGTGAAAGTTCTCTTAGGGGCTGCTCTTTGCTTAGTGGAAAAATAAATGTATGTAAAAAGGAAAAGAAGGCAGCAACAAATTTGAGACAAGTTAAAAAGAAAAATCAGAAGCAGCAACTGGAGCCTCTGAATACATAGAAAACAGCTCATACCTTCTATCACTGGAATTCACCTCCTCCTCTCAGAACTCTACTCAGGAAAAGAACTTAGTCCTCTAATAAAAAGATACTTTTTATCTTTGGAGCTTATGCAGAAAATTGGGAAAGACAGAGTTAAAATCAAACTATTGTCATGGCACCTGCCAGAACTTGAAGAAAGCCTGAACAAGCATCTTCAATACCCTTTTTGCACAGTGCCTTTGAAAGCCACTTGTAGCAAACTGAATGCTAGAGTACCAAGACTCAGCCTTACTGTAACATGAAAAGGCAAGATAGCTACACTGATCACTAGTATTTATTTTTATATTAAGTTCAACAAGAGCCTTTCTATACTTACGCATAAGAATCTCTGAATTGACTGCAAATTTCCACCATTTCTAGCAGAGAGTCTAAGATCTGAAGGGCCTGGCTAGTGAATTACAGGAACATTTGACACACAGTGTCTTGAAGTCTTCTCTGAAAAAATACCGGGTGCCTTCCTTGGCAACAAAGAAGGGATGCAAGATGGTAAATCCACTAGTATTTCAAGGATGCATACACAGAGTCAGGAGTTAGTAGGCATGATAGCAAGGTGCAGCAGTTAATGCCCTCCCCGTGATTTAAACAGGGTCAAGCTAAAATGCCTGCTGACAGTTCATTCCACATGAGTGCCCACCTAACTGTTGAAGGGACTTCAGCCCCAAAGACTCAGAGGGAAAATTCGGAGCTCCTCACTAACCAGAGTGTATCAGAACATCAAAAATCAATACAGCAAATAGATAGCTTTATCACAACCCAGCTAAACAATTCTGCTCTACTGAGAAATGTAAGCACCCCTCCTCAAATCAAACAGCACAGATCACTTAGCTGTGCATGTAATAATTGCTCTTGAGCAACTGCTGGCATTTTTATTATAGAAGCAGCAAGATGAGGCAACTTCTATTCAAAATGAGAGCATTAAGGAGATGCAAGCCAGTCCAGCTTTTGGCTTGCCAAGATGTCTCTTGGCACTTCATCACCCCAATACTTGGGCTAGCCAAATGCTCTTCATTCGCTAACCAACTCAGCACTCCGAGAGGGGTGAGGAAAGAAGGGCAGACAACAGTGTAGAAGAACGTGTAGAAGAACGTGTCCCTCTCATAATAAATCAGGAGAATTGCTGATAGAGCTGGATAGGAATCTCAGTGACTGCCTTTCTGGGGGACAAAAAGCAAACTAAAAAAAATGACCAAGAACCACAATTTCCTTCCCCTTGTTTTTGAGCATGTCTGATGGAAAGTCAAGAAAAAAAGAGGTGAGAGAAGCTGAACTGATAGAGAACTGCAGAGCTATTAGACAGAGCATGAATTTGACCTCACTGTGGTGTTATGGCAAAAGTTTTTAAATTAGGAGATAGATCTAACATGGTTTTACCATTTTTACACACATATAACCTATAGAATCATTATTGTTTCATTACAGCCTAAAACCAAAAAGGAGCATTTTACCCTTCCAGATATTAAGGAGTTTAGAAATTATTACAAGCTTCTATTTTTCTTCTGCAGAAATTTCACACTCTCCACCTTCCTTTTTCACCTTGAAACAGCCAAAGTATGGTTCACCATTGCCACTGGGAGACAGATTTAAGTTTGGGATAGGGATAGTTTTAGCTCAAATAAGAAGACCCTTACATTGCACATCATCCAGGTGAAATACAATCCCCTGGCTGGAGGAAAAAGCTTGTCTTTCTCCTATGGCCCTTTCACCTGCAAGCTCAGGCTTTCACTTGCTAACTGCTGCAAGAAAAAGCAAGATGCTGCAGGGCGTCCCTCACACATTCTGAAAGAGCAGAGGCTCCATTACAGGATCTCAAAGCCTCCAGAGATCCCAACACTCCCCCACTGTCACCCTACAAGGTCAGGGATCTGTAGTTTGCAGAGCTGAGCTGGAGGTGGAGTTGATCAATTGACACAGCACCACTCCCTAGCTGACAGATGGCTTCCCACAGAAAATCTGCTCTGAGTTTACCGATGCTGGGATAAGTATTGCCTCCTCCTCCTGCACAGTTAACCCCTCATATAAGAAGCTTGGATTGCACATGGTGAAGGTGCAAACACATTCACCATGAAGCCTCATCTTGGAGACCGGTGGCTAGTGAGCTCCTAGGTGGATGGAAGACAGTTTGCAGAGATGGCACAAGGTTTAGAGAGCAACCAAGTACTACTGCCAGCACATCTGAGTTCTTCAGACTGTCAGGCCAGGTCTGACCCACAACTCACTGGAGATGTGAGCCCTCAGCAAGGTTGCAGGTAACTCTCCCAGGAATGCTCCTGCAGCTGCACCATTTGAAACCAATCACTGCCATTTAATGAGCCATTTACCTCAGATGTGGCAGGAGAGCTCCCCAGGGAGCTTTTCTCGCAAGTTCCTTCCTTACAGCCACTCTAAATTCCCCTGGCAAGCAAAAGCAATTACTGCCTTACAAACACCATCTTACTATCCAGAGCAAAACTGATTCTCAACATGGGGCAGACCAGAGAATGTCCATAAAGCAGGGGGATTCAAGATCCCCAAATCAGTTGCAGTGATACAGTCATCTTGAGGAATTGGCAAGCCTTCCACTGAGCCATGGTGCTGACCTGGGGAGTGAGGAGATCAGCATGTTATGTTTCCTCTGTGTAGCCTATCGGAATGTAATCTGGTTCCATGCCCCATGCTGGGCTGTGAACAGATTTTTGCTACTGGTGGCAAGCTCCTTTAGCTCCAGTCAAAGTGCCAGACCCCACAAAGGCCTGATGTGTCAAGTTATGCACAAGGAATCTGAGGAGCAAGAGCACTTGTTTGCTTCTTGGATTTGGAGAAATATACCATGTCACTGTGAAATGCCCTAGTCTGCTGTCTCCACACAGGTACAGAAGTGCAATTTGTGCTACTCTGGGAGTAGACCCTTTTTATTAGGCTTTTGGGAACATCAGTATATTTAACCCCATTTGCTGCTTCATTAAGCTTCTTGTGCAGCCATAATTTAACAATTACGGGGTCTGTCCTTTCGTTCCAGTTTGCAAGGGGGATCCTATCAGATCCTAATGACTCAGGCCACTATCATTTTCCAAAGCCCTCTTCTCATTTTCCTGATTTAGAAGAAAAGCTGTTTATGTGTCTTTAGTACAGTCTTGATTTGCAAAATTCCTCTATGATCTACAGCCAAATCTCGCAGGGCTGCCTCTTATTTAGACTTCAGCCCTGCCTACCACACAATATGGAGAGGGAAGAGGAGCAAGCAAGCACCAACTAACTTCTGGGAAAACACAGGCTTTCATTTCCCTATCCATGCATTTCTTTTCTTCAAAATCAAGACACCATGGTGTACGTATTTGTCACAGTCCTGGTGGGATACTTGATTCACTGGGAGTTTTACTGTTCATGACGGAAAATGCTGCAACAGTTCAATGTCTTATAATTATATTTGCTATATTTCTGAGTCCCGTTTGTTATAACATACCTGACAGAAAATCAGGATCTTTGTTGCTTAAGTGTTCATTTACTCCTGTTTATTCTTACCACAAATGCATTTACTGCCTCAGGCTAGCCTACAGTCAGGATCTGCTGCCTGTTTGTTTTTTTCTCCACAAATTTAATTTTTTTATTTAGTTTTCAACAACACAATACAATAAAACTCTGGCTTTAATATTGTGTGCTGTACAATCTGTGTAAATTATTTCCTTGAGTGCTTGCAGTAGGGACTATGAGAACATGGTGACACTACAGACCTAATATAATGTCCTCATGGCATCATGATGCCTCATTGGCATCTAGAATAGTATCTCTGCATCTCACACACATACACACTCACATTTCCACAAATACACATATTAACAGTAAAACCTATTCAAAGTAAAGTTGGAGCATGTTGGATTATGTTATTTCTTAATGACTGCCTAGTTGATAAGTATTTAGTAGAATTTCAAAACTTTCTTGTCTTACTGGAACAGGTTCCCTGGGTTATTACTGATTTTGGCTTGCACAGCAGATAACCTCTTGCAATCCATTCCCACTTGTCTTATTCACTGATGGGTGGATCGTTCTTGGTGAAAATCCTCCGAGCTGCCCTGGGAACATGCTGTCAGTGGGAAGTTCAGATTTGTTAGACGCAGAAATGTGGTTTACATAACCATATAATTTATCAGTTCCCTCTCTTGTTCTCATAATTACTGAACACACTGGACTTATTTGACAGAAGGATACACAGCTCAGAGATGATAGTTACAGAAACTGGTAGATGAGTGAAAACAGGAGACCCAGTTCAGTGATCTCATTGATAGACAGGCAGGATATACTGTGATAAATTAATTTGGGGAGTAGTTGTTGACTCTCTAGGTCTTCTCTGGAAGCCACAATCCCTGATGGCTACTAATTGCAATAACAAATCTACAGTTGCTAGTGTAGTTCAATTTTGTTACTCTGGTAAATGATAACAAATATACCAAGATTCACACCTATGATGACATTAACTACACACATAAGTATCATCATATACACAAACCCCAGTCATGTCTTGGACATTAATCTCTCTGTAGCAGTGGAAACAGATCTAACCTATTGGCAACTGTCAAAGTGCCCTAGCACCAAGTTGCTCCTGAGAGCTACAATAAAAAGGTCTCCAATTAATGACTCAAGGGCTGAAAACAGCTAAGTGATTTCCACCTTCCACTTAAGGGTCTTCAGAAATAATTCATTCAAAACCCTTTGCAACAAAGGGAACACAAGATACACTAGATTCTGTAATCTTGCTTTTGGTATTGTTTCACTCCATACCACATGCAGTTAACAAAACAGACGAAAGCATCAAACATAGCAGGGGCCATTGTCCCACATATAGAATTCAGAGAAATGTTTGTGACTTATACACAACCACTGGTCAAAGGTATGCCAGCTTCTAAGAACATTATACATAGATGTCAGCATTTTTCTACGGAGGAGAAATGGCAGTTAGCAAGCTGCCAGGATAAACAGTTTTCACACCAGGATTGTTACATTTCCATTTGCACCTCTGTATGTGTGTATTTTGTTGTTTGATGAGAGTATATGGATGGATTAAACCACTGGCCACTCTGGGTAGATTCTGCCTACCAGGTGCCATGCTGGCACTTTGGACAACCCAGGATCAGTTTCCCTGTCCCTGCTCAACCAAGCCCACCAGGCTGGCGTAATATCTTGACATTGCCAGCCCAAAACAGAGAAAAGTCAGACTGCCCCATTACTCATCCATCGGATTACATCATGGTGTTTGCCCGGGTCTTCTTTTCTGGCTGTCTTTCACTCCAGAGTAAGGACTGAATTTTGACTGTAAGCTGAATGGGATGTCATTGATATAGCCTTATTAATCAATAGCAGCCATAAAACTATCCAACACTCTTAAAAAAGTCCAGTCACAGTATTTGGCAAGATGTCACTGAATAAATTTCTCAAGTCAACTATCCAGGGTGAAATACTATTTCTTTTTATCATTTCTAAATTAACTGCTCTTCCATTTCATCAAGTATGCCTTTGGTCTCTTATTATGAGCAAACCTTAATATAAGCTGAACCTCCAAAGGTTCACAGAATCTATTTAGATAAGTCCTGGAAGTTCAGCATTGCATCCAATGCCCTCTGAGCCTCTCAGGCACTTAAAATCTCTTCTCACTGTGGCCCAGCTGTGGACAGGTCAGAGTGTGTTCTGTGAGGGCCTCTATTCCTCTTGTGTCTCATAAAGTGGTGATATCCCCTTTCTTTCAAATTCTGCCCTGCTTATTTAATCATTAACCTTCTGCAGGCTAAGATATTGGTTGTTCTACATCCTAACAGATGGCACCTGCAGTCCTGATGATGCTAAGGTCTAGTCAGCCTTTATGGGCAGAGTGAAGTTGGCTGTGCCTACGCTCCAAGCTGGACAGACCATAGCTGAAGCATAGTCAGTTTAAAGTAATATTGTGCCAGGACTTCATCTTTTCTCATAGTCTGGCATTATTAACCAGTTTAGATAATTTTTAACATACTGATAGACCTTTCAGACCCTTTGGATCAGAGCTGGCTTGCCTTAGAGTGCAAGCGACTGAGCAGCTGAAGGCAAAGTCTGTGTAGATGTGCCCTCTGCTTTCCTTAAGGCAAGAAGCAGGGAAAGGCTTCAGCCTCATCCACCCTGGCCAGCAGTAAATGGGCAATTCTGTTACTAAAAAGATGAAAACTAAACAAAACGTTCACTTAAAACAGGAGATCTTTCTAGCAAGTGGACAAAACAAAGAGCTAAGGTCTGACTAGATTGCACAGACTCGAGACTTCCCACTGCCTCATACCTTCATAACTAGCCGCCTTTTCCCTAAGAGGGTCATAATTGATGTCCTGAGTACGTCCCAAAAAAAAAAACCACAACAACAACAACAACAAAAAAACCCAAAACAAAACAAAAAACAAAACGGCACCAGAAAAACCGGTCCTGCCCCACCGCTCCGGTCCCAGCTCGGCAGCGAAGTTTCCCCGGCAACTGCGCACACGAAATGCCGCCGCGGCCGTGGGCTCCCGACGCCGGCATCCCGCTGTGGGGGCACCGCACCGCACCGCACCGCACCGCAGGGCTGCGGGGCACGGCACGGCACGGCACGGCACGGCCCGTCGGCGTTGGGGCTGCGAAAACTGGGGCTGGGCATCGCTACCCAGACCGCAAAGCCGGGCTCATCCCCCGACAGCCCGCTGGGACTGCAGAGATGCTCGGGAAGGGGAGGGGGACTGAGGGGCCACTCGGAAAGAAGTGAGCCCACCTTTTCTCCTCCTGAGGATGGGAGTAAACATTCAGCCATTTCATACTCACAACTTTCTGAGACCGTGAGGATCCTTCCTACCCTCCGCCGTACCCTTCAAATCAGATTCTATCACTTTGGAAAGGAGGTGCTGCTTGCTCAGAGTACACTTCCTTCCAGCCTTGAACTCTCCTAAACCTGATTCACCTCAGCTCACTCCAACCTGTTTTACAGCAAGAGCTGGGGCAGGAGCAATGTCAAATTCTTGCTCGGTTGATGTCGGGGTTTAGAGATGTAACAAAAACTGATAGCATTTACAACATAGAAACTACAGATAGCTGAGCTAAGGATTTAAAGAAATAGTGAAGAGGTGAACTGAGGCAGTCAGCCAGGCGACACCCAGTTACTTTTTAACCAGGTACATTATCTTGAAGAAGTTAACAAGGCAGTCACTTAGAACTTTGGAGGACTCCAGACAGAAAAAATCACCAGGAAGACCCTCTGAGACCTTATAAGGATATGCACATATGCCAAAAAGTGTTGGGAAGTGTCATGAATGTGTAACAGGAATGGGGGGAATGATAAATGAATAATCATGTAATGCTGATATATAAACTGTAGTGAAGATATCCTGGTGTGCATTTTGGTGAAGTGATGACCAATGCACCCAGCACCGATTAAAGAATGCCTTGATTTGTAAAACTCACAAATTGAGTCTTAGAAGTTTCTTTTAAGTGCCACTTTTAGGCAACACTACATACCAGGAAAGAAGGCAGCTTTGTGTGGTTTCATTTTAAGAAGGATTTTACCACCTGCCTTGTGCTGCCAGAACAGTATAAAACAGTCTGGGCATAAAATGAAGAAATGGTACCCTTGCCCACTTTTGTTCGGACATGCTGCTGGCAAGCAGCTGTCTCCTTAGCATAGAACGTGTATGTCTGCACCAGGCAACAGGAGGCACAGGAAGCATGAACTGGCCCTAAGGCATCTGTTCATCTGCACCATGTGGAAACTCCAGCTCCTGTCCAGTAGAGTTGCCAAGTCAGGAGAGCTAACTAGTTCAAATCACAGCCTGCACCATCCTGCACCTTATTCTGGTTTCAGACCTAGCTGGAGACTCTCTAAAGCTTGAGCAGAAGAACCAGAGATGGATTTCTGACCCACTGGAGCCAGACTCTGGATTCAGCCCGCTTTAGAAAGCTACTGTATCACTGAAGTGTATTATAAGAGTCCTGGGCTGGAACAAGCAATAAGGATTTCAGTATTGAAGCCTTCCTCATGCTGGAAGATCAGATCCCCATTAGAGCTTGCTTGGGCCAGAGTTAGTTACCTTTTGTGCTCCAGAATGAATGAAAACGTGGCAGCACCTACCTCCTCTCTACCCAGTTCTCCTTCCTAAACAAGCAGTGAGCAGTGCCCCTGTTGGGAAGCTGCTGTCATGCCTGTCTTGCTTATTGAATTGATTCACAAAGTTTTAAACAGTTATTGATTCTCTTTTTCCCCACTGTGGAAACTCTGAGACCAATAAAGCACATGAAGTTATTTACACAGATATTAGAGATGAAAGAAGTTCCCTTCTCAAATGTTCTTCTTGAGTTCCCATCTATTAAGTCTCAAAAACTCAATAGAAAGTTTCCTACAGCTTCACAGACAAAAGCATTCACAAATACATTAAGTCCCCTGCATGCACACATGCCCATCCAAACACACAGAGGATCTTCTACCAAATCCACAGCTGCTGAATTATTTTTTTCTATTATTTTTCAGTTGGGATCATAGCTCTTTCATCCCTTCTCTTTGCCCTAATGATTAATAGCTTTTTGTCATGGCCCTTGCTGTTATGAGACTGAGAAAGAAATTGTGGCAAACTCCCTATTGATGGAAAAGCCAATTCTGAACTCCAAGGAACTGGAAATTATTTTTGGTAAAAGACTGGACCAGGAGAGGCTTGCAAAGCTAGAGCCTGAAATCTTCCCCCCAGTTCCTAAAGTATTTCACATTCATGGTTGTAACAGTGATTGGTTCTGTAAAGACCATTATATCCATCTCCATGATCTAAGCACATGAACATTTACACTCCTCAGGGTTTGATGAAGAGGACTTGGCAGAGGCAATTGGTCTATCTGACTTTGCAATAAGGGTGCTATGAGTTTCAGTTTTGTACTTCTTTCTGATTGGACAGTGAAAATCAAGGACCCATTTCCAGTGAGCTTAATTCTGTGCTGAAGCACACATAATTAAACTCACTTTTTTTCTATACTTGCCTGCACATTAATAGAAAGTGCCATCTATATATTCAATATGCCCTTGACATAACTTAAAAGCAGCAGCATAATAAATAAGATACTCTTTTTGTACTTGAATTCAAATTTTTTTATCTATATTAGGCTTTGTACTTTTTTAAACAAAACCCGAGGCTGAGACTGAACTACCATATCTTTTTCAAGATCACACACGCACATGGGACACTGAGGTTTCTGTTGAGGATCAGCATAGCAGAGAAGGGGAATATGGAGCAGCAAAAGACTTTGCTGGCCATTAATAATAACAGTAACAAAAGCATCTAAGAGAATAAAAGCCAGAGAGAGATGTGTAAGGTTTAGAAATAGCTCTGTGACTGACTCAAAGGCAAAGCTGATGCATATTGTTTTCTTGCATCTCCCGTCTGTCCTCTTTCTTAAGCACACACTCCAGCACAACGGGGGAGTGGGAAGTAGATGGAAGCATCAGCAGGAGCTACAGCAAGCAGGGGAGAACCGAGCTATTCAGTCTGAACATTGTCTGGCCGGGGCCTGTGACAAAAGATGAACAACCAACCATATGAGGAGGAAAAGAAGTCATCGTGTCCAGCACTGCACTGACTGCAAGGGAAGAACCATCAGCTGTGGTGTTTTTTCCTTCCACTTTGTATCACTCTGGCTCATTTTCTGTCTTCCTGCACTCCAGGTTGCTCAGTTCATACAGGTGTGTGTGGGGGTGTGCGTGTATGTGTATACATGTGCATGTATATGTAGGCAATTACATGCAGCATGTCTCAAGATAGGTAAATTGTCCACCTCCAGTATGTCAGCTACACTCCAACTCAGGTTGGCAGCACCTGCAGTAGATTAGCATCTGACAATGATCTTTATGAATAAGGTGATGGTGCAGTCCAGACTTACTGAAGAGCAGTATCTCCATCACCACAAACGAATTCACAGCTAATTAAGCCTCCAGCTAGTGTTCTCAGAGAGAAGCCATGGATTACACAGGCTGTTTCACTACACAGCCTTAGCCACAGCCCAGAGGAAAAGCTTGCATGCCTTCAAACTGTGGATAAAGGCACTCGAGACATGGTTTTAACAGACTTCATTCTTCCTGACAAAATACGGTCCTTCAGGACTCACCTTCCATGGAGGCAAGTAGTCACCTAATTAATATACAACAAGAGGATCTGAGTAAAAAAAACCCAAAAGATCAAAATTGTCTTTCTTTTAGGCAGGTCATAAGAGGGAATACTTGTGGGAAGGGCTTAGCTACACAACAGTTTATTTCAGGGTGCAGCTAAGCAATTTTGGAAGCTGATACAAAGTCATCACTCTGGTCACCCAACTTCAAGATAATATTTTTTTTACTAGTAGTGTCACGGGTTTCTCTGATTAGGTTTTTTTTTTTTTTATAAGAGGAAGATTGGCTTCTGTTGGAAGCCTCTGGAAGTTTCCCTCTGTCCTACAGAGCAAAGCCAATGAGGGCCAGCTCTGAGGAAAACTTCCTGCTTCTGAACCATTAAGTTACGCCCCTGGGTGAAAACATATTTAAGAAGTTGTTGTGCAGTTGGAAATTGGCAGCCATGGATTAACAACATCACAATGCAGACATCAAGGTCAGTGCAGGAGGAGAAGAGGAGAAGGAGGGGGAGGGACCCCATGGATCAGGGAGAGGACTTAAAACTGACTACATTGGTGATGACCATGGTGNTCAGGGGAAGGAGGGGGGCATGGACAGACCGAGGGGTGGTGGTGTAAAAGTGTTTCTAACCTGTTTCTATTTCTTATTTTTAGTTTTTAGTTTGCTAGCAATCAATTTAAGCATTATTCTTAGTTCTGCTTTGCCTGTGGTATTAATCAAAGCTCCTCTTTTGGTTGTTATCTCTAGCTGTAAATTCCTAGCTGTTTTTTTTTTTCCCTTCCCTCTGCAAAGTGAAAAGAGGGTGGTAGAGAGGCCTTGAAACAGTTTTGCTGGACAGCAGGCATTTATCCAGGGTCAAACCACCACAAGTAGAAAGTGCCTTTTCTCTTTTTCTTATAAAACCTCTGAATATATCCTCCCGATAAGTACTGAGCTGAAAAAAACTTTCCTTCAAGAACAGTGGCTAGTGCAAGGAGCTCAACCTTTTCATTATGTCAGTGCCTGCAAGATGTGTACATTCCTACACTACGCATCTGTCTGCACTGCATAGGAGCCTGCAGCAGTAGTTGTGCACCCTTTATCTCAGAGGACGTTCTCCTCTTCTATGTGCTAAGAGTAGAAGAAACAGAGTTTGAGAGCTATGCACATTTACTGTCTTGGTTTCAGCACACTTCAAGGCATGCAGGGTTGCAGAGTGGGCAAGCTTGGTGAATGAAGCACACTGAATGGAAGATATCAACCCAGTTCTCTACAGCTCATTTGGTATCAAACCGCTCTTATTATGTCACCCAGCAATTTCTAAGGGCTGATAGTAGACATCTTTCTGCTTTTACTCCTCAGGCTAATCCCACTAACTTCTAATTCCCATCATACACTCTAGGTGGAAGTTAAAATACGTTCAGGCATGTATTCAGCGCATTCAGCAGTAGGCTATGAACAAACCTCTGTGTTCATCAGTGGAAAAACGTGGCCTTTCCAGGAAACCCTCACTGACCTTTCCATGGAATCTCTCTTTATCCTGTAATGCTAGGATATCCAAGGAAGGAAAAGTATGCAATATTTTCACATATTTGTAGGTTTTACAATGTACATACTCCATCCCTACATAAAAGGCTGAGGATCCTAAATCTTTTTTTACAGGGAGCTTTCCAAGGCTGAACCCACATGAGTTCCCCTTCAGCTGTCTTCTGGGGGGTACTTTGCACAGCCCATTGAAAATTTCTGTTTCACTGCTATGGATCAACTGTTGGGTTCCCAGAAGATTTTCACTTTGTTCCATAAGCAACAATATGTCTGTTTCAACAGAGACTAATCATACAAGCCCTCAGGACTGCTCTGAACAGGGCAGTTTACTTCCTTACACCATCAGTTGTGTGTCTTGGACTTGGCCAAAGGAAGCCCTCAGTTCTCTGGGCACACTGACAGCAGCATTTTAACAGTGCATAGGGATGCTGTGCAACAGTTTACAGTCTAAACATGAACAGCATTTCAGATGAAAGCAGCAGGAGGACTTTAAGCAGGCTGGCCACACTCCTTCTTGCTGGACTATGGACAGTAGACACAAATCAGTTCCGTTCCTGGTGAATCTTGCTAGGGGATTTTTCGTAAGTCGGCAACACCTGAGATCCTACAGCTTGCACCAAACCACCTCCTCAGAGTTTAACAGTATCTTGCAGTCCTTATGGACTCAGAATGTAGATTACTGCCTCTTGAGGTGACAAGAGCCTTTGCTACACCTTCTAGGTTTCCCTGAAGTACTACCCTCTACATATTGAGAGAGCTAGGTATTACCACTGAAAATATTTTCATTTAGCAAATAGCTGATGCTCACAGTGCAGAGAGAATCCAATAAATGAGATCTCTTTGCTCACCCGTTTTTGCATAAGCTTGTTTTAAGCTCACTGTACAATTGCTTCAATTCCCCAGCAACAGCTTTCTCACATTTTCAGACTTCTCAAAACCATGCCTATATTGTATAATGCCACAGCCCTACCTCAGAAATGCCAAAGCTAACCTGAACAAGCTAGTTAGCCCACAAGGCACAGCAACACCTTGCGTAAGTATTAGCTTGGATCCCTGAAGCTGAAGAGTGGTTTCAGTACAGCCCCTGAGCTAAATTTGTGAGGATACAATTGCACCATTCCTCGAGCTACTCTGTTGGGTGCTGCCTAAGGGTCCACACATCATACCACGTAGCTATGACCTTCACAAAACTCACTGCCTCCCTGAAGTGTCTAGGCACCCCAGTATCTCAGAGTGCTTCCCATCACAGCTGCCATGGGAGGCTTACCCTTGCTGCCTTCTCTTCAGTCTCCCTTTGCCCCCACCACCTCAGCAGAGGTTGTTCTCCATTCCCATGGCCCAGGGAACAACTTAAAACTTTTCTCCTTGGTGCTTTCTCCTACCCACCCCAGTGCCACAGGGTCCCTCCATATCAGCTCCCCTCCCACCCGCTGGGCACAGGGCAGTTATGATGACACTGAGACAGGGGCAGCAGGAGGCCAAAAGGACAGCAGACAGTGGATTCGCATCCATGTACACGCGCATCCCGATTAAGGATCCAGCTTTGTTTCCATGGCAACGTGCCGAGGCATGGCAGCACGGTCCCTTCCCTCGCACAGCGGTGGCAGCCGTGCTCAACACTGCTAAATCCTCCCGCTGCCTCTGCCCTCCGCGGCCGGGGCTGCCGACGGTGACCCTTCGTGTGCCTTCCAAAGCCCGACAGATTAGGGCTCACAGATTTCCCTCTCATGATGTGCCTGCCAGAAATAGGCAAATAAAGATGTGCCAACTAATACCAGTGACAGAAATAACACCTCCCATCACAGACGAGCTGTAAACCCCTTAGGAAAGCATTACAGAGAATATATTTTCTTTTCTAGAAGCTGGCAAGGATAAGCAATGAAGTGCAGTTCAGGGAATTAAAAGGAGGGATTTTTTTTCCTATGTGAAGGTAGCTCCTTAGCACACAGCCAAACAGTCAACATCTGGAACTGCTGCCAAATGCCACTTTCAAGCAAAGCCAACTCCACCTTTCAGAACAGGCTGTCCCACACAGCTCACCTTCCTGTGGGACAGCACTAACACTCTTTCCAAACAAGGATATCACCAGGCTGCTCTGTTTGGCCCCCATGGTAGGGAGGGAAAACACGAGAGAACAGCTGAGACACTGGGCCTGGGAGCTCGCACCCTTCTCAGCACCTCTCCATGTTAGACATGGCCAGATGTTTCTTCAGGCCTTCTGCAGTCAGAAAATCTAGTTGTCATCTTGGAAATGAATCACAAGTAGGATTGAAGTGCTCGTGATTTCTTTGCCATTTCTACTACATATCTTAAGGGTTGTCTGCTGAGGAACGATTGGGAAAATTAATCCAAATTAACTAAAGTTGTGAGTTTAGCATGAATTCATTAAATCACATTAGCCTTGAATGGACACAGTTCTTCCAAATTAAAGCAACCCTTAGAAGAAAATTGAACTAAACTGAATTAAGGTCCTTTTAATTCTGAACAACAGAGTGCCTGCATGGGGTTTGATATAATTAAGGAACAGCAGTCTGGAAGGGATGTCCCAGCCCTGGTCTCCCAGGCAGCCATTCCATATTACTCTTTTCAGGAACCAATCATGCTCTCAGAGAAGAAAAGTTAAGTTTCTTGCTTTCACATATGATTTGAAAGTTGCTGTACTGATGACTTTCTGCAGAAGCCCCTTCCTAGCCAGTCAATACCCAGCAGCTCTTTACCTTGAAGAGCACTTCTAATGACAGGGTATTTTCACCTCACTCTTGTTTTAATGGAGGGCAGCCTTTTACATTTTCTCAGATTGTATTTTGGCAGATTAGATAACCTACACTGCCTTACTCTTCTCCTGTAAAATGTTTTCTCCCCTCCCTCTAACAACCAAATATTTTTCTGACTTCATTTTGCTTTAATTGGGATAACTGGAATTATATGCAGAATTATACACAGAGGAAATTACATTAGAGACTTTTACAATGATACTGACACTTTCCTGCCTTGGCAGGGAATATTCTCCCTGGCACCTAGGAATATAATTGCCTTTTATGCTGATGTCTCATATTGAAGGCTCAGTTATCACATCAGTAAATAATACTCCTGCTTTTTCTCTTTTTCATTTGCTTCTAACTGATCATCCCATTGTTTCTAGGATCAATTACTAGGAGTAACAAAGAATCTTTCCATACGGGCTAGCAGACTATACGAAGTCATCCAGACCAGCTAGAAGAAATAGAAATATGTTAGTGTTGCACTCTCCAATCAATTTCTGCTGCTCAAGTCCTTCAGATCTACTGTGGGTTCTACCACATGGCTCAAAAGCAGGCACTGTACACCACCTGTCTGCATGTTCCCAGACTTCACACCAGTGTATTTCAGCCTATTTCTATATGGTAGTCCTCAAGAATGTCCAGTTCTTCCTGCTTGTTCCCAATTACATTTTGTGTAGATCACACTACACTACTCCCAAGTGTGCACAAATGTCCTTATGAACATGATCCCTTAGACTTCTACACCACAAACCAGAGCCAAATATTTGGAAACATTTACAGTTCTGTGGTTTAGAATGTTTCCATTTAACCACACTACATCTCATTTCTGAGATGAGAAGAGGGGAGCTCGGGAGACAGGTTAAAAATAGACAACTAATGGACGTGAGAAAATCAGGTCTCCCATTCAGACAAACACTACCCGTTGCAGGACACAATCACATTTAGAGCAAGTGTCACATGAATACAGTCAGTTTAAAAAAAAAAGAAGAAATCAGTCTTCATACAATAGATGCCCAAGCTGGGGACTATATTACTACAGGAAATCATTGCACTGAGCAGCAGAAAGAGGCAAAGAGGTAAATTATTAGGTTCTAATTCAATGAGCCATTATTGCCATTCAAGATGATGTTTACTGAGGACCAGATTACTTTGCTGTAAAATTAGGCTTTTCTCCTGGTAATTTTGGCCCTTTAAAAATATTAATTCACATTTTTTATTCAAAATTATTTAGGCCTGGCTTGTCTGTGTTTGTTTGCTGTCACTGCTCCCATATAGGAGTTTTATCTGCATATTCATGTATGGAAATGCGCGAAAACTTGCAGAAGTGTACAACTTCCATGTTCATATGCAAGTATTCAAGCCAGAAATGCTTATGTGCTCATTCAAAAAGGGAATAGAAACAATACCAAATAGATCTCTCTGACCAACCATAATTAAGTAAAGCAGCCTGTATCAATCCATAGAGTAAATATTTTCCAAGAAGTTCACTGAATAAATTCAAATAAATTTGAGGAAATTATGATCTGCGCAATTGACATTCCATGAGCAGAAAAAGAAGATAAGTTCACTGAATAAATTATGTGTTGTGAATTAGTCCCCCAGCTCAGCTTTCACTATGGCTGTATTATTAGAATAGATGGATAATTTAGCATCGATAGTACTATTTTTTTATTCTGGGTACTGTTCAGTATCACTTAAAAGACAGTGTCCCTGTTTTTTGCTTGGGCTTTTTGTTTGTTTGGTTGGGTTTTGGTTTATTTCTTTTGTACAGAGGAGGAAAATAAACTAAAGAAACAACCTTCCTGGTGTCAGCGTGTGCTGAACTTTCTGTTTGTGTGCACCTGCTCAGCAGAAGGGAGGAAATATAACCCACATCCCTGAACAGGCAGATAGACCCTCCTTTCAACAACAACACGAGAACCAGTTAGGATGTGGTCCCTCACACACATCTACCATACCTCTGTATGAGAAGATGGCTGTATTTGAGATGCAGGAAGAAGAGGGATCCTGTTAGCTTAAAGCAACAGGCAACAGTTACTGTTTGAAAGTGTCTCACTACATTTAATGGACTCGTGAGCACTAGATTTGCTCTTTTAGAACAGGTCCTTTGGGAAAATCCATTATTAATTGTGATCTCTTCTGTAGTGTCAACGAACTATGATGTTCAGCAAACAACACTCCAGTCTGAGGGGTAAGTTAGTAAATTGGAGAGCTAGAAATTATATGAAAATCAGCCTGTTACCACAAAAAATTTGGCAAATAACCTGCAAAATCTCTTCCCGAAACAGCTCCTTCAGTGCCACACACACAACTGCTGAAGCAACAACAACAAACACTGTTGCAGGAAGGCAAAGGGTTTAGGGGACTTTCCCAAAGCTGGGGTAAGACAGTGGCCAGAACCAGGGGAAAAGGGAGGGCAGCTGTAGGGCGACCGTCTCTTGTGATGTGCCTGGGATGGTAACTAAGGTAAGAATTTTGTGCTGCAAAAATCATCAGCTGGCACCCTGCACCATCCTCAGAACTATTCTGGTTAAAATAAACAAGACCATTTTCTGATAATTTCACTAAAAAGAAAATCCTAAACCTTCCAAGTTCTGATGTAAAGCCATGGGTTAGTGCTTGTCCATTCTTCCCTTCCCCAGGTGCTGTGCTGCTGCCACACGCGAGATTAACAAGGAGGTTATATTTAAACTTCCAAGAGGAGCTGCTGTGCGATTATGGGTCTATTTAAAATCCTCCGGGCAGCTGCAGTACATAATAACAAGTCAGCGGGAGGGAGGGAGAGAGTGGAAGGAGAGGGAAAGGAGGGGGGTCAGGAAAACGTCACGGATTGTCTCCAAAAAATTGATTGCCAGAAGATGGCAGGGGATGCAGTCAAGTTAAAGATGCACCCTGCAGGGAGTGAAAGGGAGAGGGGGTCATGCAAGAGGGGGACCAGCACCGGAGGAGTGCACTGACAGTGGCAGGGGGATTGGAGAGGCTGGCGTGGAAAGCTGCCAGACCTGAAACCTCACTGCCTCGGGCAAGGACGTCATTCCCTTAAACCTACTCCGCTGCTCTGGAGGGCTCTGTCAAATGCCACTGTGTGCCTGTCCAGGCATCCTCGTACCACAGGCATTTGAATGAGTAAATAGCTATTACTAGACTATTCTCCAGCCTGCCCATGCACACACCTCACCCTTAGGCCAGCACCATACTATCCCCAAGAAAACACCACCCTAGGACGCTACCCAGTCCTAAGTTCTGCTATATCACTTGGGAACATGTTCCCCTCCTTAAACTGCAACTAAAGGAGTGTTTCCTCATGAGACTAGAGCAAGGATTCAGCTCTTCCTGCCTCATCATAAATCAAATTTTCTGTTTTGGTTTTTTTTTCTCCAACCTTCTCACCAACTGCAGCCACTATCTTCTGTGATCAGGGAATGGACAAAATGGGCTGAGGCCCTCCAGGTGTTCACTGACAAATGTTCTCAGCTTGCAGTGACACCAGAGCTCAACACCACCATGTCTGGCAAGGTCCCACAGGTAGGACCTGGGACAAGTGAGGTGGCAGCAGCAGTGACTGGGCAGATGGATGAGAACCATGTCCCAGCACTGGTGACACCAGCCCTGGGCTGGACTGAGGAAAGGGGCCCTCAGTGCTCCATATCACTGAAAGACGAAGGCTAATTCATTCTTCATTGCAAGGGTGAGACCTTTCAGCCACAGGTGTGTTTCAGATAAGTCCCACCACATTGCAGAATTTCACATCTAATGATTTCCCTTGGTGGTATCATGGCCTCCTGCTGACTGCCCTCTCCTAACCAGCTGAATTTCCATGTCCTTTCAAAGACTTGCTGCAATCCAGCCAAGATGACTGCATTTCAGTGCTGACTGGAGCCTTTGCAATGCAGTCTATAAAACACTGGGAGTTTTCCAGAGAAAAGAAGCTCCAGAAACATCAGTCATAGCAGTCCACACATATTCTCTGATACTGTTCTTTGTGACCCTTTCCTACTCTTCTTTCTTCCCCATCCTCCCATCCCTATACAACCATTTTCAGTACTGAAGGTTGATGCTATCAGGCAGGGAAAGAGTGTCTCTCCAGAACAAGATTTGCCTCAATTTCCATCAGCAACACAGAAGAGAAGGAAAAAAATGTCCAAATTAAGCTGCTTGATTACTGAAATTAATCTTGTCACTTAGCATCCCTGTTCCACAGAACGGGGCCTTTGATTAGCCTCCTTGTTTCGGAATATTACAAGCAGACGTTTATTAAGCAGAAGGCAATTCCTCCACAGGGGGAGAGGGGCAGATGATTCCAAAGGGAAGGTTGGTCTCAGGATAAAAGATGCCCCCAGCTTTGCCTGCATCCCTGGCAAGTGAGGGGATGCTGCTCTGACAACACAGCCGTGGCCCCCCAAGGATTCTCTCCCCAACATATGACTATGGACCCTCCTGTTATTACTGTCATAGGCTTGGTACTTATAAGGCTGACAGCTCTTGTAGCAAGTTATCGCTTGGTATTACCATCATCCTGACAGCCCCCAAAGGTTGTGAGGTGCTATGTACCCCCTCTCTGGCTCTCTCTGAGTCCTACGGAAACACAGATGGATGGGGAGTATTCCCCAAGGCAACCGATGGAGCAGTGGACCTGCACATGGGAGCTTTAGCATCTGCACTTCCCTCTCTGCTTCCTCTCCACCTCCATGCAGCATTGCAAACCACACAGCTGTGACTTTGCATGTCCATGCTGTCACAGGCAGCTTTGTGCTTTTCCAGTCCACAGGGCACACACTCAGAAAACAGTCCCTTACTGAAGGTGCAGGCTGCTCTTGCTGACCTGACACAGTGTGCTATAATTTCTGGGGTGGCTGAAGGGAGAGCTCAGAGAGAGGGGTGACCCACAGATGCTCTTGCATCTCCCAGAAAATCTAAGATTGGTACACCTTGATATAGGCTCCTAGGAGATGACATCCAGGAGCACCAGGGCCCAAAAGTGGCACTGCTTGTGCAGAAGTGGGATGAGAGATGGTAGAAGGTTGCCCCCTGTGGCTTCTTCTGACTCCTGCCTTCACCAACCAAAGGGTGTTTGGACAGTGTTACTGGCATAGGGACATACTGAGTAGCATTCATGGCCAATTACCAGTAAATTTTAAGTAGGTTAAACTGATTGCTGGGTTTCAAGCTATGCTGGTCAAAGTCAGCCACCACTGAAAGGTTATAAAATCCAAGATCAACCTTTATGCTATCTTTCTTTTCTTTTCTATGTCAGTGGTATTTCTGGTATTGCAGACCTAATGATTCCAGTATTGCTATTAAAATTGCTATTATTGCAGTCTTTGTGTATCACAACACAGTGCCAGTGCTCCATCCTCCAGAAGAAACACAGATCAGAGGCAACATTAGGGTGAGGCCCGTATAAGCTTTTAAGTAAAAAGTTTTACAGGCTGTTGATCTGGAAGATGGCAAAATTTGGCAGTTATCTAACCACTTTCACCAGGGGGCCTCAAACTACTTTCCAAACATTAGCTAAATAACTTTCACAGTAGCCCAAATCCTTCAAGGACTTGCATGCACTGACAGGTGAAGTCAAATTTGCCCAGCCTATAGGGAAGTATCATTATTATCTCTGTTCTACACATGAGGAAACTAAGGCATGGGGAACCAAAGTGATTCAGAGAAAGTCATGAATATGAGCCAAGAGTAGAAGAGACCTTTTCCTGTTTTGGGTCTTCTTAGCCCTCTGCATCCCCACTCTTTGCAATACAACCACTCAGAATCACAGAATCAATTAGGTTGGAAAAGACCTCTGAGATCAAGCCCAACCTATGATGAAACACAACCATGTCAACTAGACCACGGCACTAATTGCCATGTCCAGTCTTTCCTTAAACACCTCCCTGGACAGTGTATTCCAGTGTTTAATCACCCTTTCTGTGAAGAAATTCCTCCTAATGCCCAACCTAAGCCTCTCCCAGCGCAGCTTGAGACGATGTCCTCTTGTCCTGTCACTAGCTGCCTGGGAGAAGAGATGGACCCCCACCTGGCTACAATCTCCTTTCAGGTAGTTGTAGAGGATGATAAAGTCCCCCCTGAGCCTCCTCTTCTCCAGGCTAAACTACTCCAACTCCTTAAGCTGCTCCTCACAGGACTTACCCTCTAGACCCTTCACCAGCATCATTGCCCTTCTCTGGACTTGCTCCAGCAATATCCTTCATGAACTGAGGGGCCTAGAACTGGACACAGTACTTGAGGTGCTGCCTCACCAGTGTCAAGTACACTGGGACAGTCACTTCCCTGGTGCTGCTGGCCACACTATTCCTGATATAGGTCAGGATGCCATCGGATTTCTTAGCCAGCTGGGCACACTGCTGGCTCACGTTCAGCCGGCTGTCGACCAGCACCCTCAGGTCCTTTTCTGCTGGGCCACTTTCTAACCACTCTGCCTCCAGACTGCAGTGCTGCATGGGGCTTCCAGACTGCATTCAGCACCCTACATAAAAAAGCAGATCAAAGATCCTAGAACCGAACCTCCAAAACTATTCTGAGGAGCCCAGATGGAGGTGGGGGGACAAGTGTGTAGCAAGCTCTAATTTTAGCTGATTTTGGCTTGCTCATCCTTTCCTCCCCCAGGGCGATGGGCAGGGCATACAGGCTGAATGAGAAAAAGGTGCTCTAATGAGGCATCTACAGGTTTGGTGAGGTTTTGTTTGTGGGTTTGGTCTTTCTTGGGTACCAGGCTGTGTGAAGCATTGAAATTCCATCCTGAGCAGCAGTGAGCAGCAGAACCTGGTTTCCATAGCACTGCCATGGAAACAGCACTCCGCGAATCTGTGCCTTCGGGCCCCTTTGTGGCTGAAGCATCTCCCTGCTCCTCCCCAGCACCCACCTCCACACTAGAAAGCCCCCAGACCTCCTTGTGTGTCTCTGATGATTAAAGGGTGTGGTACATAGGAAAAGCAGGACACTGTTTGGCTCCTCTCTGAATCATAATGTGTAAAAGTATGCTTTGAAGAAAAATACTAATAGCATACTTCCTTCCCCCTCTTCCATACGTAAAAGTAGAAAAGGCTACAGTTAAAATTCAAGTTGAATTGCACAAGTAAAATTTCACCTGGTAACGTATTATGGCGCAAACGCAGTCATCTCATGCAATGGGTTCTTTTATCTTCCATTGTCTGCCTGGAATACCAGCTTTCAAAAGTGAAGGATTTAATTAACTGTTAGAATGTGGAACAGGTTCCCCTTAATCTTCTCCTCTGGTTTCAGGGGTTTTTTTTTTACTTCCTATCCCATAGTTTATACTAAAAAATAGTCATGGCAAGGGCTCCATAAAATGGAGGAGTAAGTCAAACAGTGGATGTATGCAAGACATGTTATTTTCTCCGTGAATCCACTAATGCCTGGGGAAGTGTATACTACAATGCATGTGAAGCTGGCATTTGAGCATCTCAGAGAGACACAGCCTATGAGCCTTAGAACCCATCTCCACTGGCTGGAAGACCACAGGTCCACCCAGCACCTTGATAAGTCAGTCCATAACAGCATTGGTAATCATGAGGAGTTTGAGTTGTAGTGCTTAGACCTTCTACCCCAGGAATGGAACAGGAAAACAAAGGTTTAAATTTCAGAGGGACACCACCAGAGAAGTAAGGAAGAGTCAGGACCTAACTGGCAGGCAGGAGAAAGCAAAAACTTCTTACTACCCTCCATCATGGGTCCTGAGGGAAGGACCATATGCAGAGCAAGAGAGAAATCTAGTCTCTCTGCTCTACCAACACCCTGGTCTCTGGTATAATTCTGGAAAAGAATATCGCATTACCAGGATAGGTCAGAAAATTGTGTTCCAAGTGCATTGGAAATCACCCACAGCCAATGATACAGAGCTGCTTTATATACTGTAAAAAATGCCAGTTTTCCTCTGAGACACATGGAGTGAAGTGAGCCCCTGGATGGGAAAAAACCCAGTTCTAACTGGCTTAGGCCAGAGCACACCAAGGGCACAGACCCTCACATCTTCCTTTCCCAAGCAAGCATTGGAGTAACAGCAATCAACAAATATCAATGTAATACCAAATTTTGCATATTTATACTTTGTCCACAGCCTACTCAAACAAGCATATTGAGTTACTCTCTGAGGCAACCTGTGCTATCATGTGAACCAGCTCTTCTCCATGTGTGGAGGAGTGTTGAGTCTATCAGTCACATCATGACCAGGGTCACATCTCTCTCACCTGCTGTGGCTGTAACTCACCTGAAGCCTTGCTGAGCAAAATGACTGATTTGTTGTATTTCCATACAGAGCATGAAGATCACCTGTCTCCCATCGTAAGTGTCCACTTGACCTGACAGTCTCCTAAACAGAGTATTTTCCTGTGTTGCCAGGCCTACCCCTAGCTTTTCTTCTCCAGCCTCTGCGTGTATAAAATAATTTCATGAAGAAAGGAAGTTTCTCAGACCACAAATGCTTTGAGCTTTTTGTTTTGTCTTACTTGTCCCTTCATATAACTAACCACAAATCCTAAGTAACTTTGACCCCAGTTCTGGACTCCAGTTTTCTGTTGAACAAAAAGCCTGCAGGAGGCAACTCTCACTCTGTTGATGCCACACTGTGATTTAAAAGAGCTTAATACAGATCAAACCATAACCCACATCCCTTTCACTCTGCTCTTTATTATTTTAATGAGGTTTTCAACCCATCTGTTAAATCATGGATGAAGAAAACTAGCAGTTACATGTCAAAATCCATGCAAACTACTTAAAATTCATGCCTACTAAGCTGGCCTATAGTCAGATGTTACTAAGTAAGTCAGGTGTACTGTGTCTGGAAAAACAAATTTGGTATGCATGATCACCTACTTAGCTGGAGTGTCTTCTAATAAGGTTAACTCGAGGAAGTGAGAATAATAGCTTAGGACAAGTACACAGTGAATTGTTTTATTCTTGTGTTGGTTGTTTTGTTTCTTTTTCCAGGCAGTACAAAAGAAAAAAAAAATTAAAAAAAAATAAATCAGTGGCTACTTTGTAATGGGTCAGTTTTCCTTGTACTACTAACTCTTTCACTTTGATGTGGCCTACATTTTTGGTATGTGTGTGAAAAGCTTTGACAGCCTCTTCAATATCACAGCTCTTCTGAGTTCAGGATAAAACCTCCTTGGCCCCTCTCAAGTTCCTTAAATCCCTAAATTACCTTCACATAATCTTCAGTTTGTCATCTCGTATTCACTGGACATGTTGCACAGAAGTGCTCTCACAACCTGGGCTGTTGGAACTAAATGAGGCACTGATATTTCTTGCAACGTTGTGGTACTTCTTCCTTGTCTCTGGGGCAGTATTGGTGATACTGTGATATACCTGCACTAACAAATCTTCAAATTATCTAATTTACACTATATTGGTACTGGTTCCTCACAAAGCTTCTCAGATCATCTGATAATGGCTTTATGGAGTTTTAATGCTGCTCAAAATCTCCACTATCTAAAAGTTCATGCCCTTGATATCAGAATTCCTCCCCTCACAGTGGCAGGAACTGATCTATTTTTAAACAGTTATTTACTCTTTAAGATTCTAGGT
This sequence comes from Sclerurus mexicanus, assembly GCA_013396755.1. Lineage (NCBI taxonomy): Eukaryota > Metazoa > Chordata > Aves > Passeriformes > Furnariidae > Sclerurus > Sclerurus mexicanus. The sequence continues at coordinate 161,943 of VWZF01004532.1, read as the reverse complement.
GTCCAACTTTATACACTTTACTTCATCACCCGATGACTTCCAGAGAAATAAAATCTTTTTTTCTAGGGTTATGAATCATGGGCTTATTTGACTCCTACAACTCTATTGTGTAGCCAGGCACCTTCCCTCACCCCAGGAAAATATCCTCAAATGGTACACCTTGAAGTACATGGGTCAGCTGATTTTGATCCTTACAATGATAGTATGACGGATCATTCCTTGTTAAATTTGTTGGGCTTTCAGCCACTTCCCTCCAAAAGACCAACTCACTCCCATATATCCTGAATTTCCCTACTTTATCATTTCCTTCCATTAGTTTTACTTTCAAGGCTAATGTCATTTTTTCTGGCATCTGACTAACAATTTCACTTCAAGAAGTATCCCACTTGCTTTGATGCTGACAACAAAATCATTTGCTATTGCAAAACTGTTCTTTCCAGCTACAAAGAGATGCCCAGTTTTAATGATGATGCTGGCATCTTCTTTATTTGGGAATGCATTTGAAAAGTAAAGCACAGCACTGCAGTTCTTACTCACCCTGTTCTCAAATGTCGGCACTGTGTTGGTCATTGCTGTTTGCTGCAACATCAGTAGTTCTTTGTGTCATTTTTGGTGGATGCTGACTTTGAAGAGGGTGAGTGGCCAAATAGCTTCTTGCAGATTTCTTCTTTTGCAGCATATCAGATTCCTCACCAAACTCAGGCTTTCACTGGACTCAGTGGTTTCTCCCCTTGTGAAATTCAGAGTACTCTTCTACGGCTTACAATAGAAAGTCTTGTGCTCATGTTCGCTCTGTGGTCACCCTCACCAAGTCTTGTCCCCTCCTGTCACCATCCAGTCTTTTATCAGGGACTGGTTTAACCTCTCAGAATTGCCCAATGGGGAGGACTTCACAATTTCCACTTTCACAAGCCCTCTTGAGTTTTCTGTCTTCTTTCTAACACTCTGGTTCAAAACCACAGGATGAATTTGCACTGACTGCAGAATCACTCCATTTATAAATTCCCATCCCAAACGAAAGTTCATATGGACCAAAACGCTTGAGAAAAGCCCATGCTTCCAGTTACCCACTTTTCATTTTGCTAGGAAGCTTAGGGTCAATTACCATGCAAGTGTTCCTTGCATCACCTGCACTTCCAAAGAGACTCAGCTCTGACAAGACTTTTGGCTGCTCTGTTCTACTCAATGTGTTTTCTTACCACATTTTACTTGTGATGACATGTGCTTTCCAGTATTCACTCAGAGCCAAGGAGCCAGCTTCATTCAGCATTCATTCACAGCCTGTTCTACAGGAGTAAGGGAAGCACCCCTATAACACAACAGCTGGCCACAGCTGGGTCCTGACAAAGTATCTTAAAGTTACAAGTCCCCACAAGCCCTGGAGAATGTGTCCTCTGTGCAAGGGCTTGCTCAGGTAACTCAGAAATGACCAGTCAAAAGCCTCCTAAAATGAAGTACACATTGCAAATCAGCATTACCCTTACATAGGGAATTTGATCATATATGGCCTGCTTTAGAATACATTTCTGGTGATGGGCAAGCCTTTCTTGGAACAGGCTGGTGATCACTCCATTTTCCAATGGTCATGCAGAAACACAAAGAGATGCTATTGGGGAGTGATTGGCCATCTTCATTACGAACTCTGAAGGCAGATTTAGCCACCCACACATAGCTGCAGGATGGGCTTCCTTTAATGGGCATGTCTAGCTCAGTTATCAGCCATGCCCCTCACAGAGCTGTCATATCTGCATCCCCATAATCCCTGGATGTTATCCATAGCGATGTATTTTGGATTGACATTGCTTTGCAGGATGACCAGGAAGATCTGCAAAGGTCACTCTGCTCACAAATTGCAGATTAGTCCCATTGCAGAAGGTGAATTATAAGCATACTGGACAATCACCATACAGAGTCCAAGCAAAGCACCTCTCCTACCCACCATGCTATTTATCAGGCCTTGGAGAAAAGAACACAGATCTATATAGAAAGAGGCTCCCTTTCATAGGTGCAGTTTAGGTATACTAGGCCCAGACAGCAGCATGTCGTCGCAAAGTCAAAAAGCCCCTTTTTTTTACCTACACTCTCCTGAAGATATATTTGCAGACACAAGTATGCAGACATGACATCTTGGACCCACACAAGCTCCCACTTAATGCAACAGAATAGAATGTTACACAAGCACTCAGCACTGAGCATCAAGCACAGCCCATCTCCAACGTAACATGTGCATGCCCTCAGAATTGCATCTCTTCCTTCTCAGCCCATTCTGACCCCCCATTCCATCTGCCCTCCCCAGATTACTAACAGCTTTGGCTAAATGTCCCCTCACTGCTCCTAGTAAACACAGCCTCTGTCTCCCCAATAGTGCTGTCACAGGCTGCATTGACCCTGCTCTTACAAATCCCCACTGCCACATCTCGCTTCTCTCCCACGACAAAACCCACAGGCGACCACTGCCCCTCAGAAGAAGGGATATGTGTCTTCAGCAAGTGGGTGCAACAGAGATAGAGATGGCTTGAACAAGCCCCAGACCACAGAGAGGACTCCCAGAGGAGAAAGAAGCATCAGAGGAATCATCTATACAGATTTCCTGCCTCTCTCCTCCATTCCCTGTGCTTTCTGTAAGGAGGCAGCTCTTCTCATTTGCCCCATCCCACCCTATACACTACACCTAAATATGTCTTCAGGATGAGGAAGCATCTGTGTAGTGGGTGGTGATGCGGGGGTGCAGCCAGTAAGGCTGAGCTTAACCAGGATTCGACAGCAATAAGCCCTATGTGTTTTGGGCTCTTGTTGATAAGAAAGGCACCAGGGCAGCTTGAGGGGCATTCCGGAAGTGGATTTTGCCTGAGGGGGTAATGTGGGTAATTGTGCTGCATATCCTGAACTGGCAAAAAACAGGATTGCTGTTCTGTTTGTAGTCAGAGGACAGAAAGTTCTTCCATTAACATACATGAAAATCAAATATTTGAAAAAACTTACAGAAGATAAATAGTTGAAAAGCTCCAGCTTGGGACATCACATTTTTCAGTTGTCATCCACTCAGCTGGCAGGCAAGGGATCTGGAAGAGCTGCACAGACTCTCTGAAGACCAACCAATCTGCCTCATCTCCATCCACAATCGTGACAGACCTGACACATTCCCAGTGGACTTTTCAAACTGTAGAATCAACAATTTCCAGCACAGAACTGTTTCACAGGAAAACCTTTCAGGTAGTTCTACTGCACATTTAGAAATATTCCATATATACCAGTATGCTGGGTGTATATACATATGCTATTCACTCTCTATAATCTCCAGATACTTTAAGTGCCTGTCCTCAAAGAAAAAGTAGAATACGACCCTTAAAATGCCAATCACAGTTAAAGTGACAAGTGATCAGCATAAGCTTTTGCAACAGGAAATCATAGGTGGACTCTAATTTTCATTTCTTCCCTCCATCTCCATCCAAAGGCTCTGCTTCCTTCCTCAGTTTTGGTTAGGTGCATTTAGCTGTTTTGGGCTCTGATCCCATGACTGACTGCATAGCAGTTTCTGCCGTGCTTGGGAAGAGCCTCACTGGAGTCCATAAGGATCTGCCAAGACACTGGCGACACAGGCATTATAACAGCACACAGAACCCAGGTGTGCCATCCCTGTACCTTTTCTGTCACACAGAAATATTGCACATGCATACTGGATTCAGTCTTGACTTTATCTTTTTTTGAAAGCTCTCCTAATCCCCACAAGCTCTCCTGTGGGACTCCACAGCTGAAAAAACTAAAAATTTGTTTCCTTCAAATGCTACATTTCTGTTTTTCCTAGAGACTGCTACAACTCTTTCTCTGTGATCTGAAATTGCAGCAATAATTATATTTCCTATTTTGTTCGCTATAGTTGACTGTTTTGGCAGTCATCCTGTAGCAGTAATCCAGACACAAAGAGAGTCATCTTGCATTTTTCAACCCAATTTAAAGGGAATTGTTTCTCAAGGAAAGAAGGAGGGTGAAAATGTTCCCCTCTGTCAAAAACTTCAAGTACTTGGGTATTACATGCAAGAATTTTATCTACCTGTCTTATTCATCATTGCATTTTACAAGCACTGATTTAAATTCTTTGCACTTCTAGCAAGGCCTAAGAGTTTCTCCATGTTGTTTTTCTCTTAGTCCTCCCTTAACTCTCCCAGACACTCAGAGACAAAACTTCAATTCTCTCTTTCCAGATGATGTTCAGAGCACCGAGTGTTTTTGTTTTGTTCTTGTCTTGTCTGGGGCTATCTGTTCTACACTGGGGAAAAGGATACAGTAGAAATTCAGGCAAGGATGCAGTAGGAGGCCACAGAATAATTATTCATTCTTGCCATCAGCTCATTCACTTGGTTTGATTTACACCAATTGCCCTAAAGTTTCCCTTCTAATTTTTCACTGAAATACCCCAAATCCTTCAATAATGGCATTTACACGTATAATGTAGCATTACTAATGTTAAACAAAGCCTTTCAAATTGCCTCCATTCTGCAAGCCCCATACCATTTCAGAACAAATTATTTTCACAGTAACCTCTGCCAGACTCACACCACTACCATTTTTTAGATTTCAAAAACTTTTTCCTCTTCCCCATTCATTTTCAATCTTAATATTCTATAAGATATAACAGCAGCACAAGAGTGAAGGTGCTGCAACCAGAAACAGTAGGGTCAGGGCAGAAAAAGTAAGGTGACTAGAGATTCAACTTTTAAATCCAGGACAGTTCAGACAGGACAAGCACCTGAAATAATAGCATTGCAAGAAAGACAAGTTTCATGATATCTCAGGAACAACTAGAGGAAGAGAGTACTGAAAGTTTAGGAAGCAGTACTGCTGTTTGGGAAACATTCTGCCTCCACATCCCAGCACATCTAAGTTTTCCACCATAATTCCAGCTTGCATCACCAAAAACTGCACAACACCTGAGGAAACTCCAGATACATCTGCAGCAATTACTGGAAGTCCTAGGAGTTTTGCTCTGTTCTATTTTCTTTTATGACAAGGTAACCCACCTAGCTGATCAAGTGAAGCCAGCTGATGTAATCTTTTTGGATTTCAGCTAAGTTTTCAATACTGTCTCTATCAGGATCCTTCTGGACAAAATGTCCAGCATAGCTGGATAAACGCATCATGTGGTGGGTGAGCAATTGGCTCACAGGTCAAACAGTAATAGTGGATGGGGTAGCATCAGGCTGGTGACATGTCACTAGTGGGGTTCCACAGGGCTCCATCTTAGACCCTGTGCTCTTCAACATCTTCATAAATGACTTGGATGCAGGACTGGAAGGACACTAAGCAAGTTTGAAGATGACACAGAACTGGGAGGAGCTGTTGACTCCCTCGAGGGCAGGGAGGCCCTGCAGGGAGACCTCGACAAATTAGAGGACTGGGAAATCACCAACTGTATGAAGTTCAACAAGGGAAAGTGCCGAATTCTGCCCCTGGGATTGGGCAACCTTGGATGTACGGACAGACTGGGGAATGAGATGCTGGGAAGCAGTGCCACAGAAAGGGACCTGGGGAGTCTGGTCGATGGCAAGTTGAACGTGAGTCAGCAGTGCCCTGGCAGCCAGGGGGGCCAGCTGTGTCCTGGGGGGCATCAGGCAAAGCATCGCCAGCCAGTTGAGAGAGGGGATTGTCCCACTCTGCTCTGCTCTGGGGTGGCCTCACCTTGGATACTGTGAGCAGTTTAGGGCACCATAATGTAAGAAAGATATTAAGCTATTAGAGAGCACTCAAAGGAGGGCAATTAAGATGGTAAAGGGCCTTGAGGAGAAGCCGTATGAGGAGTGGCTGAGGGCACTTGGTCTGTTCAGCCTGGAGAAGAGGAGTCTGAGGGGAGACCTCATTGCAGTTACAACTTTCTTACAAGGGGAAGAGGACAGGCAGACACTGATTTCTTCTCTGTGATAACCAGTGACAGGACCCAAAGGAATGGCCTGAAGTGGAGAGGTTTAGGTTGGATATTAGAAAAAGGTTCTTCACCCAGAGGGTGTTTGGGTGCTGGAACAGGCGCCCTAGGGCAGTGGTCACAGCACAAAGCCTGCCTGAGTTCAAGAAGTTTGGGTGATACTCTCATCTTGGTTGATGATACTCATACTTTGGATGATAATCTGTGCAGGGTTAAGACTTGGACTTGACGATCCTTGTGGATCCTTTCCAACTCAGCATATTCTGTGATTTTAATTGGCTTTCCCATCTCCCAGGCATGCAATGATTCAGGTGTCAGTTGTTTGTAGAAGACCTCTGCTGTGACCCAGCCGCTGCTCTGCTCAGCAAGCCAAGCTCACTCCATGTCCCACACCTTGCCCTCTGCTACTGGGGGTCTGTTCAAGCATACCCATGCAGCTGGGCAGGCAGCACTGAGATGCCATGGATAGGAAGGCTGATAGAAACACCAGGGCACCCACACAGCAGTCATTCAGCATGCTGCAGCTTCCCAGGGATATGGCAACTGCTCCTGAGTCCTAAAAACCCACCTTCTCAGCATCTCAGCCTTAAAGCTTGCTGTGTGCTTGCTATAGGGATGCAGCAAAGAGACAAACCCCTAATAGATCAATGTCAATATAAACTGAAATCACAGGGGGAAAAAGTTTTTGTACCATAAAGGCAATTCTAGAATGTTTCTGCATCTCAGACTGATGTATTATCTCTGAGGCATCTTAAGGTCACTTCATGGCACCAGAGAAATGTTGGGAGGACAGGACTTGCAGGATCCTCTCTCAATGAGATCCTTACCAACACCAGATCTGCTTAGCTGTGGCTGACCTTGAGGCCCTTGTTCCAACAGTGCACTACATTCCTACTGAAATTTTTTTCCTGTTTTTCAAGGAGCTACCATGGTCTTTCACACTACACTGTCTGGCACTACCAAGAACAGCTTGGCTCCATCATCTTTGCAACTGCCCTTCGAACAGGGATGGATACCTGCACCTTTTACCCACATCTCAGAGGGCAGAGCTAAAATCAGTCCCTCAGGACAGCACAGGACATGTATCTGAGTCAGGGCCAGCTCAGTTAGACACTGCAAGTAATTCCCACAGTGTACAGATCTTCCTTGTTTTCAGTGGAGAGTCTCTGTGGAATTTCTTCCCCAGAGGGATGCAGAAGAGGGAAAAAAATGTAAGAGGACAGATGACACAACTGGAAAAGTCTTCCTGAGAATCAAGTACATAAATTACAATTCTCCTCAAGAAAAGTGACAGTAATTAAGGACTGCTAAGATCAGGGCCTGGATAGAGAAGGTGAAGAGGGAATAACTCTTAGGCTACTTTTTTTCTTGTAAAAGAATGAGGGGATATCAAAATGAGAATGCCAAGTGGCAGGTTTCCAACAAAGAAGAACTTCTTCACCCAGTGAGAGGTTATGTGGTGCAACTCCTTGTCTCTTGGATGCTAAAAACATGCCTGGGTCCACAAATGCCAAGAATTTGCATGTTGGTAAGTATATGGAAGAAAAACCCATCCAGCACTACTAAATACAAAGACAATGACCAGCTTAGAAAGTTCCAAGTCATAAGTCATGGGATGTTTAGAAAATATTGTGAGAAAGTATCACTAATTGATCCTCTATCAGTTGCTGTTGAATGCAGAATGCTTGGCTGAATCAGCTTTTGATATAAACCAGTTTCACACAGCATTACAATAAGGTTTCTAAATTAACATTTAACACTACTGGACAACTTTAAGTCTATTGGGACAGCGTAGCAAAGTCCCCACCACTGTGGGTCAGACAAACAAGTTCACCCACCTCTTTTTATTTAAACACTGCATCATTAAACAGAATTTTGGCTTCCTGGAAGAGAGTGTCTCATCACCCCATTAGTCCAGCAGGACATTACTGCCGTCCCACAGCAGCCAAAGGTGCAGAGCACCTGGGATTGAGCCCAAGGGCTTCAGCTATGGCACATCACTCTGCTTCACTCTTCACTTCACAGCCAACTGCCCCCAGCTTCAAAACATCTTTTATGAAAAACAGCAACACTGTACCTTGGCCAGGACAGAACATGCTCTGAGGCCAGTGTTCTTCTCAACCAAAATATACACCTTCATCTCCACTTCAAATATTCACAGTTCATTGTTTTTGCCTTCCCACAATTTTCTGCCCTCTACATGGAAGTTCCAAAATAATCTGTACAGTTAAAAACTGATCTGGGGGTAATAGCCTATTTGGCATGGGGAAGAATGAGCAAGGAAACCTCATCACGTCACCTTTTTGTTTCTGCCCTCATGGGTAGAAAGTGCTGGACTGTACTGCTCTGTCACACATCACCTCACACTGACACACTGTGATGACATTCCTCTGAGACAGTGGATCTGTTCCCAGTCCCTGACATTACTCAGCCACCCAGACCTGCCCCGTATGGGCATGCCTCCATTTCTACAAGTTTCTAGTGCTGCCTGCGCCAGCTCCTTTCTATTCCTACTCCCTTGGGTCAGAAGCACAGCCCAGGGAAGACAGTTTGGCTGGGGGCATCCACGTGTTAGACTAATCCCAGCTGCCACAGGGGCCCTGGGAGTCTGTCAGCAGCCAGAATAAATTGAGGTGGGTCTGACTCACACCAAATCCAAAGCCAGCAATGGGAATACACAGGTGCAGAAGTGGTAGAAAGCCAATTGCCTGCTTCAGCGCACTGACATGTACCAGGCGCAGTTCAGTGTATCCAGGGGACAAGGCAGAGATGAGGCAATGGTGTACCAAGCAGGGAACGAGTATGCCATGGTCTAACGTCACCATCTTTACATCTCTCCTACCCCTCCTCACCCCGATCCTGATCCTGCAGCAGGTTCGTTGTGGAGTGCAAAGTTGGTCCATGCCAAGCTGGCATAGGCTTCAGAGGAATTAATTCAGACGGGCAAAATCTGATCCCTTTCAGGAAGCGTGAGAAGGAGGAGGCAGCGCTCAGCACTTCAGACATCAAGGGAGAGAGTATGAGAGAAAGAGATGAGAGCAAGCCTCGCATAGAAAAGGCAGCAGGAAAAATGTCCTAATTTGGAGAGACAGGCCTCATTGCCATGGCAACCCAGAATCGCCCCAGAGCGGCCAGATACCATTTTATATGTGGTGTTAAACGATTCAACCATTAAGGGGAAAAAATAATGGAGCTGTGGAAGGGAAAGTATTTGGCAACAAAGAGTTTTTCTCAGGGGGTACTCTGGAAAGAGAAGTGAACCTTTTGAGTCTTAAGTTGTATTTTTTCCCCCCCATCTTTAGGTGCAGACACACTTTTGTGCATTTGCTTCGTTTCAGTAGAATGAGTCATTCCTTCCTGGCTGCACTGCCTTCCCTCCCCAGCCTGGTGCTCCTCAGCAGTGGGGCCAGATCCTGCCTCCTGGTCAACAGAGGGAGAAAAGGCAACTGGAGTTCCCATTCCTTTCTTTAAAGCCCCCTACAAAGACTTCCCAGACAAGGCAGAAACTGGGAACTCATGGCAAACCACATGGGGACAGTGCAGGGTGGCAGCACATGTCATCAAGGAGGTGACGACACTCTACAGGGTGGCAGTGGTCACCAGCAGCTCCAGCCTCTGGTCCACAGCCTTGAGAAAGCACATATGGGATGTGTGTAAGATAGCTGAGGCTGCTGAGCACACCTAGCCATGGGCTAAGTGAGAGAAGCAGCCAGAGCGATAGGCTCACTAGAAGTCACACAATACACATATTGCTGCCTGAAAGAGGAAGACGCAACCCTGCAGTTGTTAATTAATTATCTGATCTCACCCTGAGCCCCACCTGCTTTAGTCTATGAATTACTTAGAATATCATGTCAAACCTCCTCATCCCACACCCTCACCTCCTTTCACCTTCTTGGGGTACCCCTAAGCCCTTCCTCTGCACTGCTGCCTCTTGTTGAAAACCCCTGTTCAACAGATCTTCTTATCCTTTTCTTACCCCTGGCTCAGTTCTGTTACATTTTCTCAGTCCTTATGAGAAGTCTCACCCAATCTGCAGGGGCTACACCTCACATTGTGCTGGCACATGAAGGTGGACCAGGACAAAAAACAGTAAGACCAGGTGAGTGGTAAAGAAGAAATATCAGGTAGCCTCTGCAGGTTACCTCCTTGTAACTGAAGGAACAGATCCCAGCAGATGAGTTCCCAGAAGACCATCCCCTACAGATTCCTAAGTGAAAAGCAATAAAATTATTGTCAAGAGAAGATCTTTGTCACTCATGTCTAACCTACTTGTGTCACCTCATTTCCCTATCCAATTTATTCATCACAGTCAGCAAAACGTTTGGCCAAAAGGATTCCTTGAGAGAGGGATGCATGCAGTGTGGACAGGACATGCTTCCACAGGTATGGTTATACAGAGACACAGCCACACATCTGCCGTAGCATGCTGTTACCTATTCCCATACAAAACCACTTCTCCCTGGCCACAGAAACCCAAACATGCCAAGAATGAAAATCCTTTCTCTGGTATTTCAGTCTAGACTAGACCAGGAGAGGGAGAAATGGAAAAACTAAACTCACTCCACTATTACCAAACAAAAAAGCCATCACTGTATGATTCAAACTGTGTATTATATAGCAGCAGCACGGCAGGAGCTGGTGGCTAGCAACTGGCTCTCTGAAAGCACAAAATGCTTCCCTACAGCTTGCACTGTGTATTATTCAGTATTAGCATAGGCACACCTCAAGACATAGAGCAAGAGGCTGCTGGACCAGTGCAGTAACCAGTGAGCGACTCTGTTGGAAAGAAGTGTGGCCCTAAGCACAGCAGGAGACATACCACTCACAACCTGTTTTTCCTCCCGGTGATCAGTATCACAGAGTGTTTTTTGCCAGCTTGTTTTGTCTTTGGTGAGAAAGCTGGCAGCCAGAGCTTCAGTTTATAACAATTAAGCCAATAAAACTTCAAATCCACATGTGCATGTAAAATCTTCCAACAGAGCTCAGGCAAGGGCAGAGGGATCAAACAGAGAAAATGGCTGGGACAAGTCCTGGTGAAGATAAGCCCTGTGGTCTCACAGCAGGACATGGAGACAGCAAAGGTTAACGGCAGCATGGCTCATTGGGGGAGAATGGACCATGGGCACTGGCGCAGTCTGGTGAGGTTTCCAGCCATTCCCTAAATGAAGCTGTTCCACAATCTGCAGGCGGGCGCACTTTGGCATTAAACATTTTGCATGAAGGCCTAATTAATGGAGCACAAAGTGGCTTATTAAATCCAAATTAAGGAAGCAACTGACTAGCAAAAAAAAAAAGATTACATCTCTGGCCAGGTAATGGCTGTATGAAACATTTGGATGTATCTCAAACCATCAAAACTCACCTCACAGTTTCACAATAATTAAAAGTTTACCAGAAGATAATCATAGACTTATACAACAAAATAAAGGCAGGCCACGTGAGTTTGGGGAATCTGTCAGAGGACCAAAATTAACAGAAAGAGAAGATTGGCTGGTTCATCCGCTGTCCAGCTCCTCCCTATCTCCCTACACTTCAGCAGCGCTGTCCCCTGCAGACATGCACATACTCCAAAACTTTGTCAGTCCCATTATAGATTATTTCAGTGGTCACACTGCAACTGCAGAGATTAGTCCATGGAGCTATGCATGACTAATTGCTCAGAGATATATCCAAAATTTGCTCTGTATTTCCTTGCCCCATATTTCATCTCATTACCTCTTTCAGACCTTCCCATCTCTCCCCTTCTCAGGACTTCAGCCCTTTCAGCACATCCCTTCCTTCAGACCAAGGAACGGAACATATTCTCCCTTATTTTCAGCTTCAGGCTGTCTCCTCCCACCCAAGCAGGCTGTCTCCTCCACCCAGGGATTAGAGTATGCTCTGATCTCCTTCAGTGGCAGTAGAGGAACTCAAACCACCAGTTTGCTGTAGTCTTGCCACAAGGCTAAGAATGCGGCTAGACAGTAAGCTCGGCCAGTCAAAAGGCAGAAAAATGTGGGGCAGAGAACAGAGGTCTGCTCATCAGTTATGAAGAAAAACAAGGCACAATTCACATTTTAAGTGCAATTTTTAAGTCTGCATTGAAAATATAGTTAAAGACACATCTCCCTCTTCCACAGAGGATACTAATGGAATAATCCAATTACTGCTGCTGTCATCAGGCTAATTTCTTTTCTCAGGAGGTCTGTCTTTGGACAGAAATATTAAAATCTCCAAGCCTTGCGCCATGTTTCCCTTCAAAAGCTAACGGATAGGAGCACGCAACACTGAGCAAGCGCCTGTTCATGACTATGTCACATTTGCTTCTGCAATCCAAGCCGCTGCGGTGCGGTGGCGTGAGTCACAGAGCACACACATGTGCGCCAAGTACAAGTGTGAACCAAACGTCCAACCCCAAGAGACAGCACTGCTCACATCACACGCTCGCCTGTGCACACCACTGAGCAGGGCTGTGCTGGGGTCAATCAGAGTGAGTCACCGTGGGAGCACATGGCAGAGAGGGTGAGCAAGCTGCAAGCATGTTTGGGACACACTCTGCACAGGTCACTTGTGCCGAAATCACAGCTCCCAAGACACTCCAACGCAGGGCTGTGCCCACCTTCTGTGTGTATTTTTAACTTGCTTTCTTTTAGGAAATGAGGCTCTTGCAAACCTGACGGGTTTGTGTTTGTGCGTAGGTAAGTCAGGCTTCCTGGTAACTCTTGAACCTGCTGGCCAATTTCCACTGTATTTGACAAAGGGACAGAGGACTCAAGGAGAATTAAATTCTTACAGTCTTGTACAAAATACAGCCTGCAACTGCATGCAGTCCCAGAGCCTTTGTGTGGCCCCACAGCACTGTGTATGATTCACCCACTCACAGTCAAAGGCTCACTAGGCAATCAAATAAACTTCATCCTGACCTAGCAGCACACCTGTGGTGGATAGGCCCTATACTCAGAAACCACAGGGCACATACATCTTCCTTATGTACCATGCAAGTCAGTGAGTATAAAAGACACGGTGGAAACTGGAAGAAATCTGGGGAGAATGGTATTATTGTAGGGAGGAGGTGTAGACAGCTCCTGAAAAACTGAAGCTGCTCTGGGTAGACACATGTATTTGGACTAGACATCTTCTAGTTGATACAGTAGGTGAAGCCATGAGGTCCCTGGTCCTCACCACTGGGGTAAGGATGGGTCCAGCTCTTCTGAAATCTCTTCACCCAGCTCAAGTTCTTACCTCTGGTGGACTTTATGGTGTCTACTATGGACTAAGCTGATGTTATAGTCTTAATATATAATTCAGTTAAGGATTCAATTAACCATGAGATGTGAATCCAGTGAAAACAGGATTCATTCATTTGGGAGTTGACAAAATTACTTGTTCCACTGCCCTTCTATTCACTGTCTTCTCAACAAGCTGTTCCAATGTGAGGTCACAAAATTGACTTTCAAGTGTGTCAGATAGGGCAAAAAAAAAAATAATAAAAGTCTCTAGTGTGTATTTGCAAAAGCAAAGGATGCTGATTGTCCATTTGGAAATACAACATGAACAGTTCAACTTTCAGAAGATGGAGATGCCCAGCATTTTTTCAAATTTAGGCTGCCTTAACCTCATGGTGGATGTAGTCCAAAAAAACCCTCAAAAAACAACAACAAAAAACCCCCCTATATTCACACTCAAAATCCTTTAAACACTTTAGCCTACTTCTTTGATTGCCATCGCTTCCTGGGAGGTGGGCAGAGCCCATTCAGATACCAGGTGTCCTGCGCCTGGCAGTTTGGCAGGCAGTGCCACATGGAAAAGGCACTCCACTCCACCAGCCTCGATGCCACCTGCTCCCAATCCTCCTGCTGCCCACCCAGCCCTGCCATGTCAAGGAACAGTCTGAACCTGGCCCACAGCCCAGGCCATGAAGGAGCCCAAATGGAGCCAGGCAATTTGGAGACATGGAAAACAGGCACTTCTGAGAGATGCTCTCTCCATACACCATTATCTGACAAATGCACCATTACCCAAAAAGAGCCTCTCTCTCCACTTTCCAAACAACTGTCTCCTCTGTTAAAAATTCACTGAACCCCTCCTTTTTTATCTATGGTGCCATCAGAAAAGAATCTTTTTCCTTAGCTTAATTGGTTAGAGCATAGTGCTTATAACACCAAGGTCATTTGTCTGATCCCTCTGTGGGCCACTCACTTAAGAGTTGGACTTAATGATGCTTGTGGGTTCCTTCCAACTCAGAATATTCTGTGATTCTTACTTTTCTCCTGAGCTCACTAGGGAGATTTGTGGGGTTTTAGTCAACTGTCTCTAGTAGATAACTAAAAGGTATTGGTAACCATCTGCTCACTGCATCCCCTGAGGGAAAGCACAATACTCTTCTCACTCAAACTACTGCCATGCTGCACCAGAAACAGGACATCCAATGCTCCCCTGAAGTCTTTGTGAACTGGAAGTGATGGAAACACTGCATTTCCAACGGGAGACATCTCAGCAAGAGGAAGCCACCTCCTTCAGAGGGAAAACTCATTTATCTCAAGAGGGTCAAAGCTACATACGGCCACTTACAAGAAAGAACATTTCTAGCAACAGTGATTTTACCTCACACTCAGACCCCATGCAGAGTGTGTGAACCCTATCCTATGATCTGGTAGGCTTAAATAGAAGTTAAGACAATAAAATGCTGCCAGATCTCTGACCTTTGATAAATGTGAAGAGCTGGTTAATGCAGCACACCAAATATTGAAACTTCAGCTCAAGTAGGTTTGTATTGGAAGTAGCCCCTGTCAGCCAGGAGCCATGAACAATCACTGCACACCACTTCCTTGGGGGCAGCTCTGCCCCAGCTGAGCTGACGCCACATGCTGCCCCCGGCCATGCCCCTGTGGGCTCAGCAGCCTCATCCCTTGCGCCCCAGGGGGAGTAACCAACAATGTGCAGAGCTGTCACAAATCTTTCCCCAAGCTTCACCTCCCCTTATCCACTCATCCATGACATGGACAACACTAGTGTGCATGTGCTGTGGTGAGAGATCACTAGCTTGTCAAGCTGGTGATGTGGAGAACAGTATTAACTAAGTAATTAAATAATTTCTGTAATTACTCTCACACAGCTATAAATAATGTAAGCCTGCATGTTCACTTTGGAAGCCACAACAGCAAGAGAACAGAGGGTGGGGGATGCAAATGAAAAAGGAGAAATAATAATAAATAATCATAATAACAACACTTAACATTTAGACAGTACACTGCATTTTAAAAGCACAGTGCAAACAATAATTAACAAATAGGTAGAATGACAAAGAGGAGAGGGTGAGAGGAAGGGAAGTGAGAGAAGGGAGAGGAGGGGAAGGGTGGCAGGTATGGAGCAGGTTTTGAGACCCAGCAAGGCTGGTGACCTGGTGTACACTCTGCCCAGCCAGATGGCAGGGCCATGGGCTCTTCACCACACACCTCCATACTGCTGCAGCAAGCCAGGGGAGCAAGTAATCGGCTCTGCCTCTGCAGAAAGCAAGCGTGACAGCCCAAAAGGGAGCCGTGATAAAGCAGGAGCTGGCAGCTCTAATCATGGAGCCACCTCCTGATCACTTTAGTCTATCCCTTCCGGCACAGAGGTCTGACAGTGACCACACTGGCCCCAAGCCAGGAAAAGCTGGTGGAGGCTCTGGGGGGCTTGCCCCCCTCCTCCCAGGAGTTTCTCCCTCTCCCCACCAGGCCTGGTGCCCTGAAAGAGGGTGTGCTGGCTGGGGGAGTGCACTGCCAAGTCAGCCCCAGGCACACTTTAGAAGACCTGCTGCCCTCTCCCCAGCAGGGAGCACTGATGTCAACCTCAGTTTCCCCCAGTCACACCTCAGGTCCCATTTCTGACTTCCTTTGTGGCTCAGAGCAAAGTGGGGAAGGAATATTTCTGCCCATCTGGAGGGAAGCAGTGCACACAGGAAAAGCATTGCTGCTCAGCCCCACTGTCCTGTGCTCTGTCCTGGCACAGGTCTGTTCTTCTCACTCAGTTTCCACCTGACAGGTTTTCCACTCCCATTTCACAGCCCTGACTGTGTTTACTCAGCAGTTCTGCCACCCCCTGCTTCCTGGCTCTTGCTCCTGTGGCCAGCCAGGAAGCATCACCTGGGCAGCTACATATCCTCTTTCCTTTCCCTCTCTGCCTTTTCCTATCCCCCATCTCCTGCTTCCCACCTTTATTCAGCTACCCCCTGCCCATCTCCTTGTTTCAGGATCTCTTCCAGATGCTCAGCCTCTGCACTGGCTCCTCATCATACCCGGATGTCGCTTACCTCACCCCAATTCCCTGGTGGACAGCACATTTCTCCTGGCTGAATCCCACCAGAACCCCACAGGAGAGCTTTAGCATGGCCTGTGCAGCCCCCGAGGCCAGGCACAGTTTTGAAGCAAAGTTTGCAATGACAAGTTCTTTCCAAGATACATGGCAAACATCTAAAAAGACTCTGGGCATATCCGCAGTTTCTCATGCTTGTAACAGGGCCAAACTTGGGGCAGCCTATGCAGTGGTAGCGAAAGCACATCTCTGGTTACAAGCTCTTCCCTCTAAGATAACCCCCTTCCAGACCTGTGTCCTTGCTCTGAGAACCTGTGGTGGTCTGGCAGAACCTTTGGAGGAAAAAGCGCCAGCACTTGCAACATGGATCAATCATGTATCTTCCTGTGCCACATTTTGAGAGAGAGATATTTTATTTTCCAAATAAATAGCAAAATAAATCAATCAGCTTGAGGCATACACCTGGCCTAGGAAACTTTACTCAAACAGTCAGTCTGGCAAAATGACAGGAAAACCCCAAGAGGATCTTATAATGGGGAATGCTGGGCAAGCTTACAATACAAGGTACTATCAGCCCTGCATAAAATGAGTTCTCCAGCATGCTGCAGCTCTTCAGACACTACCTCTGATGGGGGTTAAGGCTTCTCCTCCTGGAGTCTAGATTTTCATACAAGCATTGTATTCACTTCAGCCAGAAAAATACATTAATTACTCTCTAGCAATTAGGTAGCCTTTGCCTTTTGTAGGGCTGAAAGCACTTTACAAAAACATTGTTATGGTCTTCTTGCAAAAGGCAAATTGTTGCAGAGCAACGGCCTTAAAGTCATGCTTTATAGCAGAGCTGCAGTGAGGATACAGGTCTATAAGAACTGCTGGATTCTGNCCCTTTCCCCCCCCCCCCATCCACCCTTAGACTCTCCATGTGCTTCGTTCCTTCTTCCCCCTTCCTCTGAAACATACATTTGTTGTTAACATCAGGAACTTCACAGATATACAGTAGAAGCTATCCTCAAAGCACAGAGAAAAATTGCATCAACAGAGCCCTTAGAACATTTTTTTTCCTCACTCTCAGAACTTACTCTTGGGGTTTTTTTGTAATCTTCTCCCCATGATCCTAGTATGCAGGAGATGTTTTCCTGTCTTTCATCCCATTCATTCTCTTTTGCTTTATCTACATAACATGTTCCCCAGCACTTAGTTCAGTCCCACTTGAAAACAGCTGAAGAAACATGGTTTCCATACTCTTCCCCTAAGAAGTCTAGAGCACTGTCTACTACAATTCAGTGTCTGAGCCTTTTTCTTGATGCACATATATCTCATTTAATATTATCACTTAATGTATCATAATACATCATTTAACATATTTCCTTAACTTTATCCTGTCGGTCCTCCTGCTACTTCTGGCAGCTACACCAACCATTATCTCCAATTTTAGTCTACGTCTATTCATTGAGTATATAAATCATGCCCTGACTCATTGGTCAGCCACTCTACAATACACACATACAGCTGCTTCACTCTTTCTTCAGACAGTGGCTCCTCCCGACCCTTAGCAGTCACAGACTACAATTATGTCTTTTTCTGTACCCTGTTTTTTCCCAGCCTTGTATATGTAATTCCCTTAACTTCCTTTATAATCCATCCCCTCCAAACTTGGTTAATGAGGCAAATAAAAGGCAAAGAGAATAAGAGATTCCCTGGAAAGAATTGGTTCTCTCTGTCCTGCGGTTACTGGGGAATGACATGCGGATCTAAAGCAGCAGCATTGGGCAATTTCACACTCTGTGTTTCCAATTTCATTTTGAGGCCAGTTTAGGGTAGGGACAAATTTGAGTGT
Source organism: Sclerurus mexicanus (assembly GCA_013396755.1). Lineage (NCBI taxonomy): Eukaryota > Metazoa > Chordata > Aves > Passeriformes > Furnariidae > Sclerurus > Sclerurus mexicanus. Next base: position 143,914 of record VWZF01004532.1, on the reverse strand, counting down.
AATTAATTTAGATTTTGTGAGACAAGCAACTGCTTGAGGTTGTAATAAAGGACTGCCTGTCCAGATTGAAGAAACTAATCGCCTTGTCCAGCTGGGGATGGCACAAATTGATTTAAGACTTTTGTGTTGGGCTTTTTGTTTTGAAGAAAGGGGTTGTAATAGTGATTATAAATAACTATGGGTCAGATCTCATCAAGCTTCTAGATTTTCTTTAGGTGACTGCTTACAGATTTGAAGATCTACCTAAACATCATTAGTGTGAGAATCAAGGTTCGAAATCTAGCAAAAAAAGAACTTTTTCACAGAAGCCCTATTACTTGCCAGGTTCAAGCTGGGTGGAAATCAACCTTTTCCTCACAGACATTTCAATAGCTCTATTTCCAAGTAAACAATGGCAACACCACATTTAAATAATAGTAGTAACCAGGTTAATTCACCTCTTTACCTCAGGTAGGTTGCAGCAGCTGGGTGCAGAGCTAGGGAAGGAAAGATCTTCTGTCCCTCAAAAGAAAACACCATACAACAACAGAAGAAAACCAACACTCCGTACTCCCGGAAAAAGAAACCTATGACCCAAAACAAAACAGCTTATAAAGAGCTGCAAAAGGCTGATGTAAAGGAATCAGACTTCAGTTTTGCTTAACCTTTGTTGTCTGAGAGAACTTCTCCTAAGGGAAGGCATCCACACCTCCATGTAGGCATCTTCTCCTTCAGCACTGCCTCTGCCCAAAGGCATCCCAGGGCACCTTATGAGTCTCACCAGCATACCTCAGGTTTTCCCCTTCCCAATTCTGTGACACTCAAGCTCAGATGACACCTTCAAGCATCAGGCACCAAGGCTCAGGGCAGATATGAAGTGCAACCAGTATAAATTAGTAGAGGCAGAAAAAGTGATGGGGGTATTCCATAGAAAGTTACATTTACATAAGACTTCAGTTTTGTTTGTTTCGTTGGGTGTTTTTAAAGAGGCTTTCTTGTTGCTTTTAAGCAATAAAATAAAAAGAAAGCAATCAAACTCTACATTTTTTTCTGGTGAATCTTTAAAACAATATCCCAGGAAAAGTGAAGGCTTTGAAATAGAGTTCCTCCCAAGAAAATTTGAGAAAAAAGAAAAATTTAAAAAAAATCAGAACTAAAACACAAAATCCAGACTATTTTAATAGGATAATTAATAAAAAAAATTATACTTTTTTAAAAGCATTTTTTCATTGAAATAATACTGATGAGAGTACTTCAGCTCTTGTTCAGAAAATGAGAGTTAACACTGAAGGATTTAATGGCCCTGGGGAGAGGTTAAAGCTCTTAAAAGTTCATTTCCAGGTTTCCTAATACCTGAGGGATTTTAAGTGCTATAATTTATTTGCAAAGTAATAAAAATTGCTCTAAAAAAATTCTAAGGTGTTAAATGTCACAAAAATATGCTACCTATATTCCCTTTCTTTACACACCAAAAAAAAAGTCATTTTGTATGGGTGGATTAAACATAAGTTTAACATAAGATGTAAACATAAGTTACAGACCCACTTCTTATTACATGTGTATACTCAAGGGGAAAATAACATTGGCATACAATACTGACTTTTTTTGTCTCTGTCTCTGTGACCTACCTTTTATTTTTCCTCCCCAACTTTTGCAGCAGACTCATAATTTGGGAACACATGATATTTAGTTCATTATTTTGTGAGCTACACAAAGCTTTTCTTTGGTACTGAAAGAAAACTGAGTACCAAAAGCAAAAGTGTATTAATCATGTCCCTCAATAAAAATTATTAAAAGCTTGAAGGGAAACTGCTGATTTTTTTTAAATCAAAGTAATCTTTGCTAGTTACTAGATTAATTTAAGAAACATTTAAATTATTACTATCATCAAATGCAGTTTCAGAGAAATAAAAATGTTTTATGAACTTACATGAACTGCATATGAATTTCTTTGGAGGGAATAAAAGGGAAAGAAATCTTTCAATGTCTGCAGATCAGAATGTGCCTTTTTTCCCCCCCTTCTAAGCAGCATTTTGCTTGGAACTTATTTTACTTCAGTTCATACAATCCGTTCAAAGGGATTTTTTTTTTTAACTGAATTTCCTTCACACAAGGGCTTGAAAAATTTCAGATGTCATCCCTAATGGAAATGAAACAAATTTATATCCAAAAAATGAGGTTTGCATTCCCCATGCATCCTTATTATTTAACCTTTGGAAACCTGAGAGTGAAAGTGCTTTCCTTTTAATTACAGATGTTCTGCTTTTAGCAGCACTGTCCCAGTGTCTTTGACTTTGTCCTGGTTTCAGTGTGTATCTAGGTGCTCATCTTATCCAACTAGTTTTGGCTTCCCTGTACCTGCAGCATCATTTTGCTGCACTCTGACCAACAGCTACTCTTCCCTGGTGCTTTACACCTATTGTCCAAGTTTGGACTTGCTCCCCATCAAAATACCAAAGAAATCACTGCTGCAGCAGCATGGCCCACGCATGGAACAATCACAGCAACCTTCAGAATTGAAAGGGAGAGAGTCAATATATCTTGAAAACCTTCCAGAAAAGAAAAGCAAAGGGGACAGGGATTTATGAAGTACGAAAAGGCAGAGAAAACATTGCAGCTTTGGTATAAATGGGAAAAAAGAACAAGGCAGTGGAGGGGATAACAGAAAAGTCAACTCTGTACTGTGTGAAAAAAAGAAAGAAGAATCCAGCCTAGAACAGATGACAGATTTCAGGTTAGTTTCATGCAGCTTTTATAAAAATTTTATTACTGGCAGAGCCCAACTTAATAGATCCTTGTTTCCTACCGTTTTACTTCCATCAGCATGCTGATGCATACTGCATGTATCCCTGTGTGGGCAAGCCCTGGAGAAAACAGCAAGGGATGCAGAGACAGAAGAATGATTTTCACCTGGGAAAACATAACCATCCTCTTCTTTCAATATTTTTCCGGTGCTGCCTGTGCATCCCTGTGTTACTATAAAGCTTCACAGGACAAGAAGCTTTGGCAAAATAATGTAACTGTGGAGAAACAGCGAGGCACAGTTCCAGAAAAACGATGGTCACCAGCTGTCCTATAAGAGAACCCAAGGCATTTTCTGTTCTTACCTTTTCTACATTCATTATCACCAAGTTGACTTTCTGTTATTTTAAAACAAATAAATAGTCTATCATTATAAAAATGGACCAGTCAGCCAAATGGTGTGGTCATTTTTCAGGCAAGAAGCTAAATCTTTTCCAACACAGTAAGTTTTCTAAATCTGAATAACAATTCATCCTTTTCTTGAGATACCTATAAATGTACATTTGTTAGTGTAATTTCTTTTTTTTTTTGTGACTGCTCCTTTACCTCCTATTTCTCAGCAGAATTGGTTTTAGGTGATATTGAGAATATAGTGAAGAAAAGCCCAGTCCACATGGCCAGTCTCAGGTCTACAAACACAAGATATTGGTTCATGTGGTTATCTGAACTGAAGCTTGCTTTCCAGCCTTGAAGCTTTACTTTCACCATCAGTCTCTTAACACAGAACATCCTCATATGATTGAATTTCTGCTTTCAAAACAACTGCAGAGAAACAGGAAATTATTTTAAATATTGGATTGGGAGCAGATATGCTCACTGGTCCAAAGTGCACTGCAGTCCTCTGGACAATACAAACTAACACTTAAAATCAGGTAACACAAAGATATAAAAAGTAAGGTCATTGTGGCAACATCAGGCAAACTGAAGAGACCAGCAAGCTTCCACAAGCAAAGTATTTGGACTACAAAAATCTAACGTTGGTAGTGGTGCACATTTCTCTCCTCTCCATCTCATCTATTCTCAATTAAACACAGATCATCAGTGATCAGTACTATTCCCTTTCTCATCACAGGTCCAGGTGAGATGATGCTATCACCCTAGTCCTTTTCAAAGTGTCTGCATCAAAACAAGGAAGAGGTGCTTCCTTACAGGACTGAAACAGCATGAGCACTCTATCCTGCCCCAGAGCTACAGGCCTTGCTTCCCTGAGAGGAACTAATGTGGGGGCTATTGGATCTCCTCAGCCATCACTCCCAGGCCACCCAGTCCCGAAAAAATGACTGCTATACTTCACTCTGTTTGGTGTCACTGCTGGCATGCTCATCAGAGACTAAAGGGACTGGACTGGCTATGACACAACTCTCACTCAGCAAAGTGGTCTCTCCAGAGCTCGAGTGAGGCACATCATGTGTCTGTACTTCACCGTTTTCCTGGAATTAAACCCAGATCACAGTGTGCACACAGATCATCTGGTCATTTCCTTCTTATGCCAAATTAGGCAGAAATTAAATGTAACACTCTGTAACAGCTAAGCAGGTGGAATTAGAGACATGAGCACCGAGGGGTAAAACAGCAAAAACATACGCAAATTCCTGTATACTTTCCAGAGAAAAAAGGAAAAACATAAGGAAAACAAAAATATGTAAACATTATCTACAAAATGTAATCAAATGCAATATTAAAGAAGGTGACTCTGAACAACAAGAAAAAAATAATCAGGAAAACTAAATATTACACTTTCAACAACATGCCTCCACCTGCTATGTTACACCTAGGGCAGGATTCATACATTTAACTGAAGGCATCATGAACAAGTGACACAGGACTGTCCTACAAGCACTTCAGTGCACTGTGAGGTGGGTAGGGTGAATTGACCTCACCACTTCACCACTGATGCCTAGACCTCCAGCTGGTGGGTAGCAAACTTCCAGATGCATGTTAACTGAGATAAGGCCAGCTTATCGTGCACATTATACAATATTTCTGTCTTTATATACAGGAGAAAATAAAATTCTGGCTTGTAATCCTTTTTTTTTTCCCCCCTGCTCCTTTGTGTCTCAAATTACCAGTGGCATGGTACGTTACAAAGTCCTTTTTACATGACCCAAATTTCCTCACAGACACACTTACTAAACCCTCATTGAAGGTGAAACAGAATTTCACATCCTACTCTGGGAAAGGTGGTTTGATTGAGGAGGGTTGTTTTTTTTTTTTTCATTAACCTCCAGAGAAGGAGGACTTATCTGTCACACCAAGGCATTAGTGGTTTGTAGTGTTCTTTAGGTTTGCATTGCCCCTACTGATCACAAACACTCAGGGACCATAACGAAGCTGTAAGTGCGGATCTGAACCTGTGAAATGCTGAGCAAGTTCAATCACAGCTGACTGCTGTGGGCGTTGAGGGGATGCTTAAAGAAGCAATCCATGCTTGCAGGATCAAACCTCAGCTACACAACTCATCTGCAAAGAACATGACTAAGAGTCACTGAAAGCAAAGCCTCTGTCAAGGCCCTCTGTGGAAAATGGATTGCTTAAGGACTTAGCAGGCTGACTTCAGTATTTTTAGTAGAATTTCAGTGTATTTACTCTCTACCATATTTTAATTCAATTCATCAAATAAATATTATCCATTAAAGATTACACACCTGTGGATCAGAAGCTGTAAAGGTCAGCCTTTTCAAATTATGTTTAAAAGAAACCTTGGCCTTTCTTAAAACTGCAGATCTTTGTACATAACCTGCTTCTCCTGTCTGCAAAAGTAAAAAAAAAAAAAAAAAACAACAAAAAACACAAAAAAAAAGACGGGGGGGAGTCTGGTAAAACAGAAATCTCAATTCATAAAGCTTCCACCTTCAAGCTTCCTGTGGGCTGCTTGCCTGCCAGAATGCTCTTTAGAAGCAAGCCAGTGGGGTACACAGGACAAAAAAAAAAGATGCTCCCTTCCCAAGGAGAGACCAGAGATAGGTAGAAAGAAGAATCTTTTCAAAGTTCAATAGGCCAAATTTCTCTTTGAATTGCAGCAGCGTAAAGCTGATCTAATCCTGCCAAAGGCAATGGGGTTATGCTGGATTTACACTGCAGGAATCTGAAATCAGAATTTGGCCTGCCATGTTCAAAGTCACAAGGACCTTTTCCCAGTGCTTAGGAGGTCTTGTGTCACTAACTCTCACACTTGTTCAAAGACAATGTAAAATGTCACCGTAAGTGTGAAATGTGGCACTCAAGCAATGGCTCTTTTGCACAGCCATTGAGAACCATGCAATGCACCAGGTAAGAGAGCATCAAGATGTAGCATTGCTGCCTGCTTGTCCTCCAAGACAGAAAAGCTTTACTGTGGGTGGAATGGGGCAGCGTGATTTTAGCAAATGTGCAACTTGTTCAAGGAGCAAGAACAAAAGGCCTTGAGTATTTCAGTTCAAGGACTGATATGAGAAAATAACACTGCATATTAACTGTATGTTATTTGGCAACTGAAGAGCTGGTTAAAGAGAGAGAATTTGTTACCACCTGCAATAGCTTGCACTGGATTATTTATTTGCAAGGTACATAAAACAGTAAGTTCCTGGATTTCTCATCCCACTACATCTGTTTCTGAGGAAAAGCTGCCACAGTGGCCAAGTTAATTTTCACCCTTCTTGCAATTAGACCTGATTCTGCCTAGTTAAATGTCTCAGATTTGCTTAAGAGTGACCTGTAAAAGAAAAAGGCTGTCAGCTTGTGTCCCTGTTTACTTCTTTGGAATGCATGAAGCATGGGTCAAGAGGGTCTTCTTCATAAAAGGCTTGGCCTTGACTCTCTCTGGCTTTGAGACTGCAGGGAAAAGGACAGCCAGCTTCTCTCACATATTCCCATGGCCCACAGTAGCCCAGAGGCCATTCTCAGCTACACCATCTGGCCAAATGCACACTCAGGTGTGACTTGCTGGGTCCCCTGTTCCTCACAGGGGGAAGACTTGCATCAAGTTCACCTGTACCCTATGGAGGCTCCACTAAGATAAGAGTTATCAGCTGGCCAAAGATGCTACTCCCTCTGCATCTTGCCCAGTACAAAACCAGTGGGGAAAGGCTTGTTTGTGTAGTAATTCCTCAGAAGACTGGCTAGGGCCTGGGAAAACAGTGAAATATCAGTGATATGAAGGAATAAAGTAGTGCAGTGAAAAAAAAGAAAGACTTAGCTGGACTGGTTCAGACTGGTTAGTTGCTTTAGCCAACACTCATTTAACTTCAAGAGCTAATGAACACTTCTGAGAGAGGATGGCTTTATTAAAGATTCAATTATATTCCAATTAAGATGTAAGAGCTATATTAAATGCCCCTGAAAATACCACTGTGTCCTCCAGGAACATGCAGAAAAAACCCAGGCTAAGATCCCTGGATCTTCTAAAGTAAAACACAGGCAAAAATAAAACCTTAAAAAAATTACAATTGTCAGGGGCTCTTTACCATTCCTAAGGAAGAACAAAGAGGCCAATACTTTTGCAGCTCTCTTCCACCTGTTCCTTTCCCTACTTATTTTTCCTCTGTTTCAGATAATTCCACATGATTAACAGGCTCTTCTCAGTAGTGCTACACACTGTCAGCTCTTTTAATCTCTCTTTGAATCTGAAACTGTCTAATCCCTCAACCCTTTGGCCCCATGAGACAACACCTGAGGATCACAGAATAAGATAATTCTTTCTGGTTTAAGTTTTGATCCACAGGTCTGTGATAGAAGGAAGCTCATTTAAGTTTACCTTATCTGCCATGATCATAGAGGAGCCTCCATGGATGCCCAGGATGGGAGTGAGGGTCTGGGCAGAGATGAAGTCCAGGATCTGGGCAATGGCTTCCTGGTCTGTGTCATCAGCAAATACCACCCCTTGAATCTTCCGGTCTGACATGAGGTCACAGATGCGGGTGATGATGCTCTTGGGATCTGTCTCATTCATGGCCACCAGCTCCACCCGAGGCACCACTGAGAGGTGGTGGAAGTCATCTTTCTCGTGGGCATCTTTGATGGCCACTTCGTCTGAGGTTCCCACCAGGATGACTGCAATGCCAATGCTCGGGTGGCTTTTCTGAGCATGGGCCCCGCTCCCTGTTGTTGCGAGGACTGCCAGCACCAGCCAAAACCTTGGAGAGTACCACTCCACCCTGGGCCTCATCTTCAGCTCTTCGACTCCCTGAGTGAGGAAGAAAAAAAAAGAAAGGGGGAAAGTAAAAGAAAGTGATTAATTCACAAGTCAATCAGGCACTGAGCCTTCAAGGCAGATCCATTGATCTTTCTCAGCCATTAGCTCTCCTCCCAACGATCCTTCTTGTCTGATGCCTAGCCCTTTGGCTACAATCAGCGCTCTGTTAAAGTTGGGGGGGTCAGAACATCAGAACAGTCCAGCCTCTACTTCAGAGTTTGGAATCACTTAAGAGAACAGCTGTCAGCAGAAGATGGGATCATGTCATCTGAGGTCCATGTCACTCCGAGACCCAAGTCAAAAGTGATAGAGAATTGTCCTTTGACAACCGATTGGTTGACTTTGTGAAATTAATTGCTTATGTCAAGCCCATGTCTAAGTGCTCACCCTCAACACAAAGGAGTGGCTGGTGCTTGCGATCGGTTTGGACTTGTGCTGGAGGTATAGGCAGGGAGATTGAGGAGACCAGACAGATAAGAACTCCCTTATACTTTCTCAGCACAGTCCCTCCAAAATAAAGTGATGGCAAATGGGCAAGGTCACTAGATGCATACATATGCATGTATGCATGTATCCATTGCATACAACCTTCCTACCACCACCAGGACACACAGAGCTCCAGTCTGTAGTACAGTCAGCCATATGCTTTCCACCAATACAGGTTGTTTTTTTTTTAAAAAAGTCATGAATACAACATTTCCCAGCAGTTGAGGCCAAAACTGGATCAATGCAGTGTAGAGAAGACATTCCCTCCAAGTCCGTATAACAGCTATTTTCACACAGAAGCAAAAATACCCACAGAACTTACAATGGTTCACCCTCAGCTACTACAGCCAGGCACATTACATCCATCTTTACCCTGAACATGTCATCTTATTTTGTAATCACAACAGCAGAAACAGAAAAACCCAATGAGGTCATCTCTCCAGCCCCTGACTGAGTTGGGACAGTTCCCTGAGGGATTGCTCCTAGCTCTTTATTTACTCTCATTTTAACAGTAGTTTGCATTTCCACAGCACTTTTCATCCTCAAGGCACTTTACAAATACTAACAAACTAGTTCTTACTGCACCTATGCAGTGTAAATGTCAGAACTCAGCCCTGGACTGGGGATAACAGAGCAGTGTCCCCGCATCTGCTCACCACGCCCGTGGGAGGTAGCACTGTTCAGCGTGCCCATCCTGGGCCACGCTGATGCCCCAAGGAGATTTCAGGCATTTCAAGCTAAAGAAAACTTTCCCCCAGCACAAAAGGTCTTCCTCAGCCACTTATGCCCAAAATTCCATTCCTCAGGTACACTTCAAATTAGTACACCAGCCCTGTGCTTCTTTGTACTGCACCTCTGGTCTTGGGTGTCCAAGAATAGGACCCTTCCATACTGCTCCCTGCTACACATGCCTCTGTCAAACAAATAGAAAGTCACAGCAGCAGGGACAATGCTGGCAAAAGTTAATGGAAGTGGGAAGTCCAGAAAAGAGCCCTACTTGACACCATTTGCCCATAGGGAAAAGACACAAGGGGCCCCATCTTTCCCTGCCCAGGAGAACACATAGGCTTAGCACCTGTTCCCTCATTGTCATGCTAAGCAGAGAGAATGTATCCTGCATTGATATTACCAGATAAATAAGCGGATAATAAAATAGATAATAAATATGCGCCAGAGGAACCAAATCCACTTAAGAAGGCTGACAGGGACCACGGGTGTGAAGCACCGATCGATTCTAAACTCTCTGATGGATTCACTTTCTGAGAGATGCTCACAAGGAGAACCAAGAGACTTTGAGAGTTTGGCAAAACGAACAGTTAACTTCATTCCAGAATGACTGTTATCCTCCAATTACTAGTCACTAAATTAGATTCCTTCACAGTAAAATGCAGTCCCCACTCCTGCAATGCTTTATTAACTTTAATGCACTCTATACGCTCTCTGTCTCTCAGTCTCTTGCTCACTCACTTTAATGCTATATTTGTTCTCTTAAAATACATCTCCTGCATCAACTCTTACAGTATATTATGCTTGGCTAGGCAATGGCTACTTATGATGCCCAGAGAGGAAAGTGCAGGTTTTTCCCAGCCTCTCTCCCACCAGGAATATTTCAGAGGGCCTTCCAACCCAGGGCTCAGGTAGCATTCATGCAGGAGCTACACAGGCAATCGTAACAGCTGTGAGCCTTCACACCCAAACATAGACTTCTCTCAGTGGGAAAAATGGCAGACAAGAAACCCATTCCTTTCTTCACCTGCATCAAAGCCAATAAACCTCTAACATCTACCTCCAAGCAGAAGAGACTCTAGGTCCTGAGGAGCACATAGGTACCAATCCATTGGGTGTATAGCTCATTCAGTGAGCCCTCCTCAGGCAGATTTTTCCATTCAACACAAGATGAAGTTATCTGTGTGGTGCCAGTTCCTCCAGCTTTGGTCGGATATGCAGGGAGCAGCCAGGGCTAGGAAGAAACCAATACAAAGAGGAGGTTGGTTGTGTCTCCATAACCAACCTAGCACCTCCAATTTGGATCCTTGTCCATAAGCCTCTGCTGTATCTGGCACAGCAATGCTTAGGTAGGTTGTGTTGTACCAACCAAGACATCTATCTCTCCCTCTCTCACTCATACATAACACTACTGTCATGCTCATAATGTCTTTCAGGTGCTCTAGGGGCCATCTGGATGCCAGTGACCAGAGTTCATCTGAGGGAATAGCAGATACCAGAGGCAGGCTGGGTTCCCTTGTAGGATGGGACCCAGGGATGCGATAAGGCAGAACATCAATAAATCACACCTAACCCAGGGCTGAGTGTGGTTTCCACCATCCAGCTCCCACAAGACAGCAGCAAGTTCACAGCACAGAGCTGAGCTGCTCAAAGGCTGCATCAGGGGTGCTCATGGTGTTACAACCTCTTCCTTTCTTGGGGCTGACTTCTGTTCTGTGGTCTGGCTTGCTTACAAGCCCCTTTTGAATGTGTGCTAGTAGAAGCAAGGCAGGGGTGAATGACCACGGACTTATCAGATTAAGATGACCCCAGAACTATTGTGAAAATGTGTTTCTGCACACACAGTAAGCAGGTTTTGTTCATTAATTTCTACTGCGTTCAAATGCAAGCATTCAAGGCACCCAGTCAGGGAAGCACTGGAGGCAGCACATGGACCTCCTCCTGAGTGTGTTCTTGTTTCCAGTGAAGAAGAGGAATGAAGAAATTCACACATGAAGAAATTCGTAAGCACCTGACAAGGCTGCAGCTGTAAAACAGGGCATTTACCCTTTGTGTTTCAAGCAACTTTAATAATTTTACAGTATAATTTCACCACTCAAGAATGATTATAAAAACATGCAAGTATATTTTACTGGGAAGTATTTTACATAAGCAGGATTTTCTGTGATTTTGGCACTCCAAAACAATTTAGCAAATCCCAGACTCTAAACTGGTAAGTAAAATCCTTTACACATTATATTTTCTCTTACTCACTGGAAAATAATATATGGGAGGGCCATTAGATGAAGTGGTTTTACAGACATATCTATATTTAGGTATAAACATGCCAGTAAAACCATTATAACTCTATAATCTCATTTAACTTGCCAGTAAAACATACCCACCACTGTAGAGGAATGCAGCACCTACTTACTGCAGAGTAACGTTACACAATCACTTTCAAAATGGGAAGGGAAAGCTAACTTCTACAATTGAAAATGCAAGAGGAATGTAGGTAGTCAGTAATTATTCAGATTGGAATTTAGCCAGGACCAAAGGTTAGATTGCTTAAAAATATCATGAGAACCTTATTTGACACTGCACTTTTATGTGGATCAGACCTCAGATAAGTATTAATAGAAAATTATTAGGCTGCACAGACAAAATACAGCTCAGCATTAAGAGATACTTCTGGATGAGATTTCAAAATACAGAAAGTACACAAATCAGTCACTGCCCATTCAACCAGACTACTACTCAGGCAGTGTACAGCACAGGCAGGCACTTTTCAGGTCAGGTAAAGAAACTGAGGCAGAACACGGGCTGGTCACTGGATTTTGGGGGCAGTTCTGTTGTGTGTCGATGCTGGTACCTCCTTCTGCTGCAATTGTGCCACCTAGGTAGCCTTGCACAACAGCCTCTAGGGAGCTATCTGCAAGCGCAAGACAGCGAGGAGAAAGGAAGTTCGGTAATGATGCAGTCCCAGATGAAAAGCTGTCTTGAAGGCAGCTTTCCTAAACAAGAGGAAGACAAAGCTTGGGACAGGAGGCTGAACAATGGCACTAGCCACGAGCAAAGGGAACCTTGCAGGGACATTGGCTCCATATGGGAGAAAGAAAAGCATCACCTACCTCCAGCCTCCCCCTGCTATACTTTCCTGGAGGGCTACAGGGAAGTTCCTATCCCACTCCTTTCTGGGCTCTGCTTGCTGAGAGCTCTGATGAAGTCCTCAGCACTGTTCAGACTCCAAGCCACAGAATATGAATGCAACAGCTAATTTTGCATCTGCACCAACTGCAATGCTAATTCCCAACCTTACTCTCATCCCTGATCACTAGCCCAATTCCAGGCCTTACCACCACCCCCCTCAGTCCCATTACTGCCTAGAGACAGATGTCCTGCCAGCCCCAGCGTTAGACATCAGTGTTACCATACCCTTCAGTATTTGCTCATATTTGACAGCATCTTAATTCACACTGCTTTCATTTCTCTGACAGTTTGAGCAGTATCAGACAACAAATCCAAAAGCAATCCTTATGTTTCAGGCCCTAGTTGGGGGTAGGAAGAAATCCACTCCCCCTGTCAAATACTCTACAAACCCAGAAGGTGCTTTGTGCCCGGTATCCAATGCACCACCAGGGAACAGCAAGTGCACTAGAAGAAGCTCTAGGAAAGTTAACACTCCATTAGATCTGTTACTGGGCTGTCTGTCAACAAAATACAAGTACGCCCAGACCAAAGAACACAATTTCTGTGTTTACCAATGGCAGAAGTCTGTGCCAATGGCAGAAGACTGGTGACTATTTGATCTTTTTGTCTACTACCCACCTTGTGGGCAAACTGCAGGAGGTAAGACCCATTAAAAAAAAAATCTGAAACCTCATAAACTGTTACTTCTAAGAGCTGGGGCTTAAAGCTATAAATAACACCACAATTTACATCTAAGTTTCTCCAACTCTCTGATTTCTGGGGACCCAATTTCAGCTTAGGACAGACTCCCATTCTCATGGTTAGTGCCATCTCTGCAATCTAGACACGCTGCATATTGTACACCTCTGAATAAGCACTCCTCATCTTCTAATACTGCTATTACCATTATCCTACCACAGCATCAGCCCAAGGTATTTGTACCTTGACAACTCTTGTTTCCCATATTACTTCTTACCACGTTGGTGACACGAGTGCCCATAAATCATCTTCTGGCTCACAGCAGTGTTGTTCCAGGAATTTTGTCAACACACACAAAGAAGAGCAGGATGGATCTGGGGCACGATAGATGTGTCTTGAAAGCGCCTGCACACTTCAGGTGGTGATAAACAGAATGAATGATGCTGCAGGAAAATCTCCGTACGTTCAAAACAGAAAAGATGGCAGAGACTAGAGACAATGGAAAGTGCCATACACAATGGTAAATGCAACAGTTCAGCACCTGGACCAATATGCTTCATTACAGTGACCCTGAGTAAACAGCCTCCCAAGCGCATTTCAATAGTTTTAAATGAAAACTGATGTGGTTTATTTTATTTTAACTAGCTGTGAACATCACTTATATTATCATTCTGATATATAAACATCCTACGACAGTGGTAGAAACATTTCTCTGAGGCCTTTTGGGCAGGTCTTTCTGCTCTTCACAATCAGTCCCTCTCCAACACATAGCTTTGCCCATGCCCGTAAAGTCCTACAGATTCATTTCTAACTTACAAAACATTAACCATTTTCCCTTATTTCTCCCAAGTCAGTCTTGTTCTTTTGGGGAATGCATCACACGCCCCCAGCAAAGCCTTCAAAGCCCTTGGACTTCTCTCATTACCTCACTGTTAGCTTCCTTTCCATAGACACTGGGTAGAAAGCAGCACGTATGTTTACTTCTATTCTCTATTTATTTTCTTCAAAGCTGTTCTTTCTTTATTAAGCCAGGTACAAACTCCTCCCTGACTTGGGCAGTGTCAGATACATCAGAGGCTAGTTTGCCTCTGTCTATCCAACAGGTGTATCAAAGAATAAGGTGGAAAAGTGCTTCTCCTTTTCTACCCCACACAAAGGAGAGGAGCAATTCTCTCCCTGCACTTAAGGCAGTACAAAAACCGCTTTGATCATCAATTAGACCCATATCATTCCCACCAGACGAAGAACTATGTCTCATTATTGTGAGCTTGCCCAAGGGTAAGTTCCCGGTGTCCTTCCCACTTCCTCTCACCCACATATTTTACATATCTTACATATCATGGGTGATAGCTGACACAGCTACAGCCTGCAAGTTTCTGTTGAGACCAACACCAAATGATTCATAGAAATCAAAAATTAAAATCCTGTTTAATAGTCTTGCCCTTCCCCAGTCACTACAGGATTCCTGTCTACTGCACCTGCTTAGCATACTACCTGCTCTGAAATGACTCAAACAATAGAATTACCACTGCTAGGAGACAACTTTAAGGCTCACTTTCAGAAACATCTCCCTAAACTCAGCCTAAATTTTCCCTTTGCTCAGCTATCCTGTAACTTTGATAGTATCTCCTTCACTCAGCCTAAACAATTTTTCCCTCTCAACTCACCGTTTCCACTGTGAAAATGCTTGTAGGTGGTTATCTGATCACCCCTTGAGACGTTACTGCAGCAAAAGCTCAGCTGTGTTTATCGCTCCTCATAAATTGAGCCCCCTTGGATCCTCATCAGGATGAGTAAGGAAGGATGAAGGTAATGGCTGGGCGACAGAGAGAAGGAGTCTGACCTGCTTATCCAAGCTGGCACACACGTGCAGAGCTGCGGGAGTCAGTGTCACACACACAAAAGCCATTAAGCGAGACAGCAGGTCAGTCTGGCATTGCCCAGTGCCAACTTCTAAATGCCAGAGCATAGCGGCTTGGCACGGCTCTCTGCAAGTCTGGCTTGCAGAGCCGGGCTGGAGCCACCATTCCCCTGCCAGGATCTCACCCTCCCCCCAGCATCCTGCTTGGAAAAGTTTAGAGGGATGAGACAGGTCCTCCCTGCCAGAGACTAATATCTTCACCACCTGGAGGGTTCAGTTGCCACAGCTGTCACTCCATGCATGCTCCCTTTGAAACAAGGTTTTCAAAGCTTATGAGACATGCACCATTTCCCACTTCTGACTGTCATCTGCCCCATCTCAGAACTGGATCCAGGCTCAGAGCAAGACCATCCAAATCAAGGGACATGTTGCTATGTGCGGGGCCCCTCCACAGGGATTTCAGCATGGCTGAATGCAGCTTTGCCTCCTGAAGTGCAAGACTCTAAACATGCAGCAGAACACTGCACTGAGCAACACCAGTTTTGCCTGTTAAACAGAACAGAAATGCTTTGGAAATCCGTGAGACAATCCCTTCCTTCCTTTCTTAATTCTCCACTTCCAGTTTTCATTTCCAAGCAGGAATCAACAGCACATTAATAACATGAGAATATTAAAGACTGCAATTTCCAAAAGCTAGGGATTTAAATACCTCTGATCCATTAATATCCATGAGAAACACATATTTACCTTCACTTGGGTGGTTTGGAGAAGCACATTATTGGCATTTCTCATTTGATGTATTAATTTGAGGTTTGCTGTTTAATCAATTCTGCATTTTGTGCATTGACAGATTAATACATTGAATTTCAAAGTTTAAAAAACAAGAAGAACTTTTAGTTCCACAGGTGGAAGGACTCTCCCATTCCCCAGACTCTCTCATTCACTTCACCCAATACCTGTTTGTTCCCTGTATCATTTCCTTAAAGGGAAAAGCTAAAACACAAAGGCTCCTTAAAACATACAATAAGTGGGGAGGAGGAGTGGGGAGGGGAGAGGGGGAAATGCCTTATCTTTGTTTTAGGCCGAAGTTGAGTGATTCCTTCTTCTACACAAATCCCAAAAAGGGCATCTGAATCAGGAGACAGCCTCAAACTACACATGCACTTTGGACACAGCCATCCAGTTTGCTGTCAATCTCCTCAGATATAACATATGACACAGGATACAGCTTTAAAACATAAACCTGCCCATCCCTTAAGAAAGATGTTCGTGGGTGCACCTTTCAGTCTTGGAGCCCATGCAGCAAGGACAAGCTAGGAGAAAATATGCACTGTCTCTGCTCATCATGGCACTGCTACAGCAACTTTTGAACAGCCCTGAAGCAGAGTGCCAGAGTTCACTAGGCCTGATCAGACACTCATAAAGGTGTTACAGACTGCAGAAATGGCAGAGAAGGTGACTCAATGCCTGAAAAACCAAAATTCGATGAGGACAAAAGAGTCGCTAAGTGGAGGCAGTGGGGTGGAGAGAGAGATGTATCCTGTGAGCTGGTCCAGGACAAAGCTGCTACAGACACTGATGAGCCACACTTCATGAACCACCAGCATCCCTCAGGAGCCTCATGCCCTCTTGATTTCCACTGGTATGTAGCATTTTGAGAAATGAGGCTTAGTCACTAAGGAACCCTGTGACAACACTAGCCTTGCTCATGAAGTGAGACAGGGAATTAATCTGCAAGTGAAAGGGACCAAGACATGGTTTTAGCATGGGGAAAGAGGCATGCCACAGCCATTGAAGCCAAGACGGGTCAAAAGCAGGTTCTGGTCAGGCCACTAGAAATGATGGATGAGTTCCTAGAAAACTTTGTTTTGAGTCTTACTTCCTGTAATTTCCTGTCCCTTGATCCCTCCCTTTTCCACACTTTGGTTCTTGGTAAAGGACTTTTATGTTCCTGTTATCATTACTTATTGAAAAACAAAACTAAATCTACCCAGGAGAATTAACAAGGGAAACCAAATCTATGCTATCTAAAAGAGTGCCAATTCAAGATGTACACTCCCAACCCAGAAGCATCTCAAAAAACACTTATCCCTTTAGAAAAACTTGATTCTTACAAAAAATACTAAAGCCAGGATAAAGGGAGAATTGACAACTGCAAATCAGAAATGTTTTTTGGTGGTCTCATTTTTCTTCTCCTTTCCCTCTTTCTTCTTCCCACTGAACACACTTCCCTTTCCCTAACTTTCTCTCCCTGAGTTCAATGACCAGTAAGATACCAGCCATCAAGCAGCTGGATACAATATGCTTTCACAGTACATTAGTGCTGTGCACCAGACCATGCTGTGCCTGCAATTGTATGACAGGTCAGGGCCAATTCGTCTTACTGAGATCTTCAATCAATAGTGTCCAGAACGCTCTCCCAGTTGGAGGGACCCAACCCACCAGCCACTGACCTCTCCCTCTGCTCAGCACTCGATCATATTTACAGAGTGCAATGACAGAAAGATATGCAGGCAAAGCCACATCTGGACCATGGCTCATCACTGGCAGCTGATGCTTCAGGGACAGTGATAGGAAGACCCAATCCAGTGCAATCAAACAGATTAGATTTGGCTCAGCTGAATGCCAATTCCATGCATTTTCTTCTCTGTTGCCTGTTTTCTCCAGCCTCTCAAATTCATTGATGTTGCCCACTTGAGCTGTTGTTCTCAATGGCTCACTTAGCTGTTCATTCCTCCTTGTGCCAGCCAACTAATACAAGAAGATATCAGTCTATGTCACCTCCCAGCCCAGCTCCACCACTGGCTTCCTCAAGGTGTAGCTCAGCCCCCTTGGGCCACAACTCATTTACACAAAAGTCACTATAGCTTAGATTTGCAGCAGGGAAAAAAGCATTAGTAGCAAGAGAGAACACGACCAGAATCAGACAACTGTCACAATAGTGACTACCAGTAAATAAAAATCAATACTATGAACAAAACGTAGTCATGAGTTACTTATGCTGTAAGATCAGTTTGCACTTTAAAGCAGCATAAGAGAGCTTAGTATAAAAGAAAATCCAGAATTTCAATATTCCACATCAACTTCCTTCAAGCTACAATAAATGTCCTACTTATCACCCTTCTCATCCTTCTCCACCCATCATTTATCTCTAATCCATTTTTTGCCCTTCACAGCTCCATTCCTCACTTTAAGTACTGTCATATTTTTGGTCTATCCTTGGTACCTCTTAGCTCACTTGTATTCACACCATTCAGTATCTGGTTTTAAATCTTGAAAGCATGAAGGGAATGCACCACAACAATTGAAGTCTTGTTCTAATCCCTCACACCACCATCTAAAATCAATAAGCATTTTTTGAAAGTGTAAACACCACTGTTTTCCTTCTCATCCTTTGCCTTATTTCCTCAGCAGAAAGGTGAAGATGCACCTTCTCTGCTTCATAGAGTTGGAACATTTAATTATTCATGGTATTTAAAGTACTTTTCACTCTCAAGCAATAGAAGCTACAGGAGCTGAGATTATCATTATGGCTTTCCATTGCACTTACCCGAAGGCAGCAATGTCTTCTTGTGAGATCATACACAACATTACTCACAGGATCCCAAGAGAGTGTATTAAAACCTGTATGTCCAAAATCTTCAGGACAATAAATCCTATTTTAGCTAGGAGTAGTGAGAAAGGAAATCCTGTAATACCACAAATCATTGGCAGTTTCCAAGCTAATTCTTCATATTCAATATCAACTTTGCCACCTTGACTCAAATTGCAAACTACTACTGCTGATCCATCATTTCTGATGAAACACGTTAGCAATTTCATGTTTGTTACGCTTATTCTCACAAAAATATCTAAACTCATTACATATTTTCACTTAGTCCAAAGCAGCTTCCTTGCTGGCAAGGAGGAGCAAGAGCAATGCAGAGCTTTGGAAAGGGAGGTAGAATAGGCAGCCAGCCTTCAGTGTCTCAGGTGGAGCTACAGTGCTCTTCTAAGCACCAGGACCCATCCACCTGGCCATTTCAATTCAGACCTAGAAATGTCCTATTTAATCAAGAAATCTGCCCTGGGGGTCTGCCACAGATCCAGTAGGTCTGGTTCCAGCAGCTCTTGCACAGTGAAAATGTAAAGTCCAATCCTATTTCAATTCACTTGCAAAAAAACTCAAAATAGGAGATGATCTTGCCATGGGTCTCCACTTCGGAGACCCTCAGACCCTGGATTTAAATAGATCCAGGGAAAGTGGCTAGACCAGAGTCACCAGGCTTTATAGCATGGCCAAAAAGTTCTGGGAGCTCTAGTTCACTCCTAAACAAAAATCCTGGAGGCTGGAGATCCCAACAGCCCTGGCTGGGGCTACAGCATCAGAAACCTGGGACTCAGATACATCCTCAGTCATAATTCTGAGGGCCCATGGTCTCAGGCCAGACCATGAGTCACCACAGCTGCAAACCCTAGAAGCCCTGGGACCCAGGGGAGGAAATTAATAGCTTTGACAATTTCACCACAGTTAATTAGTTCCCTCTTACTGGTACCTCTGAACTTGCAGCATCTCAATATTTGCACAGAGAAGGAGGGAATTTTGTTCACTAGATTCATACTAAAACAAACTTTTTACCTCTGAAGGTGCTCCCCTGCTTGGAAAAACTGTTTTCAGCCTGTAGCCTTGTGATTCTGTTGGGACTTCACAAACCCTCTCCTGTGCCTGCTGAGCACCTGAGTGAGACCTGGGGAGAACACAAGGGGTTTTGAGGGGTTCTGGCAGCCATAGGGTATTCATTGCCATTGAGAAGTTTACAGAGAGAAACTGCTCTGGTTTAGGGGTTTTTTCTATTGACAAGGGGCAGCTGATGAAGGCTGGAGTAATCCTGGAGTCAAGAGAAACCATGTCCACCCTGACTCAAATTCTTCTTCCAGTTCCCATCATTTCCTGAGTTACTCTGCCACAGAAAAATGTTGAAAGTCTAGTGCATTCCCACTGCAGAATTAAGTATAAGGTAAAATGAGGGTATGTGTGTTTTTTACATATACTCTATGTATGTATTTATATAAAAATACATGTCTTTGTTATTATTATTTCTATACATATGTAAAGGGTATATATACACTATACACTTCATCTCATCCTGAACCAGCAGGCAGGGATGAATTTCTTTGAAAAGTAGGTGAGAGAAGTAGCTTTTTATCCTTCTCCTGCCAGACCTGGAATAGCACCAGATCATAAACACACTAAATCCATGAATTCCTCAAAACAGGAAGACTCAAAAACAGTCCTGGGCAAGAAAAAGTAAAGATGGAGACAACATTCAAGCTGCATCCCTTTTACATCTAAGCTGATCCTTGCTGAAAATCAGCTTCCAAGATAAAAACCCAAACTTTGCTGCCACACCTGGGGTCAGTGCCCAGCACAAAAGCAGCTGTTTTCCCTCTCAGGAGTTGTTTCTGGGATGCAGGAAGACACATTGCTCATCGGTGGGAGTTCAGTGTATACAGCATCAAGGCTGTCTTCACCCTGCCCATCCTGAACTGCTGCAGTAGCGCTGAGGTGCCAGTCCTGTCTTCTGAAGGGCTTTTGTGCAACCCTGAGCTTATAGCGCCAAACAAACAACACACTAAAGCAGTCAGTTAGCAACAGGTATTCTTTAGCTCAGCCTGGCCCTTTTTTGTATGTGACAGTACCGATATTGACATCCTGAACAGCCAAAGCTTATAGGCTGCAAATATCCATCCTTAAAATAATGTAGATAAAACAAACACAGTTGCCTATATGAACTGTCTTTCCAGGTGCCTTGAGCACACCATTCATCCCCCTGGCACTTCTTGGGGCTATGTTCACTTTGGTCTTTTCTTCTTTCTTCTACTCATCACAGCTTTGATTATTCTCCAGGCCAGGGCCAGGCCACAGGGGTGAACCTTAGCCCTACAGGATCACCAGTTTCAAAAAAACCCCAAACAAACAAAAAACAAACAAACAAAAAACCCTAACCAACAACAAACAACCAAAACCAACCAAACAAACAAAAAAAAACAACCAACACCAGCCCTTCTGAGACACTATGCTTGCTTCATGCAAAGCCTCTCTGACACAGCCCCCGCTTTGGTGTTCTGTTCAGGACAACACTCTGACAGGATGTTTTTTCCAAGCCAGGAGGCATTTCTTGCATACATTCACGTTGATTGTTACATGAAGATGCCAAAGTACCTTAAAATTCTTAGAGGCCTTTGCACTATTCATTTCCACTACCTCTGTGCCAGAGGGGTGTAAAGACCCTCTGCTCTGATGGGGCAGCATTTTAACTCACTTTGCACAGGTGTTAGCACCTTTGTGAGGCACTGGAAGCCACCGGAGGGGGTTCATGATCTATAAACAGAGCATACATCCAGACAGAAGCCTCTTGCCACACTCCTAGTGATATTTCTCAGGGGAGAAAGGGAAAAGCTGGAACAAATAAGACACATATGCATTGTCACCTGACTACATTGGCAGGGGTTGCTCTGGGATCCCCTTCCTCCTGTTTGTACTTTATCTTCAGAGCCTGCAAGGCTTCAGGGACCCTTTACCTCCCTGACCACATTCCTAGCACAGCCCTGTCACCACTTCATACAGAGGCCAGGGATGCTTCAGCAAAACGAAACACAATATTTACCTATTTACCACTCCCCTTTTTCTAATTAAAAAGATCAGAGCACTTAACAGACCATGGCTGAGCTCCCAGCCCTGGAGCTGAGGTGAGTTGGTGGGCAAGATGTGCAACCCCTTCCAGGTGATTCATTTCCCCAGGCTGTCTGGCATGCAGCTAAGAGACTGCCCTCTCCTGATCCATCTGCCTTAAAGCTTCCCCCCACTGTTAAAATTTTTATTTATTTATAAAAAGCAATTGTCTAAAAGCACATTAAAAAAAGAAACCAAACAACTACAAAAGAAGAAAACTAACCCCAACAAACCACCACCTCAAACATCAGTTACCCAGACATCAGGGGAAGAAAAAGCACTCAGGCGGTACATAAACTCCCCAAGGGAGGTGCTCAGGTTTGAGTTATTGCCAAGATGACATCTGTAGGGAAATAAGCCACCAGATGCAGGGAATGGGCTGCAGGGGGCCAGAGCAATGAGGAGGGAAGGGGAAGAAGAAAAAAAAAAGATAAAAAATAAATCAAGAAATTACAGAGTCTGGTTTGCCAGTCACTAGCTATTCTGCTTTGCAGAATTTACAGGTGTCTTCCACTCCTTATCTCTGCTGAAGCAGTTTCCCAAATGTCTCATTACCTGTTTCAAATCACCTGGCCTGCCATACCCCAGCCCTGCAGATTGTCAGTGCCCACTGCAGCAGAGCAAATAAAGAGTCATTGTCACTAGCTACTGTGACCTAATGTGTCCAACACTCCTCTTCCGTCTACCTAAGAGTCTCCACTCCTCTCATAAAAAAAAACAAATCTCATTCACATCTCAGGTTTCAAAGCAAGGCATCTTCCCAAACATCCCGTTATTAACATCAGTCCTGTCTCCCTCACGCCTTCAAGCCCATTGGTGTGAAGAGGGGATATGTCCCATGTCAACAGAAATTAGAAATGAAGACATTGATGTTTCACCAGATGGCTTCAGACTTGTCACAGCAGCTTGAAAAACCTGGCCCTTGTGCTAATCATCCTCTCCTGGACTGGTAGCGCAGGACAGCTGGAGCAGTTGGGGCTGAGTACCAGATGTGAGATGACAGGAATGTGGAGCAGCAATCACACAGGGCGAACAAGGAGGCAATAAGAACCACTGGCTTCCTCTGGGACTGCAATGACATGTTCAGGCAGGCAACACATTTAGAGCAAGAGCAGAGGAGAAGACACACATACCAAAGAGACAAGGGAGCAAGACAATGAAGAGCCAAACAATCTGATCAGAGCTGATAGTGAACAGCATCAAAATACGGCATGGAATGGGTGAAAGAAAGGCAATCTCTAGAGACGGCTTTGTGGCATAAAATATGCAGGGCACCATTCTGTCTACAGAGCTCACTAGCTCAGGAGACTGTACACTCTTCAACCCCGTATCAGCACAGAACTGCTAGTGCTAGTTCTAAACTTTGTTTCACAGAGCCCCTCTAAAGGGCCATCTCCCTAGATGTCATGCCTGAAAATTCAGATGACCACTAGACCACTGTACTTTGTAAAAGTGAAACCTGAAGAAAGTGAAGGAAGGTCCTTGTTGCTTCTATACTGTTTGCTGGGTTCCAGGAGACAACCCTCTCCCATTACAGAAAATACCATCCCATTCTGAAACCTCACCTAGAGATAGGTTTTTTCCAATCTTCATTACATTTTTTGTTTTGATGGACCTCATCCCAGCACCAGTGGTGTCATCTGGATATCAACACAGCTGACACAGAAGTCAGCTGCAAGCTGACAATTGGTGGGGCAAGGGGACCCCATTGGGATGGATGAAACCATGCTTCCAGTTGGATGACTAAGCCCATGCACTCTTTTCCTACAAAAGTTTCAGCCAGAAAGGGACTAAAAGGGAAAAGGCTGTCCCATAGTCACAGTCCCAGAGCAACTGGCACATGTGGTAACAGTGAAGCAGGTAATTCTTGCAGATAGATGAGCTGCATCATGGGGAGAGGGATGACAGAGATGCTCTCCCTTTCCTTGTCCTCAAAGTGCTTTCCACTCCCCAAAAAGACCATCAGCCTGCACCCTCCTGTAGTTGTGCATGCTATTCCAAGGAGGTGGGCATTATCAGATGCAGTCAGTGCCTCCACTCCGTCATCACAGGCTGACATCCATTTCAGGTGCAACATACACAGCCACATATCCATGAACAGTGATCAGAGAAAGAGGGGAAAAGCTAAAGAAAAGGAAATGGCAGGGCAAAGAAAGTGAGGACAAGAAAACTGAAAGGGATGGTGAGAAGACAAGATAAAAATAGGAAAGAAAGAGGAGAGGGAGTTACTTTGCAAGCAGTAGCTAAAAATCTCCCACGTTTACAGCAAATGATGCATGAAATACACTGTCAGAAATGTGATGCCCAGAACCTATTGCTGCTAAATATTTAATCTGATTGGCAGGGAGCCGTTAAAACCTCAGTGTCTGGATCTCAGGCTTCTACAGAGCAACAGGTAAGGTAAATACATCAACATGTAGTGATTCACCTTGGGTGCCATCAGTCTTTCCAATCTGCAGCATTGCACAGGGAAAAAAGTTGTCAATGGATATTAACAACAGCAGAAACGGGCTAGAGGACAGATGCTATTTGTGTGCTTTGGCTCCCACTATAAGCTAGAGGAAAGTGGAAGGTAGATATGCCAAGCATCATCCGCAGAAATTAGAACTGCTGCAAAGATTTCACACAATGCAGTTCACGCCTCTCCAGCACTATAAAGTCATGCAGAACCATGGTACTTCAAGTCTGCAGCTCTACTGGCCCACACTGCTCTGCATGCAATCCCTGAAGTTAACCTGCGAGCAGACTAAGGGCTGACTCCAGCAATCAACTTCTACCATCTGTTGAGCCTGAAGAAAGTCAGAATGTCCTACATATGTATCTCCTAATGCCAGCACACAAGAGAGCATCAGGGCAGGTGGGGTGCAGGCAGGAACACAGCCCTTTGGGGTAGGAAACTTGATTAGCTAGTACTGCTGCATCATGAGGCATCAACAGGGCAACCAGCTGCTAATGGGGGCTTGCACATGTGTATGTTTGCACACCCACTGCAGACTCCCACTTTGCTGACTCTACCCATACAACCTTTAGAGCAGCTGCTGCCCGTGTTAGCTCTGGGGTCCCTGAGCCAGCACCTGAACTGACTACATTCCCAAACCATGGCTTCCTGGAGCTTTGCAAAGGAGAAGGATTGTGTTCGGATAAAGCTTTTGCAGCTCCAAAGTACAACTCCATTCTGACTCAGGCAAATCTGGCTACTTGAAGATGCTCTGGGGAAAGAAACAGATTTTTCTTCTCAATCATTTTGTTGTGTTCAAACCAACCCATTTCTAGAATGAAGGTGTTCAGAAGGTTGCTTCTTTATTTAGGTATAATGTAACATTTTAATTTTCAGAAGATAACTGAAAGGTAGAATGTTCTACTCTGCTACAGAAAGTTCTAGACCAAGTTCCTCACCATCATCCAATACTTCAGCAACAGGAGTCTATAGATCTTCCTATAAATTCTACAGGTCCAGGGCATGTGACTGACTCAGTGCACTGGCAGCGACAAGTTAGAAACTGCATGAGTGCAGCAACCATCTTCCAAAAAAAGAATAGTTAAAAATAAATACATAAGAAGTGGAAAGCCATTACATAAATCTAGGGAAAAAATCAACATGTTCCATACGTTTTTCAGAGAGGACATGGGATTTTACCGCTTTCAAAACCCCATATCGCACAAAACATCTCCAAATCTAACAATGGCTGCAGAGCCTTAGAAGTCTAGGATGAGAGCTTCACAGGTAAGACAGCACTGAGGTCTTCTCTACGCACAGATCTCGCAGATTTCATGACAGATTCACCAGCACAAATCTCTCATCATATTCCCCTTTCTGTATTTCTGGCTGTTTCGCTGTCCCTGTCGCAGCTGTTCAAGAAGCTGACTTCATCAGAATGTGCTTTGTAAAGTGCTTTTCTGCTCTGTATGGTGCTTTTGCTTTATTTCTTTCAGTAAGTGCCAAACCACTGAAGAATGCCAAGGGTAGAGCTTTGAAAGTCAAGACCAAGTAAAGAGTAAGTATGGCATCATCAGCTGAAAAGTCTCAGGGCACCTCATAAGGACAAAAGCATGATTTTTGAATACAGCTGTACGGTGTGTGCATGTCCATCATCCCAGCTCGCAGAAGCACAAGCATGCTGAGTGACTTCCTCATAGACTCTGACAAATCCTGCTACTGCTTAAGCCTTTTCTAACCTTAGTTTGCCGTGCTCCTGAGAAGGTACTGAGGGCAGCTGGCAAGGCAGACAGAGACCTGTGCCTGCATTTCAGCTACTCCAGCCAACAGTCTGACATGCCATCCTCAACCAGCAAAGAAGGTGGGCTTGCCAGACCACTGAAATGCTGCAGAAACAAACTGCTGGGGCAGGGAAGGGAAGCAATTTTATTGACCACAGCTGTTGATTAACTGAATAAAAGCCAATTCATGGAAAAAATGGGGACCCTGATGACTTGCTTCCTATCTCTACCACAA
This sequence comes from Sclerurus mexicanus, assembly GCA_013396755.1. NCBI lineage: Eukaryota > Metazoa > Chordata > Aves > Passeriformes > Furnariidae > Sclerurus > Sclerurus mexicanus. Next base: position 117,858 of record VWZF01004532.1, on the reverse strand, counting down.
GCTGAGTCTTCCCTGTAGCCCAGGATAACACAGACTCTTGCATGCAGTGCTTCAGCCTTTGCATTAAAAGGAAAAGACTTACAAGTTTGCAGCAAGAACCTGTTTCTGTGCTATTGGGCTCCTGACACTCTTTGAAATTCCTCTTTAAATTGCCCAGGAACTAACTGTGACACTGGGACACAGTCACTGTTCTACGGGAAACTACACTAAAGCATTTATTTTACAAACAGCCCTCCAAACAGGTATCACAAAAGAATATATCTAGGATGCTCTTCACATCATAGTCGGCAGAGCCATTCACCCAGAGAGACTGCAGCCACCAGCTGAGATACTGAACCAGCTAATGGCTCCATTTCTTATCCTCACCTCTTCCTTTAACTTGGAAATGTGCTCAGTCTTAGAAGTGGATTGGGAAGTTAACATTTCCAGGTACAAAATATCCTCCTAGAATCTGAAAATGGACTTCATATATAAAATTTTGCATGTTTTTCAAGTACAACTGGATGAAAAATACTGTGGTAAGAGCTCTTGCTTCATTGTATTTTCCCCACACATGTCAAAATGAGGAGATATAGTACTGTACAGAGACTTTTTTTAACTAATTAAGCTCTTTTATTCCTAAAAAAATATTCACACCAAAGGGGGCAAAAAACCCCAGCTAACTCACACTTTGCTGAAACTAGTTCTTCATTGCACTTTTTTGTAAAAAGTGTGCATTTCACCCATAGTCCCTTCATTGCAAAATACAGCATTCAAAACAGATCCATAATCAAAGAAAATATAATTAAATAGAAATATGAACAAACATGTTAATACACACAATACAAATTAAAAACCTGCAAGAAGAACAACCACAGCTGTGTCTTATTTAGAAGCTCAAGAAGCTTTTAAAGACTATGAAATTGTATGAAAACTTACTGAAACTAGATCAGTTTACCAATGCCTGTGTCACCCCTTGATAAGCAAGTGTCTAATGCCACCCCTGGGTATCTACACCCATGACAATTCCCCCATCCCCTCCTGGCCGCCTTGTCATCCAACACTTAGGCTTCTTCATACGGATCCTGCTTTTCCCAGCTTCAGCTAAGAGTCCACTTTCTTCCAGATCTGCCCTTAGTGACTAAAGGGAATAATTGGCCCCTGTTCTCTCTTTATAACAGTCCTCTATGGATTTGCAGTTTGGTTTTCACCCACAGTTACCTTTCCTCTAGACTGAACTTGCCTGGCCCTCTCAGCATTTTTTACATGAGTTAGTGTCTGCCATCATCTACTCCACCCCTTGGTTTGCTCCCGCTCCAGCCTGCAAATTATCTTTTTAAAAACACTACACCCTGACATGGATGCAACACTACATATTCACAGGCAAAATGACAGGGGAAAAATGATCTATAGGTCCCACAAACCAGAAGAGCAGGACTACTGTGGGAACATCACATCCTTTCCCTCCTCTCCTGGAGAATTCTGGACATTCCTTGTAGCAAAGCTCCCAAGTCTACCATCACTTTCCTGGAAATAGTACTTCAGCCTCTGCCACATTTCACAGCAGGAACTATGCTGTCTATTCAGCTCTTTCTTTTGTTTGGTTTGCTGCTACTGTTTGGCTACAGCTATTTCTCTGTTTCTGGTTAGGCTCCTACACAACTCCCCTAGCAGTGCAGACCGGGCATCTAACCAACAGCCGCTCCAACAGCACTAAACAATCCCTCCTTCTAGTTCTCTCTCCTCTGTGTTTACATTCTTAAGCACATACTTTAAGGCAATCATCACATCTCTCTTTTAATTGTCATTTGGCCAAGCTAAATGTAATTACTTACTTTAATCTTCCCTCTTAGATCAATCCCTCCAGCATCTTAATCATTTTTGTTGCTCCACTGAATTTGTTCTAATTTGCTGCCATCTTTGGGGCACTAAGTTCTCCAGAAATTAGCCTAGGTACACTCAGATCAGGCACATGAAGAAAACATCACTAGGAACACAGAGAAGACATTTCCTTGCTTTGAGACACAATAGTTCTGTTTATGCAATCCAGAAATCACACTGGTCTCTTTGCTGCTGCATTGTATTGTGAGCCCATATCTCATTTGCTAACCAGTGTAACCCCAGTGCCATTTCAGGTATTACTGCTTTCCAGGGGTGTACCTCTCATCTCTGCTTTCTTTTGAAGCATAGTCTGATTTTAACTCCTACTATTCAATTTACTATCCACTCTGCTAATCCCCAAATCCTATTCTGAGGTATGACTGCTTAGCTAGCTATGTATCTCAAAACTCTTTGATTTCCAATGGAAATACTCGCACAAAGGAAAGGCACAGGGTTTGTCATCAGAGTAAAGTCAAGGCATATCCCTAAATTTACAAGACAATATGGATACTTCACACACCTGTCCCCATTATCAGTACCTCACCAAAAAATTGCCAAAAGGTTTTCAAAGGCTGCAGTTCAGCTTTGGTAACCACCAACGTTGTGCTGCTGTGTGATGGCTTTGCTGCTCTCAGAAAGAGCAGTGTGCCCTGGAGACCCACACAAGGCCCTGTGACAACAGTTGGGAGCACTGAACAGGTGCTGATGAAGCGTCACCCAAATGCATCGCTGCTGGGGTGCATTTCTGTACACTGCCTTTCTCTGTGCGCGGCACCTTCCTAACAGTCTGAACAAAGGCTTTCTCTGAATAGTGGTCTCAAAGGTTCCCCTCCTCATTCATCCCAAAAATGGGGAAAATGGGAGGCTACTTCAAAGCCTTTCTGTGAGACATCACATTTGTGTAAAGCACACCAGATGCTGCCTGAGCATCTGGGAGTCACAGAAGCAGGACCTGTGTGCTAAGATTTTTTAGGATGCAAAAGGAAAAAACCCTTTCCTCTCCTTCAAACCCTTTCCCTTTGAAATGTCCTTCAAAACTGTTCCCCTGCCCCTCCAGCTCCCAGGCACCAGAGTCTCCAACAACTCCTAAACTAGTTCAAAGGCAATGAGAACATGGTGGCCTTGCCTCCCAGCCATATTTATCACCCATGAGGTTGCCCTGGCCTCAAGCTGGGAGTGATGGAACGAAACCCAGCTAGGCTTGTCCAGACTGGAGGAGGAGGAAAGATGGAGGAGGAAGTAGAAAGTGAAGTGCCACAGAGTTGGGGGTAGATGGAGAGCTAGCCCTGAGCAGCATTGATTCATGGCCTCTGAGGCTGCTCAGCAATATGGGAGAGATGCTGCTCAGCCCAGTCCAGCTCCACAAGGCAGCTGAGGCTCATAAATCAAGTGGTTTGGGGGTCCTTGCCACTATGCCTCTGACTGCACCTGCTTCTCCTTTGCTCTAGGACCCAGATGGAGGAGGCACATTTACCACACCAAGTCGGTTGTAGCATTGGTTTTCCTCTCCCCAGAAAACAGTCTGAAATAAAGCAATGGCTACTCCCTCCCATGCTCTCCCATGAATAAGTACTGCTAGTGATGGTAAATTTATGTCAGCTCTCTCAGTCCTTCATGGTCCAGGCTTTACCAGGACTAGAATGCAATTTACTGCCAGTGAAAGTTCAACAAGGTGTATAAATCTGTCCTCCTGCCACAACCTATTCTCATAACCAATGTTATCCCACTTCCTCCTCACCAACATCAAGAGGTTTTCTGATTAACTTTCCAGACTCAGAAGTGACAGAAGAGGTTTAGCACAACTCAGGGCACTTGAAAAGCATGTGAACTGGCTAGATTCATGACAGTTGTTAGCAGCACCACAAAGATCTTCATAATAGCATCAGTTTGAGCAGAGAGAGAAAACAAAGTGGGTTGCATAAAAATACAAAAGTGTGTCCATCCTTTGTATGGTCAGAAAACTTGAGATGGTACAGATGCACACATACACCTCTCCCACACTTTTCACTGGAAGCCCATGGATCCTCCTTCAGCAGACTAGTCTACAAGACCTCAGGATGCTTTCAGCCTGTCTTCTCTGTGTTTCTAGTGATGCATATATCTAGAAGAGAGGAAGTCCATCCGAACCACCTGACCATATCCCCTAGCACAGACCAAGGATGGTCACTTTCTGCTAAATGCTGATCAGCATATACTAGACCAGCTCAACCATGATCAGAATGTTAGCTTGGCTTCAGACAACTTGGAGCTGACCATGGCCAAGAAAAATCTTGGTGTGGTTCTTACCATGCTGGTCTAGCATGCAATGAGTTGACTGTCAATTACACCTTCTTCATGCCCTTCAGTTTTGCACTAAGGAACTTCATCCATTCAGTGCACTACAAGTGCTGCTCAAGGTTCTAGGGCTATTCCCCAGCACATTCTTCTGTTCACCAATACAAATGTTTCACTTCCAGTTACATTAAGAGGCACAGCTTAACTTCCTGCTTCCAAGTTAAATTTGCCTTCTCTTTACATTGCTATGCTGATCTTTTATTGAACATACTATCTCTAGATGCTTTTATCCAAGTTCTTTACTTCTTTAGCTGGTGTAATAAATCTGGCATTTCAATAAAGCCAAGGTTCAAGTTGTATCTTTTGCATATGAACTCTTTAAAGCCCCAGGCTTCACCTAAAGATTTATCCTATCCAGGAGGGGTATTGGACCAAACATTGTCTTTCTGCCACTAAATATTTAGACACCCTACAAGGAAATCAGGAGTTTGAAAGGGAATTTAAGTCTTTAACACTTTTTCTCTCCCTCTGGATCTCTGACAGTAAAATCAAGTTCTATGATTTTCCACCAAATTTTGCCCTGCAACCCTCAAACCATCATTTTATATTACTCTTTCAAAGTAGTTCAGATTGTGAGGAAACACAATTAAGTTGCTTTAAAGGTCTCAAAACTTGTTCAAATAGAAATTTCAGCAATGCCAAATACAGTCATTTTAAGCAGTTCTTACCAAAGAGTACTAATTTTTCTCCCCCAGGCACAGTCCATGAGGATTTGGGGGAGGAAACTCAACACAACTTAATCTGATCCTAAAACTGAATGTCAACCAGATTCTATACTTATTAGTGTTTTCTCCTGCAGGAAAAGCAATACATTATGTGATCAAAAAAGCACCTGAAAACTTCTATGGAAAAAAGTGTTTAAGAATCTGTTGGTATCCTTATGTCATTTAATGTTCAAAAAACAAGGAAATCATCAAACACAAAGACAAAAAATAGCACCCATTGTATTAACATCAAGGATTTATGCAGCATTCATTGCAGGCATCGAAACAACAACGTAGGCAGTACCTCAGTAGTTCTTTACCTTCCTCCAATGACAAAAGTCAACATGTTTATAAACAGTAATACTTCAAAACAAACCTGATTCAAATAAATATTGCAAGCCCTTGTGTGTCATACTACAGAGCAGACATCCAAAGTCTGCCAAGATTCCTCATCTCAAAGGGACAGTGGATCCAGTCTCTGGGCTGCAGCTGCACCCTTTTACAGGTACACATCGCAATTTGTCCTGCCACAGCTGCCAAACTACAGTATCACACAAGACTCTCATGTCAGAGAACACACATGGATTTGTGTATTACCCTGTTCACTTACAAGGACACAGACTGACAGAGCAAACCCTCTAATTTTCTGTTTCATTTGATTTTTATGCTTCATCATGCAAGCAATATTTTCTCAGGAAAGATCTGCCTTGGTGGAGACGGGCAATGCTTCTAAATGCATGCAGGTGAATAAATATAATAAAATGTCATTCTTAAATCAGTTCCTTCCTGGGACAGTGGTGATAGAAGCAGCAAGCCCTGGTCATCTTTCCTTAGCCTTCCTGTAGCATCCTCAGAAACAGTTCTCTGTGGCATGTCAAAGGCCAGCTCTACACCTGGTCAAGTCAACAGATCAAGTTGCCACCCTCTGGTTAGAAATTAAGGTCTAAGTCCATAGATCTTGACTGGGCTCAGATATATGGACATTGCTGTTTCTTGCAAATTCAAATCACATTTGGGAACCATTTACATCAGACCCAGACTGAGGAATCTCCAGGCCTTCACATTCAAAAAGAGATGGACTATCAGATGCTAGTTTTCTTCTAGTGGAAAAATACAAGACAGAGGACCAGGCATTAGGAGATTTTTGGGTTCCTCGTGGCACATGACTGTTTTCAAAACCGGATGATGGAAGAGCAATAATTTAACACAACTCCTGCCTTTTCTAGCACCCAACCCATACATCCCTAAAATGCATACACATAGAACAAAAGAGACTTAAAAGCTTTTGGGAAGCTCATCTGTGTAGTCTGCTTTTGTAGTCAATAGGGATTAGGATCTCTAGAGGGCAAGCTGGAGCACATATATGGGGCTCCTGCTCTACAGTGCCCTTCGAAGGGTCGTGTCTTTCTCCACTAACTCCCTGGAGATCCTCTGGAAATAAGTCTCGCACAGCTGGTGTTCACTTCTGGAAAAACTCTCCTTTCCACATAAAAGTCAAACATTTCACCGATCTTATAAAAGCAAATGTATAATGAACAATGAGAGGGGATATACCGAGGGATATGAACGGCAGGAATGAAAACCCCAAGTGATTTTAAAGATCCAGAGACAATTTTAAATAGCTACCTGCACATTATAGGAAATGATAAAAAATTTCATTGAAGCAGTAACTCTAGTTTCCCGTCACAGAGTCTGTAGTTCTCTCATCCTTTGTTTAAGAGCATTTGCTTGAGAATCAAGCCCTTGTTCCCTAGGAATTCACCTCCTCCTGTCATTTTTTCCCCCACTCGGAGTCAGTATTGGAGCTCAATACTAAATGAAACATTTTGTTGTCACCGGGAAAAAACAAATGCATCTAAAGAAGAACAAGAACAAACCTGCACTGACTAAGTTGGAGGGAGAATTAACTCCCGTGTCTCCCATGTCTCAGAGGACTCCACTGCCTCTGGGCTACAGAGCCTGTGCCTCCATTTGTTTCACACTGAAGTCATTTCCCTTTTTATAAGTAATTACTTTATATCAGGCCAGAGAAACAAACTACCTCCACAGCCCAGTCGTTAGAGCACTCCCTCTCCAGCACAATGAATAGGCATTTATATAAAGTAGAACAGTTCCAACTGGAAAAGTTCCAACTGAGAAAGCATTACTGCAGAGGACCCAGTAGTCCAAGCCCTCATCTTGGCTAGGACGGCCTCGGGAACAAGTCCCCACTTCGAAGTACTCAGAATAGGGATGCATCACCCAAAATCCAGTTAATTTTCTGCCTGCTAGGCTGCTAGATATTATTTTCTCTGCTTTTTCATGAAAACACATCAAACACTCTAATCTCATTGCAGAACTAGCAAAAGTTACCAATTTTTTTTTGTGAGGTAGTTAACCCATTTCCTGCCTCATTAACTCCATTACAAACCTCTTTCATCAAAAACCTTGACCACCATCTCTAATGTCACAAACTGAAGTCAGGAATCAATCTGTCTTAAAAAAAAAATAAATATTCTAACAAAAGAAAAGACTAATAAGGCAAAGTATAGCTGTTAACCAACACTCATCTCCTGTTATGTATCTCCTTGTTTCTCAAAGTTATTATTCCCTCCAGTAAGAAAAAAGCCATTGCATAGAAAGGGTTGTTCATGTTAGATACCTGCTGTGAGCGTCCAGCTCCTGCTTCAGAGAGCGCCAAGGCACAGACACTCAGCTCCTGCAAAGTTCTGAGTCCTGAAGTTCAGAGAGTCTTTTAGCCCCTTTATTCCCCGTTGAAATGGTGCAAATTAAAAACAGAAAACACATAATCCTTTTGTGTCTCTCTGAATCATTGGGTTGAAAGTTTGCTTTCTGCAAGAGCCACTGTATCATTCAAGGCGGCCATCCCATAGCTACCCTATTTTTCTAAGCTACTTAGTTTTTATCTCCTCCTGATTAGCGTACCAGTCCCTCATCATGCAATGAAATCATTGCAGTGTCTTTTTTGAGATTCCATTTATACTTTTGTGGCATTTACCACTTTGTTACTTTCAGATGAAGTCTGAAAAGCTTCCTTCCAGAAAGACATAGTACCACAGACCACATTCAAGCTGATTTTATTCTTTGACTATCAACATATCAACACTTCAGGACACTATCTACTTAATTTTAATAATATATGATAGTCACCTTTTCATTAATAAATTAGAAGGTAATTTCAAGTTGCACCAAAAACACAAAGAACTGAAAGGGAGAGACTATGAGAACAAATTATGTCATTCTGTCGCTTTTATTAGCCCCTCCCTTGGGGATTGTCAGCCTCTGATGTTGCTTGCCTCTGCTGAAACACATCTGACATGAGGGAATCTCCCCTGAGATACTTAGGCCACTGACTATGGCAGCCAGCAATAACAGAGAATTAGAGAGGAGGAGAAAGAGGGGTGGAGGGATATGCAGATCCTTCCCATGTGCTTTCCATACAAGCACATGCCTATGTGCAAGTAGCTGCAAGTTAGTGCATCCTAGTGCATTGCCTCTGCCAAAATGCACTTCAAATGTATTTCTCAGCAGAGTCTTGTGACAGAAATTCCCCAGCAATCCAGCTGTGTACAATTAAACAACATCCTGCTTTACCTGATATGAAGAGATTTACAGCAGCAACCCTTTCTCCATCTTCCTCCTGGAGCAGATGGCAGCATCCTGACACCCTTACATGAAGCAGTGGAGCCATTCTTCTCACTGCACAGGCTTCAAAACCACCTGCCCTCAGATGCTGTGAAGAGTTGGGATTATCCTTGGAATCAGAGCCTGACTTTAGACTCCTAGTAGCTCTTCTATAACTCCTTTCCAGGCAGTATTAATTTAGGACTTTCTCTTTTCACATTCCACTGTACATCTCCAGGACCTTGTTCCCAGCTCTGAACATTGGAGTAGCAGAAGCTCTATGTGACAGGGGGAAACCACCGTCCCTTACTATAACAGACTTCAATCTCTGCTGTGTGCTGTTCATGACCCACAGTCAGTGATAACAACACAGGACCACTGCAATTTTAAGCTATCATGAGGCTATTATGCCTATCACCTGCAAATAATTTTCTGTTCATTAGGCCATCAGATGTGATGAAGGACATGACATTTGCACTAGTAAATTATTATCAGGTTTGTGACATCAGATCTTATATGTCTCAGCTGGCTCTGAGTAGCCCTCTCACATCCTAGTCTATTTTGAAATAGTTTACTATTAATAATTTACTAACTTAATATGTTTTACATTTGTTTCCTTTTGCAAAATCCTCAAAATTCTTCAGAGGTCATACATGCAAAAACCACATCCATGTGAGAGAGTTGTGTATATTAGCTCCTCAACAGTTCATGGCAACCCTAACTAAGAGATTAGGTTAAGAGGTGAAACAAAAATGTTACATCCAAGTATAATAAAAAAGAGAGCTTATTGTGTCATTTCCTCCATCGGAGTTTGAGTGTGTCATGAACACCTGTATAGAAAACTTCTGATTCCTACCAAAAAAAAAAAAATCAGAGGTCAGAATTACATGCTTGTTGCTCTGTTAAAAAATAGTGTAATCCATCAGCAAGGCTGCACCACAGTCACAACTTCTGCTGACGCACAGGAGGATGTAAACTGGCATGGGCCCTTGGCCACACAGCATGTTCCCAATGCTGGCCAAATTCACTCTTTCAAAATTGCCCTTTCAGCCATCTCAGCTACCAGCAGGGGAATCTCTACGGAATCGAAGTAGGGAGACCCCTTACTGAACCCATTAACAGAGCCACCCATCCAAACCCCAAACAGGCACAGGAAGCTCCTTCAACTGAGAGCACAGAGAGCTGTGATTATGAAGGCTGACTAGTGAAGTGATGATTCTCAGAAATCACGATGCTTGTGACTGTCCATATCTCATTTTCTCTTCTCGAAGCAGCAAAGATAAGTAAACAGAAGACACCTTTGAAATGTATCTCATCTTGCAAGATAAAAGAATGACATCATGAAATAGCAAGGCGTGAATTTGCACATCGTTCAGTATGTAATGGTAAATGTCACCTCCCCTTGCAGTGTGAGGTTTTGGCACACTAGCTGTTCAGATGCTGTGATGCTGTAAAACCTTGAAAGCAATGGCTACAGATAGGTAAAGATTCTTAATGAAAGGGACATGGTCTCAATCTAGAATAGCCCAACTTATCCCAGGATTCAAGAACTGTGCTTGCAAATGCTAAAAGCATCATTTACATGGAACACATTTGTAAGCCTCTTCTGCCCCAACTCCTATACTGAAGCTCTAGCTCTCTGCCCGAACAGGAGGAGTTGTCACAACATACCAAAAGTATTGTAAAACAGACATCTTTTGGAAGCTCCTGATACACTCAAGCTGTCCCACCAGTCAACACCATCATTTTGACTCCTACAGGTACCATATGAGCTTTGGAGCACAGGGTTGTCCAAATCAATCAGGTTCCTCCAATGGGACAGTCAATCCCTCTCTCCTGCACACAAGGACAGATCAATCTCATTATCTTTCTTCCAAAGTTCTTTGACTTGGCATGCAAATATCATGATCTAAGGTTCACTGGAGACAGACATTATCAGATACAAAATCTCAGTAGTTCAGAACCTACATCTAGCTTTAAATATCATCAGTCAAAGCTAATCTGCCAAAATTTTCAGCATCTTCTACTGTCACTAAAACACTATTGCAGTAAACATTTAATTTTATGTTTAATCTGTATTCTTTCTGCTTCATCTTAAACTCATTTATTTCCTGATATGTCCTCTGTGACTAATGAGAATAATTGGCCCCTGTCCTCTTTCTGTAACAGTCTTTTATGTATTTGCAGACAGTTAGGGATCCACCCACAGTTGTCTTTTCTCCAGGCTGAGCTTCTGTGGCTCTCTCAACCTTTCTTTACAAGTCTTATTTTCTCTGCTCTGTGATCATTGTCTTAGTTCACTCCTCCACACTCTCACCAGTTCTTCCCTTTCTTAGAAGTGCAGCCCTCAAACAGAACACAGTTATCTAAACAGGGCTTAACCACATCTGCAAATAGGTGCTAGACAGATGATTTCACTATTCTGAACAAGCAAGGATTGTATGCAGAACTCACACATGGGCTGGACAGCAGGTCTAGAGGAGGATGGTCGTAGCTAGACTGCTTCATTTCTTGATCAGTGGTTGAAATCCAGACTGGAAGTGTTAGCAAGCAAGAATCCTTCCCATAATTAGATAGCTACACACAGACAAAGTAGTGTAGGCTGACTGCTACCTTGAGAAGTAACTTAAGAGTTTGTCACATGGAGAATTAACTGGAGGAGAGCTCCTACACGCCCAGCATGCCAGGGGTGAGCAGGGGTGAGTGATGTCCCATGGACTATTCAGGACAGATAAACTGGTGGCCCCACACCTGTTTTAGTGGATGAGCAATCAGCAGAGACAAAAATATGAACATGAAGATAAAATTCATGCTTTTCTCCTAAGAGTGTTTCTTCCCTATAAACATTTTAGCACAGCCATGCACACCACTGTTAATGACACTGTATGTGCTTTGGAGTACAGAAACATCTTCAGTATTCAGGGCTCGCAATCTAGTCTTTTATCTGAGTCAACTTCAGTGACTCTTTTCAGTTCTGATCCTTCCTTGTAGATGGGGTTTGAGGTATGGAGAATGAATGCTGCAAAGGTCTCAACCTTGTATCCCTTTCAGCCAGTAACCACACTCTCATTCAAAATTTCTCTTTTTCCCCAAATGTTCAATCAATCCATCTGTATCAGTGGCTCTGAAACATAGTCTTTGACTGCTTGTGTTAGAAAGGGAAGAGAGCTGTCCAGCATACTTTGCAGCCTACAAACACTCGCTGTATTACTCGCTGTAAGAATCAGCTGGCAGCTGAGCCTCAGAACACATACCCTTTCTCTCTCCCCCTTTTAGTGACCCTGAGTACAGAAAAAGCAATATTTTTATTCCCCTCACATAAGACATATTCAGTGTATGTGTAAACATTTTAAAAAAGATAAGTCAGTACCTCCTCCTGCCCAGAGTCAGTGTTCTCTCCTGCTTCCAAGAAAACACTAAATAAAAGGCAGCCTTGCCTCAAGAGGTCCAAATTAGCCATATTTTGAACTGACGTGATCACAGCACAGTTTTCACACTGTCTCGTGCCATACATTTATTTCTGAGTGCATAGAGAGGGGATTTTTTTCTCTGCAGTGACCACAGGCATGTGCAGATATACTGCCTGGTGCGCACAGATCACCATTGTACATTTGGTTGACTTTTACACACACCAGTTCACACTCCAAGTATAATTCTAGCTGGAGCTTCTAATTTGCAGCTTAAGGAAGCAATGGGCTCCTGATCAATAAAGGGTGAGTTCACTTGGATTTTTTTTTCCAACATGAAAGGTAGCTTTGACATTTAATCCGGCTGGGTCAATCTCTTAGTTCCCAGGTGGCTAGCACCATGGCACTAATTTTGCCAGAGCAAGCACCAGTCCATCCCTTTCACCAGCATCCTTTCCTGTCTCTATATAAACAGACAAGCAAGAAGAGTAAGTCTGAGGGATGGTGGAAGCCCCTCTGTGGTTGGAAAAAACAGGTTTTTAGTTCCTTTCATGAGGTACTTTGCCGAAGCAGAAACACAAGGCTCAGAAGAACGGACAAGGCAGTGGTAGCAGGTGGACCATGCTTAGCTTCAAATATCTTATTTTCCTCTGGTTTCCCTTCCACATATTTCAGTGCTGTTATCTTCAAACTGCCATTTCATCTTATGCAGGGAGGTACCCAGGGCTGTAGCTAGTCTGTCTGACTGCGGCAGAGCGACAAGATTAATAAGTTGATTCACTGTGGTTTAAAGAGTTCCAGTGAACGGGTGGACAGAGGACGGATGACAGTAATAGCAGGTAATGGATCAGCCATGTTTCTCCCAACCATTTCATGCTTTCCTATCAAGTATAAATATATATCAAAGAAAGCTAAGCACAGAATCGCATAGGAGTCAGGCAGTGCTAGAGCCCCAATATCAGGCAGAGCGGATACTATGAGCATTCCATGGTGGATTAGGCAGTCACAATACATTGAGCCATCTCTCTCAAAAAGATCATCTAGTCCATCTCTTCTATTAACTAATCCATTTCTTTGTGATAAATTGCAGCCTACTCAAAGAAAATTAAAAAAAAAAATTAAAAAAACCTCTGCATGCTCTCCAGCTGCAAGATAACTCTCCCTCCCTGTGGCCCACCAAACTGGGCTGCCAAGTAGAGTACATGCAGAGCAGAGCTGGGGCCTCCCTAAAGGCCAAGAAGATTAAGCCTCTAGGGACCAGTCTTCAATCTGGACTATCTCATAGGCAGCTTTTGTGCATCCTAAGGAGCAAAGATGGGAGTATGGAATGAAACCCATTGCAGAGATAAGCAGTGCTGTCTGTACAGTGCTCTCACCCTCTGCCAGCTTGGGGGAATGAGAAAACAGCACTGGGAATCAAATCCAGACCTCCCACATGGTACTGCAGAGACACCGATTGCCGGTGCCAATCCAGGCAACGTGAGTCCAGTGTGGGAATCCAAGAACAGCTCCACAGCTCTGGCACCAGAAGTGAGGTCCACCTGCTCACTTCCAAACCGAGCACAAGAAACAGCCCCAGCTGAGCTCCAACAGCTGATGAAACACATACATTAATTCCATCATCTTTTCCCCCTGTAGGTTAGGGTTTGGAGATGGGGTGCTGGTTCATAGGTTGATAGACTTTTTATACAAAATTAGGATAAAAGAAGTTAAAGCCTAAATTATTAGATGGGGATGGCATGTTGGGATTTTTGCCTCTGCTCTGTATTTTCCATCTCTCCATGATCTCTTTGCACTCTTGAATGCACAGGTGCAATGTAGAGCTCGGCCAACAATGCAGTTATCCTGAGAACCTTGACCAGAATGGGATGGCTGGGGGCTGCTGCTGACACCTTCCTTTGCCCAGCGATAGTCTCACTTGGCAAAAGGTAAACAAGAGGCACCAGAACTGGCACAGGCTGAGCTGGGCTGGTGCAGCAGGTGTGTGACAACAGATCAGAGCTCAGGTTCCCTGGGAAGAAGAGTTGTGGGTTTGACCATGCATCTTTCCTTTTATCTGCTGAGATCTGCCCCTGCATACATAAGGCTGAGCCAAGAGAAAGCTGAAGTGGATCTCACCACCTCCAGGCTGTTTCCCTACTCTACCCTCAACCTGTTCCATCCTGTCCTAACCTGCTGAGACCCCTACCCAAGACTGGGAGACAAGCTGGTGTGATGAGGAACCAAAGAAAACCAGGATATGTGGAGGCGACAAGAGCTGCTGCTTTGGGGCGGCGTGGGCGAGTGCTTGAAAATTGCCCATACCCACACCTCCCCTCTTAGAGAGCACCCTGCACCCACGCACAAACTGCTGCTCTCTCCAGAGCTGCAGCTGGGGCACACCAGGTCACCCCACATTGCAGGGTGCCATGTCCCTGCTCTGCTCCCCAAGACCTTGGGAAATGGGGCAGCAGTAGCACCCCATGACCTGGGGGCATTGCATACACAGCCCTCCCAGCCTGCCCAAGGGGCAGCTCAGGGGGCATCAGCTGCCTCCATACGCTGCTTGCAAAGCATGAGGTAGCTGTGCTTGACGGTGGAGACAGCAGTTTTAGAGGGCATCTGCTTTTGCCCATACTGGAGCTTGCAGAAAAGATGAGGAAAAGTCATAGGTAAAGGCAGCAACAAGAGAGACTAGTAGATAAAGGAAGGATGAGGATATAGGCTCATAGTCTTTGTGTCTGAGCATCAAAGCTGTAAGACCCCTCCCCAACTGCTATCTACCCTACTCCACCTCTGCATGAACCTGGCCCAGGGCATAGCTAGGAAGGGCTGTGGCAGAGATGCGGCAGACACTTGGGCTCAATGCCCTGCTGGTAGGGCTGGCGGCTGTGGCAGGCACAGGGCGGGCAGGGATGTCGCTCTCCAGGGTAGCAGGCAGCCCGGCCCGGCTGCCGGGGGCTGCCACCCCGGCCAGGCACTCGAGGCAACCTTCCCGTCTTCGCTCCGGTCTGCCTGCAAAGCCCGGGGCGGGGAGCAGGGGCTGAGCCCAGCATCTGCCCTCCCCTCCCCTTGCCGTGCATCCCCCCTGTGGCTTGTGTTTTAGAGGTTCTTAGGGTTAAATGGATGCCCCACTAAGGGGGCTGCAATCCCCCACCCCGGTCGGTGCTCGGGTCCTGGGTAGATCAGGGAGCTGCGAGGCCTGAGAAATTCCTCCCGAAAAGGAGGCAAAGGCTTCCACACGCCCTCCTCCCCGCATAGGTAAACTTTGTACTCCCACTTGCGGAGGAAATGGGAGGGAGAGCTCAGGCAGGGAGGATCCAAGCGCGGATAAACCCTGGGAAGCCTTAGATATTTATAGAAGCACAGCCAGAATATGTCAGGAAAGGTGGCTTTCAACCCCTTGACGCGGAACCGCTCCCGGGTTTCAACAATAGCCCGACAAAACCCCCTCGGAAATGTGGCAAAGAGCTACTGAAAGGATGAAGGCAAGGGAGGGGATGGGAAAGGCGCGCCCCCGCCTCGGGATGCTCCGGATGCCTCAGGGGCTGGGGGTGTCTCAAGGGTGCCTCACCCCGCGGCAGAGCCGAAGGGTGACACCCTCCCCTCCTCATTCTGCTACGGGGTCAGTCTCTCGACCGTCTTGTCGCCCCCCGCCCGCTGCCAGGCTTCCGGTCTGCTATAGGGTCGAGACGAAGGGAGAGGCGGGTCGGTGGGAGCTCAGGCGGGGGGCTGGCGATGCGGGTAAGGGTGGTGGGGGTCCGCCCCCGAGAGGGGGCTGTGCAGCGGCTCCCCCCTGCCCCCCGCCTCCCTCTCGGCGTGGGAGCGCAGACCCACGCGTGCCGGGCGAAGCGGCGCGGCGGGCACGGGCTGAGGCTTAAAATAACCCCGAGACGTTCAACACCTTGTGCCCGGCGCCCGCGCAGCCCCCGGCGCTCCGCTCGCTTTGTCTAGCCACCATCTTACAGAAAGACTCACATGCCACGTTACGGTCGGGAGGCACCGGTATCTCTCGCGTATCTACAGCCGAGTGGCACGATAGCCATTTTGCATCCCTCCCGAGTGGGCTGGGGAAGGGGCTGCCTGCGTAAGGACACGGGGCGCAAGGCGCGGGGAATGGAGAGGGTGGGGGGGAAGGATGGGGCGCGGCAGAGAGGGGGCACGATGCCCGCTGATAGCACCAGGGAGACGGGGATAAATTAAAACACGTGAAGTTGCCTGAATACAGCGCCTCGTAGGTTCAAGCTAAGTCTCTTGACGTGCTTGGACTTAAAATAGCCCTTCACCTCCACGCAAGCAGGCGCACTCGCCCCGGCGCTGGGAGGGCTCCTGCCGCGGTGCCAGGGGCGGCCCCGGCCACCCCCCGGCCCCGGCCCCCGCGTTAGGCCGCTCACGATCGAGAGGCCAGCGTGGGTTTTAAGTAATGCACCACCCTCT
The DNA here is from genome assembly GCA_013396755.1 of Sclerurus mexicanus. Lineage (NCBI taxonomy): Eukaryota > Metazoa > Chordata > Aves > Passeriformes > Furnariidae > Sclerurus > Sclerurus mexicanus. The sequence goes on along the minus strand of VWZF01004532.1, from coordinate 101,513 downwards.
CCTCGGCAACAAGCAGGTTTCTGCGTCCTGTTGTTCCTAATGAGCTCTGTTTTCACATCAAAGAATGGCAAGAAGCCGCTGGACCAGTGAAAGGAAGGAGGCAATTTGCGGGTGAATGGATGGGAATTATTTTCGTTTTCACTCCTTTCCAAAGCCGTGTTCCTCCTCCCGTGTCTCCCCCGACCGCACCTGCCCATCCCAAAAAAAAATAAATAAATAAAATCACAAGGGACTTTCCCCCGATTCACGACACGGTATGTAACTCAAAGCATCCCTCTTGCCTTCTCTTCGTGTCCTATTTGATGAGCCAAGAGGGAATCAACATGTCTGGTGAATGTTATTTTATTTTTTTTCCCTGTATCTGCTTCTAAAAGCAGCATCTCTAAACCTTTTGTTCTACTATGAGAGATCGTCCCTGGGCAAACCCGTGTACCAAAATGAGCTGCCAGCAAAATCACAGAAACAGGAATTTCCATACCTTGGTTTGTAGAAGCAGAACCTCTAGACGGACAGATCAAGGGAGAGAGCATGTTGGGAATGTCCAGTCTCCTCTTCTTGCTTGCATATCCACATAAGAAGAATAAGGGTCGGGGGGCAAATGTGGGGGAATGAGTTAAAAAACAATCCTACTTGGCTGTAAAAAAAAAAAATATTAGAGGTTTCTTTGTGGCAATCTTGCGTCTTGAAGCGGTGCAAATTCAAAAGGCGGAGAGAATCACTTCAGAGGATATTCAGCACGACTGGTGAGGATCGTCAAATGCAGGTTCCAGAGTAAGCATTCCTTTCACCTTTTTAATAATTATAATTCTTTTTTTTTTTCCTGGAGCCCTATTGGAAGAGGTTGTGTTTAATGCAACTGGAGGTCGGTGCCGTTCTTCTGTGAAGCATGATTATCCTCAAAGCGTCCCCTTCCTGAAGGGAAAAATAAGCATCAATTTTGTATTAGAGGGATCTGAAGGGGATAAAAACCGCTCCCCAACAAAGACATTAATATATTGAGAAGGAAGGGAGGCAAAACGCATTTCCCAACAGTC
>VWZF01004532.1:33197-100433 GCA_013396755.1 Sclerurus mexicanus | reverse complement strand
AAAAAAAAAAGGCAATTAAAAAAAAAAACAGCTGGCACGAGTCTATAAATAATTCAGATACGGGCTGACTACACCATTCCCGGGATAGGCATGCATACGAGACGGGAAAGCGGGCGCGATGTGAATCGCGGAGAGAAGGCGACTCCCCCCGCCCGCCGCGGCCCCCTCCCCACGCACGCACAGCATTTCGCCCACCCCCGGGCCCAGCCCCCGAGGGCTGGCGAGGGCCGTGCCCACCCCTCTGCAGTGCTGCCGGCACCGCTGCCCGCCGCGCTCGGCTCCACGGGCAGCGCGGGGCGCGCTCCGCGCACACACACGCACACGCACCGCCACGGGAGATGGGGCTGTCGGGGGGGCTGCTTCACCTGCGATGGGGTCGGCTTGCACTACGCGCCCTCCACCACCCCCTCTTCGCCCCTGGCAACACAACCCTCAGTTCTCTGGGCTTTGCTTGGGCTCTTTTTTTTCCTAGGGGTGGGTGGCTGGCTGGCAGTGTCCCCACCACCACCGGTGGTGCACAGCCGGACAGGGCTTACAGCTATGCAGGGATTTATTTAATGAAGGTATTTTTTTCCTTTCCCCTCCCATCTCGCACGGAAAAAGATTCACACTTACAGCTGTCATAAAATCCAGATCCACATACATACCAGCAAATCCTGCTTCAAGCACTCGGGCTGCTCTGAGTAGCTACTGCCCCCCTCTCTGCCTGCAAGGCTGATCCGCCTCAGACATGCTCAACTTCTTCAGTCTCTCTCTGGTACTGCCCGGGTGGGAGATGCGGGGCGGGGAGGGGGAAGTGCTCAGAGCATCACCCTAAAAATACATTTTCAAAAAAAATCCTCTGCAATATAAAAGATAGGAGAATGCTTCCCGGAGGTAGAGAAAGCACGGGAACGCGAACTAATAAAGCAGCTTAATGATTAATAATAATTAAATATACCCGCGGAAGATGGTGAGGAGGGGGGAAAAATCAAGGCTCAGGGGAGCGGGAGGAGAGCTGTGTGAGTGAGCAAGTGGGGGAAAAGGGGGGAGGAGAAGGAGGAGGAGGAGAGACAGTAGGGGCCACGGCAGACCTCCTCCTCCCCGCTGTCCAGGCGGGCAGGTCTCGGTCTCCGACGGCCGGCAGGGGCGAAGGAAGAGCCGCAGGCGGCACCTGTGCCTCCTGCCTGGCTGGGGCTGGGATCGGGGTCGGGGCCGGGGCTGGGATCGGGGTCGGGGCCGGGGCTGGGTCCGGGGCCGGGGCCGGGACTGGGGCTGGGGCGGAGCCTCAGCCACAGCCCCGCGGGCAGCACCGGGGGCTCCCTGGGTCCGGCGCCCCCTCGGACCGCAACCCGCGTGTTGGAAGCGACCGAGAGAAGGAATATTTAAAAAAAAATATTAATAACAGCCATAAAATAGTAATAACGAGAAGAAAGGAACAGGCGCCCAGCCAGCATGCAAGCAGTGGAATTGAATCTGAACGAAAAGAAAGCGGCAAGAGCAGAGATAACGCTAATATCCAAATTGGATACTCCACAATTAAGCCCGGTGCTTTAATTGCTATTCTCGGAGCCCCTTGGAAGCTAAGCAACATGAAATCATTCTGAAGAGAAAGCAACACGCATCTGCATCCTCGTCCTGCCCTTGGATGCCTGCACCCTTGCTGCCCGTGGTGCTCTCAGCATTGCCCCAGCAGGGCGATCCAGCTCTGTCCCCCTTATATGTAGATTTAGCATTGGGCAGCTGAGCAGAGCATGCCCCCCTACCCTCCTCAGCACCACAAAATGGTCCTGGGGTAAGTCTGCCCCCAACCAAGAAAAGCCAGAGAGGGTAACAAAGGAGACCCCCTCCAAGTGCAAGTGGCAAGTGCAGCCTTCAGGAGATGTAGTCACTCCAGAGTTCCAAACGTCCACCCTGCCAATGTCTGGGTTTTAGTGGGAGATTTGGATGGGCTCTGATGGTCCTTGGTGAGCCCCTAGAGACAAGAGCACTTAGGAAAGCCCTCCCCATGCTTCCCTGCCACTTACACTTCTCCTGCAGAACACAGACAGTAGGTCCAACACCATATGCTCTGCTTCACTGCTGATGTGGGCTGCACTGTCCAGCCTTTGCATCCCTTTCATTGAAAGGACTCTCCAAGGAAAACACAGTAGCTTGTACTTAACTAGCATTCTCTATGTCCAGGAGCAGTGAAAAAAGTACTGCTCAAAAGACAGACAAAGGAGGGCTGGATCCCACGTGCCAAAGAATTGTGTTCCGGCAAGCAGACAAGAACCCAGTGTTGGACCTTTGTTGCAGGTATGTATGTGCAGAGTAAAACATGGACTGACCAATGATCTTGAAGGAAGAAAGTCTCCTGAAAGCACCACAGCAGCTCTGGACTCTCAGAATGAATCCATGTGGTCCAAATAGGTTTTTTTGGTCTGTAGGGAAGGCTATGGACAGCAATGTGGCTGTAGCACTGTGTTCATATGTATCAATATGCCATCTGTAGTTTGAATGAATTTCTGTTTTCATGTATAGTGTGTGTACAAGGGTATCTTTCATGTAGCTGCAGTGACCACAAGCAATACCAATCTGTCTTCGAGCTCTTTGACAAAAGCAGACACCAGTATTTTAATTTCAACAGCCAGGATCTTCCTGAGGATGCTGGCGGAGGCTGTTCTGTTAGAAAGATTTTCCTAACCCTTTTAGGCCTGCTTAAAAAAATTACTATGATATTTTTCATTCTAATTTCAGTAAAAATGGAAGACATATTAGCCGAAGCCTGAAGTAATCTGAAATTATCTCAGAACAGTTGGAGGAAAGAACTGTAGAGCGATACTTACATGCAGAAGTTGCTAATAGCTGAAGAGATTAGTCATTTGACTTTCTCATTCCTTTCACAGATAATAGTGATACAAGAATAGCAGATAAGATTTGGCCACGGGATGTTTTTTCCTTTCTGTATGGCAAGAAGGAATAAACCACAACTCTGTAGGTCCTCCTGCATTCTTCTGGATGAAACAAGCAGAGAAGGAGCTTGACAAAAAAGAGAGGGAATGGTTTTCATTCAGCATATTACTTAGAAACAAAAAATGGAGGGTTAAAAAGTATCTTAGGAAGAATTTCTGAAAAGAGGCCTATCAACCAGAAGAGAGCAGCTGCAATCATTTTAAGCAAGTCAGCAATATTTAAGATTATAGTTCTCTGCAACCTTAAGATGAAGGAATTCACCAACGACAAGTTTTCTTTATAAAACTACACAATTCCACAGTTACATGGTACATGAAAGCCTGAGTTATTGCTTGGTTTTAAGTAGAAAGGCTAGTTGCCTTTCTACTTTACAGGTGTTTATGTACATCTTACATAAACATACATTGTATATTTATAATTGTCTCTTAAATAAACCATATGGGTCAAGTTCTGTATAGTGATTATGGGCCTGAGTGTCCAATTGGATACTTTTTGCAGAGAAAATTGATGCATTCCCCCGACCAAAGAAATCAGGCTCAATTACAAGTTTGAAATCAGGCACACAAAAATACCAATCTCTTCAGAATTTTCTTCTTGAAATTCTGCACAGCATCTAACTCCAAAACTACTTTTATATTAAGATGTAATACTTACTGTAAATAATGTGTGTGGAGGTAGGCTCCAAATAAAAAATGTTACAAAATCTCCAGTGGCATAGTACTATGACAGGGTTTACTCTCACTAGCTGGGGTAGGTTGTTGTGGTTTTTTTCCTCCAATCAACTAAGATGAATGAACTGCACAAAATGAAACAAATAGCATCTCTGATGGGAAATGGTTCTTCAAATATCTCTTCAATTCAAAAGCACTTAGATGTTATTTGTATCACAAATTGAGGGATTTATTTTAAATGGGTACATGTTTACTATAAATTAAAGGCTATATTATTCTTGTCCTGCCTAAGATAAAAGAATGCGGATGAAAGTTCTTATATCAATAGCAACCAGGGCTGGATGTGGCAGTGATGGTATTGGGGAAAATGTGGAGCAGCAGAGCCATTCTGCCACCACAGAACAGCACCCGCCAGCACTGACAGGAACCAAAGGCCCTACAGTATCTCTAACCTGTGGTAAATGCCCTGCCGACTTCGTAAAATCAGAGCCCAGCTCCAGTGCAGTATGTCCCTAGATAAACAGAGTCTGCAGCTAAGGGAAAACATTGGCAATTCATAGGTCCTTGCTCAAACACACGTGCAGTTGCATTAGTATAAGAAAAGCCATGTCTATGAAAAGCAATTTCTTACAATCAATGAAATGGATCAATTGTTCTGTGTAATTTGCACCATAAAAAGGTTTTTTTCATTATTGTATTTCTTTGGGTTTTGCACATGGGCTGCAGAGCATGGTCACCAAGAGTCCAGCTGCTTTTATACAGTGCTCTGTGCCCTGCTCCACTCACTCAATCTGATTATAAAGTGGCCAAATACTTCTTTGTCCATGTCCCAGATCTTCCCACTGTCTAAGACACTGTGAGAGATCCTGGTGTTCAGGTAGTAGGCCTATGTCAGTTTTGGAAGATCACCATAACATTCTACACAGTCTACAAACAAGGATGCCATGTCATGATGCATAAAGAACTGCATGAAAAAAATTTTTCAGTGAATTTAAGGGAAAGAAAATGGAGAAATAAGTATACAAACCTCATAGTGGCACAACCACCTGCCTGAAGGGATCAGATAAATTTTGTCATAAAACCTTTTTTCCTTTCTTTTGCACATGGTTCAGGACCAAGACATGCTAGAGGAGGACTGAGCTAGAAGCCACTGCGTGGGGTGATATTCTGGTCAGTCTTTTGCAAAGACACCTGGGCAAAAGGAGACCAGTAATTTCATTTACTGCTTGGAGGGCACTCATCCTGCCAGCAACCCAGCAGAAGAGAACTGTGAACACTGTTGCAGTTCCTTTGAAGTGTTACACATGTTCTCTCAGCTGTCATACCAGGACACTTAGCTGAGCTCTCATAATTTTACATCGCAATAATTGCAGTATCCCCTACTGTCTCGGCCATGGTCAGTCTGTCCCCTGAAATCCTAACAACTAACAGACTGGGTTTTGTCGTGCAGAATCAAAACCAGTGTGAAGTAGATTAAATGAGAAATAGCTTTCACTGTATCTTTATAGACCGGTTTTATTCTTTTGAGTATGGAATGTCAGGCTTACTGAAATTGTTTTTTCTGGATGGTCATTTATATATGAAATACATGCACATTAAACTAAGACACTGTAGAGTTTGTTCTTTCAAATGTAAATGTGTTATTTTTGAACTGCAAAAGCACAGACAAGATTTCAAACTGACACTGTCACTTTTTAAAGATGATATATGGCTCTTCTACCTGTCTTACACCCAAACTGAAGAACCTATCTGTCAAAAGGCACTGTATCTAATAATAAATAGTAATTATTATTTGATACTGTACTGTGTATCACCAAAGCATGATACAAACATTAGCCATATATGCCATCTCTACCATGGAATTTTGAAGCAGAAAGGAAAGGTTGACGCATTGCCTTGCATTAGTCTGAGGAAGATGCCTTTTTCCTGTGAATCTAGGGTGCAAAGATCATTCCAGTGGCTGGAGATTTTGTCCCATCTCACTGGTCTTAATGAGATACAGTTTCCTGACACACTTGAATGAATGGGAAACCATAGCCCTCCCAGCAGTCATCTCCATCCTATTCCAACTCTAACACGACAAAGAGATTATCTGGGGTTTTTTTCTAAAATCAACTTTCTGCTTGATGAAAATCTCATTGGTTCTCTCCAGATTCAAGTGATGACACTCTTTCTTCTCTTCACTGGAGGAGCTGCAAAATGGATTAGGCAGATTGCCTTCATGGTTTAAAGGAAACTGGAAAACCGCTTTCAGTAAGAGATAAGGTGTAGCTTTTGCCAGCTTATCGTATGAAAAGCTAAAAGAGAGTTTCTTCAGGAAAGTGCCTGCGCTCACCTATTCTCCATACATGGCATACAGCAGCCAGAAAAATCACCCTTATGTCTGAAAGCCATCTTCAATGTTCTAGCAGAGGATCCATCAGAGCATTCAAAACTAAATTAAAATCCCAAGGAGGAATAGAGGATTTAATTCTAGGATTAAGCTTTGAAGTTGCTCCCAGGAAATAAATTATTATTGGATGAGAACCAACACACCAATTATCTAGTTTACTGTTCATGCTACTGAGAACTGCTGCAAACACCCTCAGGGATCCGCTCTACCTAGCTGGTCTCATCTTTAACACAATATCCATATAAAAGCAAAAGCTCAGCTAGTTGCGTTCCAAGAAACTTAGCTTCCTAGCTCCCTCTATTAAAAGGCAAACTGTCTACTACAAAAGTACAGGACAATAAGATTCAGTCACTTAAGCTCCCTGGTTTTCACCTTTTATCTTGCTTTCTTGTAGATAATAGAAAAGTTAATGCCGCTTCTTTGCTCTGTTATAGTTGAGTCAAACTACTACAGTATTTGTGCTATCATAAATAAGCACATTTCTTTTTCTTACACAGAAGGCCTACATGCTAGTTAAGTAGCAGACAAGCCTTACTCCATTTCAATGGTGTCTAGACAAAGCAATGGGACATATCCACCTTTTCACTTGCTATTCCACAGATTTCTTCAGGTTGCCCAGAATATCTCAACTTCACTTATGCAGCTTCAAATTCTTAATGCTTGTTCAATGGGACACTGCTACAACATGAACCACCTCCTGTGAAAGGAATAAGTAAAGCTAAATAGGTCCAAGAATGATACAAGTGTCTGGAGCAAAGAGGAGTACAGACATCAGGGCTGATATTTCACTCAAACTAAATGCTACCAGTTAATCAGTGCTATTATAAACTCACTTGGAACATTAAGTTACTGTGGGTAAAAAATAAATCCTTCGTTCTTAAAAATATACGTGTCACCACTGAGGCAAAAGCCAGCAGCAGCAGTGTACACAAATATTTAGTTTTCTCCCAAAGAATGTATTTTTTGCTTAAACACCTTATGACCTAAAAATACTGTCAACAAAGCATCATTATTTTTTCCTCCTGAACACATGGTTTGTCTTTTCTCCATGGATTCCTTTCAGTTCTTAACACAGGGAAGCGATGTACACAAAACAAAGATGAAATCCCACTGACCTCCCATGTCCTCCTTCACCTGAAAGCTGTCAGAACTTTTGATACCATTTATTACACAGACATATATATGGAGTGGGTATATCCAGCAAATGGATTCACTTTAATGGCAACATGGTAAAGAGGGTGCATTGGTTAGTGTCACCAGCTGGGCTCCCTGCTGGTGCAGCAGTTCTGAAAATCCCCATAGCTCACAACATCCTTACAGACCCTGCTTTTGTTCAGAAAAGTTCAGGGTCAGTAACAGCACTGAGTATCTCTCTATTCCTCTCATTCTTTCTTCAGGTGAAGCAGATGGTATTGCAAATAACTCACCAAATGGGTGCAGGGGGAGAAATGGTAGAGAAGGAAAATATTATTCGTGCTGACAAGGATGCTGAAAAAGGAGCAGCATGACATTAGAAAAGCAGATCACTTTTCTAACATAGAAATACAGGTCTGAAAGAATTCCTTGAAACAGAATTAAGAATGATGTCACCAGCAAGCCAAGAGCCAGTGAGCTGGAGATGTTCCCACAGGGTTTGCGTTAGGTGTTCACTTCAGCATTTATTGTAGATTTGCATTGACCATCTAATTTAAGACAAATGTTTTCTGTAGACACATCTTAAAGTGAAAAATTAGCTCAGTTAGCATGCAGCTGTGGTCCCCTAAGACAGCTCCTTACCCAGGGGCAAACAGAAGAGAGATGTTAATGAGCTTAAAAGTAGCTCTGAAAACCACTGTGTCCATGGTCACTTGAGAGCCAGCAGCATCAGGGTCACCTCCTCCTCTGCCCATTTATTTAGTAGTCTCATTAATTGAAAAGATGGGAAAGCATGTGCTAAACCTGAATATTCACAGAGCCGGGAGGGAATATCTACCTTCAGCAACTGAGGTTATCATGCTGCCCCATCACCAGACCTTCCTGGAAAAAAGAGACCTACCCTTGGCAAATTACTTTATGCAGATGGAGATAGATTTTTTTTTTTTTTGCTTGAGCTGTTTCCAAGTGAGCCAGCTGACTCAATAATTCAGCCCTCCAGTTGGAAGAAGCATTAAGATTTCTATCAGATTCCTCTATATCCTAAAGAAAACTGCCACCTTCTTTTCTCCTTTACTTAGACATCCAGGAAGAGGCCATAAGCTAAACACCACTGGTACACTTCAGCTGCATCTTTTCGTTTACCATCAAATTGAAATGGAGGCCATTTATCTCAACTGCTTTAAAGCCCAGCAGCCCATTTTCGCTCTCATGTTAGGTCTGACCCAAACTCAAACCTCAGCATCTTGATGGCATGCGCTATCCACAGAATAGTCTCATAATCTTTTTTTTTCTTTTTTTGCCATACATCAGCTGTAAACTTGATTCTAAGACCAGGCCTTACTCAAATGTGGATTATCTTTCACCTTCACAGTAACTATGACCTCAGAGCCAGGGCTGTCTTCAGCTGACCAACCTCCATCCTCCAGCAAGCCTGCAAGCGTGTCCTCTCCTTGTCATGTTACTTCCAGGATCCAAGTCCTGATTGTGTTTCTATGCCCTGGGAGTGGGAAAATGGAAAATATGAACCCCTCCTGTGCATGGGGTATGCCTTTTCCTCATTCCTTACCAAGCACTGAATGCAGAAAAGCAATTGCTGTTCTGTCCCTCTCCCCTCATCATCTTTAGAAATGTCCACCTAGAGCTTTGGCCACACTCTGGCAACTTTCCCAGTCCAAGGACAGAGGCTGGGCATTACAGCAAGGCAACATTTATTTGGAAGGACAGCTTAAAGCAGCTCACAGTGAAAATCTTGGCTTCCTCTGGCCCTTGTAAATAGGTTTGCCTGAGAAGGGGGAAATCTGTGACTATATTCTGTGCTTTTTTCATGCCATTCCCCAGTATTTATGCTGTTGTGTTGTTTGGGTTTACAACAAGGCCATTTGTCCTTTGTTGTGCCCTTTAAATGCAAGTACATAAAACTCCTGTGGAGCTGTGGTTTGTTGCCCCAGCAAAAGAGCAGCTGGACTTCTCTTCTCCAGCCCTTATGTCAGTCAGGATTCGGTACTCCGGGCTTGACATGCTAGCAGGCTTTCTTGTGCTGACAACGAGCAAACCTGCAGGTTGTTGTGTCCTTGTTGGTCATGTCCTTATTTTAGGCCAGGGATGGCCATGTGTTTTCATGCTACCTGAAGAAATTGTACATTTTTATCTCATAAACTGCTTGGTGTCTCTTGCATGACTCAATTTCCTGAGGCCCTCGTCTTCGTGCCTTTGCCAGCGTTGTTGTTGTAGCACAGCCTTTGCAGAGGACACTGTCTCAGTGGCACAGACAACACAAGGGACAGTCCACAACCTAATGAAGTAAATGCACAGGGAAAAAGGGTATTACTAATGCCATTTTTCCCAGGTATTTTTGTCTTCAGAAACATTAGAAAGGGCATGTCTCTCAGTTATATTGTTCCTTGTGGCACTTCAGGGCATGCAGAGAGAAGAGATGCTGGGACAGAGTTGTGAACAGATCAGTATTTGGCAGAGCTATGACTTGATGTCAGGGTAGGTTTAGGTTGGATATTAGGAAAAGGTTTTTCACCCAGAGAATGCGTGGGCACTGAAATAAGCTTCCCAGGAAAGTGGTCACAGCACCAAGCCTGACAGAGTTCGTGAAGAGTTTGGACAATGCACTCAGACACATGGTGAGATTCTTGCAACTGTCTTGTACAGAGCCAGGAGCTGGACATCAGTCATCCTTGGGGGTCCCTTCCAACTCAGGATATTCTGTGATTCTATGAGTGGTCAATTATAATTGTGAATTCTATTCACTTCCTTTCTTCCGCAGACATATATATTACCAAAAGGGACCTTTAGCTACCAGGAATCATCCAATGCTGGCAGCTCTGTTGGGCTGAGCAAAGGTAGATTTGACTTCAGCAAATTCAATGTTGATGAAATGACTCCTTTTTGGCCTCGCTCTTTTGTGTTATTCAGAACAGGCTACAGAAGTGTCAGCAAACCTTGGGATGCTGTTACAGGTAAGTGATGGAACATGCACATTATGACAAGTCAACAGGACCTGAAGGCCTAGTGCAATGTCCATGATGGCTAGCCATGTCTGGAAAGAGATGCAAGAATTAAGACAAACTACACCATTTGGAATGCAGGTTGGTGAGGGTGTGCTAAAAAAGTTCTTGTCCGCAGACAGAAAAAAGCCTGCCCCTGCCATGATGACAAGGAGAACTTCTGAAGGTGCAGACATCCAACACATTCAATATTGCCTGCGTTAATGTCCACAGAGTGGGTCAAGCATCCTACTCAACCATCCATCAGCCCCTATGCTACAAAGGCATAGGACCCCTTTTTATTCATTTGGTGAGCTATCACCTCACGCTGACAGTTTGTAGAGCCACAGGTCCAGCAGGTGGAGAATTTGTTTTGACTAAAACTGTTAGTACTCCTTCTGGGTCACTACAAGGTGTGCAGTGACATGGGGCATATCATGATGGGATAAAAAGTTTACACTGTGGCAGTCCCTAGCCATCCTGTGACAACCTCAGTGATGAACTTTGCTGCAATCTGGGCTGCTACCCATCAACAGAAGCTGATAGCTGTTCATCTCCACCCTTAGCCTTAAATGCTATATGCTGACAGTATTTGATGTGTGCAAATTTGCAGCACAGCATGTCAGAAGATCCTCAAATATGTACAGGCACCTGAACCTGCTGCTGCTGGCCTTCCCAAAGGCAGAGAACAGCATGGGCTCATTGAGAGTTGGTCGCCATCTTTCAGAACTGATGCTCTACAGCAGGGAGATAGGAATCAGTCAGTCACTTCCAACCGGGCAAAAAAAAAATCTAAATTGCTTCCCAAAAAAAGCTGGGGCCAGAATTGGTTTTTGTCTCTCCACATATATTGGGTTCCAGAGTTGAGAACAGATATGATTCTGGAAAAGGCCTTGGTCCTGATCCAGGTCCCCACCAGAAGAAAAGCCAGCAGTCCACACCATAGGATCCGTGACAAAAAACATGCAATAAGATAAGATAATGGGGGCAATACAAGGCTTGAGTGCAGGCACCCAGGCAATGAAAAGTTAACTATTGAGTTCAAACTATTCTCTGTTCTTCAGGTGATTCCCACTGTCTCCCCCAACCTTTATCTCCCAAAAATGCAAACTTTTTGGGGGGAGTATTTTTCATCTCTGAGCATACTAAAGAAAGACTATGAGACCGTAACTTCTGCAGAAAAAGTTTGGCTTCAACTATCATTATTCCAAACGTGCAAATATTCAAGGAAAGAGTGAGGGGTACTGTGCAAGTGACTGGAGGAATCCCCATCTGAAATGGCCATATGTGGTAGAGAGCACTAGACCCAAGTGGACCATTCTGGTCACCAGAAGCTGGAGCCAGGCTAGTATTCAGCAGATCCTTACAACACATGATACCACAGTTTCAAAAAAATTACACTGACTTGTACAGTTTTGTTGCTTAATGGAGGCAGCATGGTGAGACCACTGATACCGGTTAACTTCCTGGGATACAAAGGAGCAGTACGAGGCTGGTGACAGCCTCATCCCCCCAAAATATCACCAGAATCTGCATCATTCTTCTGTGCAGCTACCAGTAGCTTGCTGAATAGAGCTAACTAATCACACAATCTCAGGTCATAATGGTAGGCCTCAAGCTGTATGATAGCAAGTACCTTGCATATGTACAGATGATAAATGTTCCCTGGAGTTACTGCTCAAAGACCAATTTCAGTGTTTTCATCAGAAAGGACTGTTTCCTTGAAAATCTGTTCTTTCTTTTGAACTCTGACAGAACTTACCAGCTCCCTATCCCTATCGTGGTTATTGAATCCACTCTCCTCCCCTAGCTACTCCTTCTCCTCCCAGTGAGTGTTCTCCAAATTATCCCCTCGTCAAATATTGCATCTGAATGGTGACAACAGGGTTGCCAGGCAACGTGAATCCTCCAAGCAACCAATCATGGCAGATCGAAGCAACCCACTGCAGATCCACACCAAAGCTGATGGCCTGCTATCATTTTGTCTCTCAGCAATTCTTCCAGGCACAGTTCGGATGCACTCAAGTCCATCCTCATCTCTTCCATTATCAACAAAGAGCACCATCCCAGGCACTCCGGCCATTGCCAAGCAGCCAGAATGCCCATAACTGATCAACATGTACTCTCAGAACACACAAGCACAGAGGCCAAGGAAGTCCAGCTTGGAATGACCTTCCTACAGGCACCAAACATATCACTCTCTTGCACAGGTCACCAGTCTGCTGTCTTACTCCTTGTCTCTTCCTCCTCGCCTTGGTGGTCACATGCCATGGTGGTCAGGACACATCATCCACGCAGAGCTGCCCCATCTCTAGGTGCTGTGCTGACCGACTAGTCTGCCCAAATGTAGAATACCAGTGAAGGCAACCTGGAACAGCAGCCATATCTGCAACACGGGCTTTACACTTACATACCTTACCTCCACCTGTTCCCCATTCACCCCTCGGCCTCTTCATATCCTGACCATCACCACAGCCTGCCCTCTTGCATTGCCTCAGTCCCAAGGAAGAGGCTTAGCCCTGCCCTTGACCTAGCCCCGTCTCTCTGCCCTTCACAAAATCAAGGTCTTTTCTAACCTAAATTACAATTCTACGCAACATACCAAGGGTCAGCTCCCTCTCATCAGACCAAGACAAAATGACCACAGTGCCCACCACCCGTCTGAAGTCCTCCTTCCCCTAAACAGGATTGTTGCAATATACAGAGTATTTCCTCCAGCCTCACTTCAGTCTTTCATATGAAGCAAGATACTTTTATCTGCATTTGGAAATACATCTTGTCCTTGCAGGCCTTCAGCAGATGGAATGACGTGATCATCCTGTGGAGGAGGGTGGTTCAATCAGCCACCCAGCCACAGGGTAGGCAGACTCCAGTTTCTCTTGGACACTTTAGGAACAAGCTCCTCAGGGGCTATAAACCATGATGGCAGGAGACACACAGCAGCAAGATCCACAATTGACTATTTGCTGATCTTTTTCTATCTGTCTCTTCTGCTTTTCTTTGTGTGCCAGTCACAACACCCCCTGGGACCACCACTAGTAGCTCCCAAACACAAAATCACTTGTCTCACCATCACATAAATCCCTGTACAAGAGAGCTGGAGACAGAAGGTCATGCCTGTGCTTCACTTTTCTGGAGTTTTTAAGCAGATATCATGAGCAAGTGGAAGGCAGCAAACTCTTGGAAGGCAGTCACGGCACTCAGGAGAAATTGAAGACTTGGCCTTGCTGCCTGCAGTCAGCTGAGTTCAGAAGGCACAGAGATTTCACAGTGAGCTGAGTGCTGTCTACACTCAGCACAGCTGAGAAAGGGGCTCCCTAGGCTGCCTTGGGCAATCTCAGAAATCAACCCAGGACAGGGCTGAGCTCACAGGCTCGCCTGCTGGCAGCATCTGTCTGGTATGGACGGCGGTATGAGGGCAGCCCCAATAGCTAAACAACACACTGTTTTTACCAGGTGTATCAGCATTAGGGGCTGGGATCACCCCCATGGTTTGCTTCAAGTTGACTATCTAAGGACAGAAGACTTAGAGGTTGCTTCTTTTCAATGCATGTTGCCTTGTACCCTGACTGAGGGACTTGGGGAAGAGCCTTGGTCCCCAAATTGATTGCTCGGTTTGACAGGGCATGTCTACACTGCTCCATGACATAGTATACTGGCATTAGAAAATCCTAATTGTGGCATATAATGATGCTAATGTGGCATTGCCCTGGCATTAATCAGCCTATGTGCACTAGCTGGCTGATAGAAATTTTGGATTTGGTCTGTCCAGACCTAGATGATTAATATCCACCACCTCTATCTCCATTGGTTGTACAGGCATGCCCTTGTACAGATGTATTTTAACCAAAGCTAAAGGGTTCAGATTAAGTAAAGAGGCTGCATAGTCTTAATTAAATTGATAACTGGGCCAACCTGAACTAAACTAGTGCAAATTTGGGTGTAGACAAGGCTTTCTTTTTCTTACTAAGATCATTAACTAATACAAGTTTTGACTAACATTAACTGCATGGTAACAATTGTGAATACTCAGTCCAGTCTCCTAGTGTCTCTGTTTCCATTTGGCCTCCAATATAACACTTGGAAGAGCTGGACACACTCCTGATCCTGCTCTCACAACTAGTATTTAGTGTGTTCTTACCTGAACCCCAAAGGACCCAGCTGGATTGCTGCTTTTTCCATAAAAATAACCTTGTGGAAGCATCTATACAACCATTCCTCATGGAGGAATTTAAACAAGGCTCACTCTTACAGAGAAGCTGTAATTTCTGAAGAAGCAGCAGTTAACCAAATAATTCTGTTCCAGCATCTCATCTGTGGACCCTGTATAAGGATGATAGTATTATCCTATTTTTCTTTCTCAGCTAGTTAATAGGAAATCCCCTTTCAAAGGCAATTTGCATTTTAAATCACCCACATTAAGAGAGACATGTTTAATACCAATAAATCCGCTTTCTTAAAAGAGACATAGAAGCCAGGCTCATCGGCTGACTAAATCCTCTCCCCCCACCCCCATTCCTGCCTTGCAATCTGTAGATCTCAAAGAAGGGTGATCTAAGACAGCTGTAGTTAGCTAGCTACACTTCTGAGCACTAAGCTGCTCCTCGCTTTGTATTCACTCTGTGCCAAACCAAGGTCACAGGGATGTGAGGAGCCAAAAGACTTTTCTGGCTGTAAGGGAGTGGGAGTTTCAGCCAGAGATGTTCAGAGGCTGGTTTTCACATACCTCCCACTGGAGCCTCTCCTTACACCAGTCTTCCACTACCAGTCAGCATGGGCCGAGTGCTGTCTAGAGGGTCTGCAGATGAAATTACTTTTTTCCCCCTCAAAACTTCTTGTGGTACAACTAGGAGAACCACTTGCCAACAACCAGAGGGATCCCTGTGCCCCAAGGGTCCTTTCTTGTCTGCGGGGGACCCTACTCTATCCTGGCCAGTGCTTCTCCTCTCCAGAGGGATTTCTAGCTCAATTGTTCTTGCAGAGAGTTGTACCGCACCTTTGGCAAAGAAGGGGGTGGCAGCGTTTCCTAGTCTTTTGTATGCCTAAAGCAACAGCCAGCAGTGTGGGCAATGCTAAGACAATGCTCCACGAGAAGCCAGAGGAGGGTGACCTCAAACAACCCTCCAAAGTTAGGGCTGTACCAGCACTGGAGTGATGGCAGAGGTATCTCCCTTGTTTGACAGCAAGAGACACAGCTGACTAAGCAGAGAAAATGGGGAGCTCTGAAATCTGAATAAACTCCCTCCTGCTTCCCACTGCTGTGACAAGTATCAGGAACAAAAATTACAAAGTAAGATAAAGCTTAGGGGGTGGCAAATCAAAACCAAGGTACAGCAGAAAGCCTTGGTCTGGCTGCCCTTAGTGCTGCCAAATAGATCCAAAGCCACCCATGTGATTTTCCCCTGCCTCATCATGCAGTTCCAGTAGCCACGCCTTCTAGTGGCAAGAACAATGATATGTCCCTGCAATGGTCTCTTGTGGGAGAGAACAGCCACCTCCCTTCATCGAAATCAGATTGTGATGCTGCAGCAGGAATCCTGAAAATTACTTTGAAATCTTCTACCTGAAGCACATATCATGTGTTTTTTCAGTTGGAAGTATGAACACTTAAATTGGCAAAACAATTCTTGTTTGTTTGATAGCAAATGGGTCCATTTTCTCTGGACTCATCCCTGTTTCCCACCAAGCACACAGGCTTCAGCTCTGCAAACACCCCTGTAAGTAATTATAGTTACGCACACTCATGCCACAAACAGCAAGTACCTACCTGTGTGCCCGTATAAGGTAGGGCCTCTCAGAGTGGTGGCACTGAGCCCTAGGAGGTCCCTTCAGCAATGTCCTAACCCTGCAGGAGGACCCTTACAAACAGATCCTTCACTTCCAAGATCACTGCTCCTATAAAGCCTGTCAACAGAGGAACATTGCAAAAAGGAGTTTATTTCTTTGAGGAGTATAACAGTAAGAACAGAATAAGAACTCTTATTTAATGATTTATTGTTTAAATAACATTGGCCCCATTTTGCTCCATGAATCTGTGGCTGACTGGGCACTGCTAAGCAGCAAGGACAGTTCTTCCACTGTGGGAAACTGCCTGCCTTTACTGGAGGAGGAAGCCATCCTCCTCCTCCTTCACAGCACTCCTTCCAGTCTAGATAGCATGGATAATTATATCTGTTTCCATGCTCTGCTTAACCAAAATGGTATTTCTTAAACAATTCTATAAATACAGACAAGAGCACTTTGGTTTCAATCTTGTACTTATTTTCCACCTGCAACTAAGATCCTTTTCTTGACCTGAGAGTGAATAAACAACAAAAAAAAAAACCAGTCCTGTACTCAGTGGAGAAAAGAGGAAGGGCAAAAACATGAGTTATGGGAGCTTCATAGCTTACTGCTATAGGTCATAGCAGTTAGGTTACATTACAGTACAAGACCAATGATAGATAGACCAGGATAAAGCATACAAAGATTTATATAAAATTTACACAACAACTTGTTTAAATACTGCTTCTAGGGAAGAATAAGGAAACAGTGGAAGGGGGAGCACACAATCCTCGTCGTTATTCCAAGACAATTTTAACCTGTTCAGTGGACAAAACATCTTGTTTGACCAAAATCTTTTTGCTTTACAAAGATGAATTAACACCCTAAGTAACTTCTGCCGTGCCCTAGGGTGGAGTTAGGTGCGTGCTAGAATGTTCCTATATGTCTGTATCTGCAGTGAACTGTTAAGCAGATGCTCACTGAGGAGAAAATAGACTGCAATAAACTGGCACTGACACAGATCTGAATTGCTGGAACTACCATAGAGATAAAATTCATTTAAGAAATGTGGTTTCCATTTCCATTTTCTTTTAATAATAAGCTATTGAAACATTAAAAATATCTACTATTTAAAACAGTGTACTATACACATAAGTAAGAGAAGAAATGGACTTCATTTTATTGATGTAAAATGTAATACATCACAATACTGCACCTCATGGAAGAGCCAAATTAAAGTCCTTTTTCATAGTAAGGAACAGATCCTGTTCTCCTTGACACAGCTGACCAACACTTAAGGTCTGGGCTATTTTAGAAGCCATAGTCAATGTATGAGCATGCACACCTGCTCCCACCATGGACCCCAATAGGAGAACTGAATGTGGGAAAGAAGAAAGCATTCAATGCAACACACCCAAGTGAAGATCTCTAGATATGATAACAGTGATCTGCCCTTCCTCCCTCAATGAATCTCGTCTTTGCTCTTACTCTCAGGGCTCTATCCCAGTCACTATGCAATGTGAGCCAATATACTCTACTCACTTTAGCTCTTCCCAAAGTGGGGCAAGACCCTGAAGCAGTCAATCCTTTGATCTTCGTGCAAATTTCTGAGTTCTGCCCAGACTGCTTCAACAGCGTGTAATGAGCTCCTGTCCTGTGCAATGAGTAGTCATGACAAAACCCCAAAATTACACACATAAATTAGTTTCTCTCATGATACTGAGAAGAGTAATTATTCTGCCAAATTAACCTGCCTCCAAATCAAGCCTTTGGTCCTGCACTCTAGGAAGATTTAAGAGTCTGAATTTGACGTACCCTTAGTACTCAGATGAGATCAGAAGCAGGAATGGAAAGCTATAAGAGAGAGCTATATTCCTCTACATCCCCTCCAATAGCCTCTGTAAGCCAGGCTGACAGCTCCAGAGCTGGTGTTTAGTTGACACACACCAGCCTTCTAGAGATATGTGAAACCTGAAAAGATATAGCACCCTAAATTCTTACCATTATTTACCAAAAATTAAAATTGCCATCCTAAGCTAATTGATGATCAGGTCTTCTTTAACATTGTGAACGAAGATCATCATAAACACTATAAATTGCTGCATAATTTCAACTCTCAAGAAAAATCTGAAGAGAGCTTTAATGCCATTTTTACTGCCTGTGATCCCCCCACATTCCATCCTGTATATTTCTTCTGAAAACATTCTGCATCACAGTGCCCAAGTCCCATGTCTTCATGGTCCCTTGTAGTCATTGCTTTGCAACGCACTGTTGTGTGAGTAACATGGTCCAAGGTGGAATATCATCTGTGTTGCTGCAGAAGGTTTTCAGGTCACTAGCATAAAAGGACAGCAATCCAAAATTAGGAAGAACTTCAAGACTACCAGAAAATTAATACGAGGCTCACAGCTATACTGAGTTTTTGGTCTCCAGGAAGAAGCTAAGCAGCCATCTCCTTATAGCCACATTTTGAATGTTCTTGCAGTGGCTTAAGGAAAGCCAGAAGAGTACCACTGCTCTTTCCAGTAATGCCTTGAAAAGTACCCCAATGAAGAAAAAGAAAGAGCAGCATTTTGGGGAGGTTCCTGGTACAAGACCCAAGCAGCTCTCAAGACGTCTATTTTCCTTCAGGTTCTCAGAGAGCAGAAGGGGCAGGCTGCTCCATAAAGAAAAGTGAGAAAAGATGGGAACTGCAGGACCACGCTGTAACTAACACAGGCACAGCACCTGAGCAAAGCCAGTAGAGCAGTCACCTAACAACCACAAATGAAGTCCAAGGTCAGTCAAGAAAACACAACCAGATCTATTAAAGCTGGCAGCAGACCTGCTGCCTGCACAGCTCAGGCTCAGAGCAAGGCTGAGGCTATGGAGCACTCACAGGCCAAGGAGCAGCACTGGGTGCACGGGCGTGGGTTCCAGGTGAGGTGCTGAAGGCAATTGCAGCCCAGCAGGGCAGTGGGGGCTTGGCAGCAGTTTGCAATACTTAGTGTCTCCGTTTCCCATGTATGGGCCATGAGTCAGCTTCCATGGCTGCTGCTCCAAGTTTTTCACCTAGCAACAAGACAGACGGATGGATGGGGGGGTGTTAGGAGAGACGTTGAAGCAAAATGAGATGAGAAAGACAGAAACTAAATTGTCAGGGAGATTAAGGGGTGGATGCAGTGCCTGAAGCTACTTGAGTTTCTAAGGGACAAAGTTAGTGGGTAGCGAAGTCCCTTCTGCACTTCAGTCTTCCTGGAAAAGCACGAACACCTCTTGTGAGGTGAGGGACAAATCCAGCTCTCTCTCGAGCCACAGTGCAGGTCAGTGGGCTCCCGTGCTTTCATCTGCATGTCAGATGCTCTGCACCAGCTCATCTATGACCAAGGACTTTGTCATTTGCAGTGCATGAGCTTACCCTGAACCTGCCTCTCACCAGGCAGCACAAAGTGGTCTGTCAAAGGGTAGTCATGAGGCTGTTCTCACCATACCCACTGAGGAACAGCAAGTGAGCACCACCAAAGCTGATTTTCAGCTGGTTGAACTGAAGCCACTAGAAGGGTTGGAAGGCATGATACCAAAAATTGCCCAGGGGATGGACCCTGTCAGAGGCCAGACCCCTGTACCCTCTCCCAGGACACACCATGCTGCACCCATTGCTGCTGGTGGCAGGCTTAGGATCAGGGGGAACAGCCAAGCTGCCCCACCACCTCTTCCCAGAGGAGAGGGTGCTTTCAGAGACTTGAGGGTCAGCACTAGGGAAGGCTGTGCCTCCTCAAGCTCTAAAAAAAGGACTTTGTTCCTGCTCAGCAATTTTTTCCCATCTGGGCTAAATCCACTCTTAGAAAGAGATAGCTCTATCTCCAGGGAAACAGGCTCTGCGCTCACAGGGACTCAGCCAGCTCCCCCTCTCCTTTTGCCATGGGGTCACTCAGCAGTGAGGCTGAGGCACACAGGCACCATGGGGCATCAGGCTCGTAAGGCCACCCCAGGCCAGGAGCTCTGCGAGCACAGGATGCTCCAAGCCAACACGTGCTGATCTCTGTGCTGGACCATCGGGAGCTTGCCCAGCCCTGGAGAGCTCACACAGAAGTGATTACAGCGATCAACTGTGCTCAGAAATCTCTCATTACTGACTCTTGCAGTCTGCTTTGAATCTTCTTTTTTGCCCAAAATAACTTCATGATCTCAGCACCAGTTTTCTTAGCAAAATCTGCCCTCCTTCCCACCAGATATGGCCTGCTCACAGAAGTCCTCCCCAGCTGTGCTACAGCATCTCTGTCCCCCCACAAAATCCCCTTCCATCTGGGCACAGCAAGTCCATGGGATGCTTTGGGAAAGCTGGGGGGCCAAAACAGGTCAAGTAGAGAGGGAGTGACCTGACAACAGTGGAGCTCATTGCAGAGCTCCACAGGCCCCTTTTCCAGATTGCTCAGACCAGTCATCGCCTCTTTCCCATGCTTGCCCAATCTCCAGGGAAGCAATTCGTGTCATGGTGGAGGAAGGTTTCACCCAGCAGTTTTTGCTTTTCCCCTCTCTAGGCTCAGCCCTCAAATCTGAGACCCAAGGAAATTCCCACAGACTTTTGGGGATCTGAGAGAGCTGATCTGCATTAACATCTGAGCCAGAAAGGAAAAAAATCCACAAGGATCTTCAAGCTACAGTCACCCACCCACGGGTGGCTGTGAAACCTCTCTTATGAGCATTATCCCAGGTAACCCAGCCCGTCCATGCTTTGGAGACCAATACATACCCAAATCTGTGACCACTGCTTCTGGGTACCTCTTCCTTGCTCAGCAGCAGACAGCAAGTGCATCCCACATTGTGTTGCAGGAGAGTTACACCCAGGTTTCTACACAGCACTGCCATCAGGTCTGCTCTGCTGGGACCCTGTCACAGAGAAGCACACGTGGGCAGTGGACATGCTACCTTCCTAGACCCCAGACTTTTGGGCTCAGCAGGGTGCCAAAGCCCTACCCTGACACAATGCCTGCACAGAGTTTGTTGCAGGATCTGTGCCTTATCTCGCCTGAGCATCTGAAAGCAGACTTTGGCTAAGTCCTACATGCTGCTATTTAAAGTAAGCCAATTTGTATTCATTCTGCTCGCTACATTCACCAGTTGTTCTGAATTGTGTTTAAAGCTGAAGGGGAGAGGAAATGTACAACAAGAAAAAATTATACACTGGTAAATTTTGTGCTAATCCCTTCTCCTCCCATTATCGCTTCCCCTTTTTTGTGGTTTCTTTTTGTTTTCTGTGTTTTATGTATTATTAGCTTTAGCATAATTTTGACTGAGAAAATATGTAGCTGATAGGACCGACTAATTACACTACCTAGAAGAATTAATTACACCATCTGTGACTGACAGTGGAGCCTGACTTGTTGCTTCCTGGTAGATGGAGCTACAGCACCAGCTGCCCCAAATCTATCCCTGTAAGAAGGCAAAAGAAGAATTACTGTAGGAAGCATCTTTTAAAAGCCATTACTTCTCTTTTTGAGCAATTTAACATCATTGGGTGACCTAGCCTGACTGGCCAAGTCAGGGACAAGGCTCATCTGCCTTCCCTTGTGATCTTTCTACAGATATTTCTACACTTTTCCTGGCCCTCTGTCATTAGCAGTTAGGGGGGTTCAGTCAATCCTAGGAGCTAAAATGGACCAGAGCCCATTTTCAAGGCAAGTAGCACAGTGTGGCTCACATCCCTTGAGCTACCCTCCTCTTCTACCCCTTCCCATCTCTTGGAACCACCTTCCTGGACAAAGCCATCCGTGAGCTGGAGGTAGGCTTTGTCTACAAGTTGACCCAGTCTAAATCTGTGTTGAAAGCTGTGCTAACAAGGATCAGGATGATCACAGGACATTCAGTGCCCTGACCCTTCCCAGTCTTCTCACAGAGAATCCCAAGGTCAGCATTTGCTGTTGTTCCCCAACTACGTGAGGGATGGGAGGGCAGGCTGCTTTCTCAGCAATCCCCGTGCATGGAAAAGAAGCCACCACACCTCAGGACAAGCAGGGAGTTGGAGGCAGTGAGGTTTTGCCTCACTGGAAAGACTGCGTTTCTTACACATTCACCCACCAAGTCCCATCAGCCTGCTTCTGGCATGCCATCAGCAATGGGCTCTGGATGTAGCCCCAAAAAGCAGCTTTGGCTTCCGCAGCCGGCTGAGAATCTATCCTGGTTTCTATCCTGCCTGACAATGGACCTGCTGAAGATTGTCGTGGCTGGATGTGGGTGATGGAAGATCTGTTCAAATGCACAGCCTTGAATGTGTGTTTTCAGCTAAGGGAGAGAAGTGGTGCCCATATGGGTCAGGGAATTTTAAGTAGTCATGCTTTAACGTAGCTATTCCTGCCCTTTTTGCCTCCAGCTCCACTGCAGTTCTTTTCCTCCCACTCCTCTTTTAAGCCCACTCAGTTTACACAGGATAAACTGTAGTTATGATGTTACAGCAAACTTCTTGCCTGCATAAACACATCCCTAACTAAAATTCAGGACCCCTAGTATATAACTGGATGTATACCCCTTTGTCAGGTGCACATTGCATGGACAAAAATCATTGGCTCCCCAGCCCTTGATCCCTATTTTAACCAGGGATCTGGTTTCTCTCAGTGCTGAACAACTAAGTGTAATGATCATTAGCCTAAGAAACCTGAATTCTTCTCTAAGTAACAAAGGAAGGACTCAAGACATCCACCAAGACCTGATGTTTGCTTGATTCATTTTCTACCCTGGGTCCTGAACAGCATCCAAACAGTGTTTTGGTTAGGCCTTTGGGAAACATACACTAGTGGTACACAGACAGATCCTGGGGAATTCCCAGGCACTCACAGGAAGGTGAGCTTTATTTTGGGACAGATGTTGGGAAAGGTCCATGATGGCACCAAGCAACTATCAGTGGACAAAGATGTTCTGGCTTCATCCTGTAGGCAAAGTGCTGAGAACAGCCCACAACTCTCTGAAGGACTATTTTAACATCACAAAATTCCTTGGCAGGTGCTGAAGTACCAAGGTACTAGTCCTGCACTGCCAGAGCAAGGACTGATTTCTGGCTCATAACAAATACTTGCATAGATGCATTTTATGCATCAGGCACAAACTTTCTGAAATCCTCCTCTTCTGTAAAGGAAAGCTGCTAAGGAGAGCAACGTTGGTGTTTTTTCTTTTCTCCTCCCCAGGTAATCCTTATGCCTCACATCCTCACTGAAAGGAATACTTCACCCCTGACTTAGCAGTGCTTTTCCTTGGAGCCTATGGCTACTCCCAGCTTCAACGACATGCCACTAGTTTCCCTTGGAATGACCATTTTCTGCATCTTGCCAAGTTCTGTATATGTGGGTGGAAGGTGGAAGAAGAGTGGGCTGGAGTAGAGCTGGAGAGTAGAAAGGAGATGTAGCAGTGGCCAAAGAGTAACAATAAACCAGAGAAGGTCTAAGGAAAGGGTGTCAATATGAAATAAAAGGACATCTGATGAAGGCGAACAGTCACTGGGGAACAATAGGAAAAATCTGGGGAACAACAGCAATGCAATGCATGAGCAAAATGAGAGAGGAGAAGAGGAGCAGATGCACGGAGAAAAGACAGGGAGACGCCAGTCTGCTGTTTGCAGTTCTGGAAATAGTGATGGGGTAAAGGATTTGGATCTGATACAGGATATTCATGCACACATTTTTCTAGAAGCTGTTTCTGCATTTTCAACTGGGTATTTCTGTGACCTTGAAATGTCACTTTATTTCTTTATACCTTAGCAGCTTACTTGCCTGTCACTTAGAGGTAGTGATAATATTTCCATCACAAGAGCATGGGTATACTTAAACAAAAAGCTTCAAGATCACAGGCAAAACTGCAAAGTACTGTCACATTTAGTCAGATTTCACACATGTACAGATGTGCTCAGATGGCCTCATACATCGATAGCTACATGTGTGTAGATTTAAATATATCACGAAGATATGTATGCCTTATTTATTTATTTAGGCCAAGTTGACATTTCATGGTTGCCTAGTTACCAGAGAACAATAATGAGAATCTGTTTAGTATATATTGCATGAGGAAGGGAAGGGAGAGGGCAGCTGAGTATCCTGTCAGACACAACCACTTGTCGGGTAGATTAGCCCTTTCAGTGGAAAGCATGGAGAAAAGCAAAAGAGATCAAAGCCAAAAGGAGTTCAGACAGGAAAGCAACGAGCGGGGGCATGTGGTGCATGTAGTTCTTGGTATTCCCATGGCACATCCACGAGCATGAATCAAAGTTCAGGTTTACAGGGAGTCATGAAATGTTCATTACTTTCATGACATATTCCAGCTCTTAAGTTAAACAGACATTAGGAACATGGTAAGTGGCTACAAATTTTGCCTTTTGTTATACAGACCTCTACTCTCCTGGTCACCACCTACACCAACAACAGCAATTGTTTCTTCAAAACACATTCCTTTGCTAACTATAAGGAAGAAGAAGGTTTTGCTGGTCAGAACAAAAAAGCACCACAGTAATCAAAAGCAACAAAAGAGTGCATTATGCCTTTCCAACTGTATTAATTTTCTCTAAGATTTGCCTCCCCTGCAGCTCCCCACCATTTCAAAATTTGCTTAGCCTGATTTTGTAAACTCCTGGAGAAGCCTTAAGGTTCAGAAACTCATCTCACTGTTTCACTTCATGCTAACAGTAGTCTGCATAAATTTTGTTAATGGAAAACATCTTTCTCAGGTTGACATCTCCTGTTTCCAGATCTCACAAAATCCCAGAAAGCTTTATGAGGGAGCTTGAATTTGTCCCAGTACACCATGAGAGTCATTTATGGTTTAATATTCCCTTGGGAATAGAGCTTCTGAAGTTCAACCTTCCCTGAAGGCACTTCTAATAGCAAACAAAGATGTTAAGATAAAATTAAAGATATAGTGTATTTGCTACTATTCCTATATTAAAAACAGAAACCCTAAACTTAGAAACAAGCATACAGCAATTGAACCAGACTTCTGCTGTAGTTCAGCTGCCAGAAGTTCTCACTCTGCATCACCCAAAGTTGCTAGAACACAATCCTCATACCAAAGATCCAAATTTCAGGTAAGACCCTTGCCCTGGGTGTTTCTCAGACACATACTGGATACATTACCTTAAACACATAGCTCCCTCACAGGGTTCCACCAAGACTTAAGGCTTCTTTCCATTCTCCCCAGACTCCAAGAACTCCCTATGACTCATAACATTATATTTAACCAATATGCTAACATTTCTTCCAAATGGTTATTGACTGTCCCAACTTTAGAGATGGTGTTGTTGTCTCTTGATCATATCTAGGAACAACTGCTGACAAGATAGTTAAAAAAATCTCTGTGGTTCAAGTTAAACACCAATGTTTGACTCAACTCCGAACAAGCTGGTTTAATATTCTGAAAGAAATATTGCTAAGACTGTCAGAGCATGTCTGGCACCAGACCCAACAGACCACCCAGTGCTCTGAATACAGTAAGGACCAGCAACAACTTAGGAAAATACAGTGCAAACATACAGAGTTCCTTCTCTCACGGTATTCTCCCAGCAGCCAGATATCTGCGGCTGAGTTTCCTGAGCCAAAGATCACATCTGCGTCAATGTATTTAGTAGATGTTAATGGCCTTCTTTTTTTTTCCATAAATGTGTCAAGATGCTTTTAGAACTATTTATAATTTTGCCCTTCACACCACCCAGTGAATTCCACAATTTATGCATTCACCAGATGAAAAAAAGTGCCTCTTTTCAGTTTTGACTGATAAATTTACTGGGGATTCCTACTTTTCATATTAAGAGAAAACAGTAATTCCCTACCCATCTCTGTGATCCTTCTAGACCTCTTTCATGCCCTATGCAGACACCTCTTTTCCAGGCTGAAAAGTCCTAACACCCTAACAAATAAAAAAGAAGGTTTGGATTGTGCTGACTTATGAACTGAGACACTGAAAAACATGAAGAAGTGTAGAAAACTATATAGATGCAATATGAAGTAGATATACATTATACAAAAATAGTAATGAGAATA
This sequence comes from Sclerurus mexicanus, assembly GCA_013396755.1. Taxonomy (NCBI): domain Eukaryota; kingdom Metazoa; phylum Chordata; class Aves; order Passeriformes; family Furnariidae; genus Sclerurus; species Sclerurus mexicanus. The sequence goes on along the minus strand of VWZF01004532.1, from coordinate 74,548 downwards.
GCATATGCAGTGCGTTATAGGTTCTTGACAAAGACAAGAGTCTTGGGGAGAAACAATCAGTCTTGAGGAGAATGGTGTGCTTGGGACAAACCATGCCTGCCCCAGTACTGAAGGATGTTGTTACATCAAAGCACTAAAAGCAAACATTTTTTCGTAATTCAAACCAGTTTCAGCTCAGATAAACTGATCCCAGAATCAGCTGTGCTGCCAGAGAGATCAGATATCTACTGTGTTTCTGTCCAGCCCATTACAACGCCTGTTCCACATGAGGCTGGAACCCACTCAGCAAAAGTGGCTATGGTTGCCTGAAATCTGATCTAAATTACAGCTCCAGCAATTTTTAGATCAAGCTTAACAGAGAAGGTTTTTAATCTACCTTGAATTTTGGAGGCATATTCTGCAGGTCTGGAGTTTGTTTTTTTTCTGTACTCATCTACCCAGATAAGTACAAAATATTGCTTTTTAATCCCCTCTGCAGGACATAAGTCCTCTTACTGCCTCACCAACCTACCTTCTGGGCTGTACCATAAATCATGCTGGGAGCCAAGTGTATGACATATAGGAGCTAAAGAAACTGCAGAAGAAAGACAAAGACATGAAAATGTCCTCTAGCAAATTATAACTTAACTTTATTCTATAACCTATACCCTCAAATGCTGTGGCACCTAAAGCCAGATGCTTGTGAGATACTGAAGAAACCCTTGACTATTACTGTCTATCTATTTAGCAAAACCTATTTACTTCATGTTCATCATGCAATCTGAAATCATCCAATAATAACTATTCTAAAAAAGTCAACCACGTTTTCATATTTAATGTACATACTGTAGCTAAATAAAACCAGTTTTGAGGGGTAAATAATTGCAGAGGAAGAGAAAAATTCAAGAGTGTAGGCTATGAAGATGCACTTTCAGCTGAAATTTTTTAAAAGGCAATTAGTTGAGGCAGAAAAGCAGAAAAAACTGTTCTTATATGGCTAAATCAACACTACAGGAGGTTTTAACAATAACTGTGGTAGATAAGTAGAAGAAAACAAGGAAATACATGAGGGAAGGGGTTGGAAGCAGGTTATGGCCTAGGAGATTGTCTCAGTTTAAAAAAAAAAGCAAAATGCCTATCAAGGAAAGTGAGGAATCCTCCTGGACTAGGAAGGGGACCGACCTCTCCTCAAGCCACCATGGCCTTTGAAATTAAGAGACTTTAAGCAGAAAATTTAGAAAAGACGATAACAATTCTTTACTACGAATATAAAGAATGAAAGGAAAAAAAAAGAGCAAGCAACAACACTGTAGCCAAAACTTTCAAACACTAAAGTCCCCCTTTGTCTTAGTTACAGCCACAAAGAGCAGGGGCGCTGTTGGGCTCCGGGAGGGCAGAAACTGCACTTCCTCACTGGTAGCTGGTAGGGAATGTCCATGGACTGCTCCTGTCATCTCGGCAGCTGCCGGCAAATAGAGTTCACCACACAGCACACAGGGGCTCTGTTACATTTTTTAAATCTTTCATGGAATTTTTTTTCGGTCCCTTACCAACACAGTGGTTTGGGAGCTGGAGGCCAGGATGAGATGGCTTGTTGGAGCCCAGCTCCCCACGACCTGCTCCCAGAGCCAGCTAACTGTCTAAAGCTTAAACACAGAGACGGCTGATAGCTTTGCATTCCAACGTGATGGCTGGGGAGAGGATTCGGGGGACGTGGTAGGGGAGAGAGGTTTTCCTGGTGCTTGCCACACTTCTCCATTGGTTTGGATGTCAGCTGCTGTTTGCTGGGCTGGTGGAAGCATTGGGAGGGGGTTCCTGGCTCGCCCCCAACTGCACTCCCTGTGCCGTTCTTCTGAGAGAACAATCACCACTGCCCGGATTCACCACAGGCTTCTCAAGGGGCTGACACCATCTGCAGAGATGCTGCTAACCCCCTCCAGTGCTTTTGTGCAAGGATGGGGAGAGGGCTCTTACACTGCCCATGGGAAAGGTTTCATTCCGTCCCTGTGGCCACCATTCTCATGTGAGCTTTGGAGGCACCACCTCTCCCTGTCCCGTCTTTGCCTCACTGGAACCCGTGAGTCACCAGAGCCACTGCCTCCCAAGGCACGGCATCACCTCCTGATGTCTGTAAACAGAACTACACTGAAGGTACAGAGATAGGACTTGATTTGTTTGGAAGTTTTGGTTACGGTGTTGCTGTTTGTTCTATTCTGTTGGGGGTTTTTTTGTTATACATATATATATATTTGTAGTAAAGAACTGTTATCCTTTTTCTCTGTATTTTCTAATTAAAGTCTCTTAATTTCAAAGGTTGTGGTGGGTTTTGGGGAGAGGCCCCCTTCCTAGTCTAGAAGGGTTCCTCACTTTCCTTGATAGACATCTTGGTTTCTCTTACACTGAGACAGGCTCCCCCCCAGCTCTGGGGCTGTGGGCATGGCACTCAGCAAACAGCTCTGGGTTCTGAGACCCATGGGGGAACAGGCAGCTGCAGCAAGGGCCAAGCAGGAAAAAAAAGCAGCCACTAATGAGGGGGTGAATGGAGCCTCCCTCACCAAAATGCTGGCTCCAGCAATTCACAGAGGAGACAATGCAGTCAGGGGTGAGACGGAGCCGCCGTGAGCCCCAGCAAAGCAGCAGGTGGACACCAAAGACGACGGGACCAGAGGCGGGTGAAAACAGCCAAGAAAAAAATGAATGCAGAGGCCCTCCCCACACCACTCCTCCAGCCAGGGAAAAAGCAAAGTGACCAGCAAAAACCAAATCTTCCTCCACCAAATTCTTTCCCAAGCCATTCGGTTGGTATTTAAGGGCTACCAGCTACCTTTTTGTTTAGCTTGGTTGCAGGCTAGTTCCTCAGGGTCCGACTAGTCAGTAAGGAAACAGCCCCTCCCTTCCCCCTTCCATGGTTGTAATGGGGAAAATTCAAGCAAGTTTGTTCTTTTTTTAGCACCCACAGCAGAGATATAACAGACAAGAGCAAGAAACCTGAACCAGAAATTTGCCTCATGCTGAGTCTAGGTGCAAGTCCTTTAATCTCATCTGTCAGACAGCTTTTGCATTTGTGGGGGAGACTGTGTGGTGGGGGGTAGAACTTACAGATGGAATATTGTCAGGGTTAAGTGTAAAGAAGTTTAGGAAAGTAAGTTCAGTACAGCCAGCCATAAAGAGTGAAAAAAACAGGAGCTGGACTCCAGAAAAGTCACTACAAGGTCTTCATATTATTCCCTCTGGAAATGCTTCTGTGTTTGAACAGCCTTTGGAGCACTCGATTCCCAGCTCCCCAGCATGTAACATTCACAGAGTCACCAGCATTCCCAAAAGCAGATGGTGACTTTGGATCACCTCTGGAATGACTGGCCACGCAGAGATCCAGAAAATCCAGCTCCTCCCCACAAGTGTCGACAGTTCCCTCCACCACACGCACCTCATCTACAAGTCCAGCAGTGAATTATTAACTTCTCAGCCCTACCTCTCCTGCTGTTGTCCCAGATCACAGGAGTTACTTCCTACTTCTCAGCCTTACTTCTCAGCCTGCCTCTGTTGAGATTCCTCTTTGTTCTCCCATCCCTACCACGTAGGCTGCAGTGAAACAAGCCGGAACAGGATGTGGTGAAACTACACAACCACAGCAGCATTCAAGCCTTCCTGATTCTTTCTTGCCCAGGGGAGGGAAGGGTTTGGAATCTCACTTTTTCCTTGCCTACAATTCTAAAAGTGAGTGGAGTAAAATGAAGTCAATCCATTTTACCTGAAGGTGACAAGGGAGGAGCACTGCACAGAACATCTGCTCTCTCCACGCTTTGTTAACAGGAGGCCCTCTGTTGTTTCTCCCAGTTTAAAAACAGTTTTCCAGTCACTTTCAGAATCTACCAAAAAACAGTAGACACATCCTCAGTGAAACCAGGGTCATGGTTGAGAGCTATGAACTGTCCAGAGACATAAATGACAGCACAGACCCAGACCACAGAGAAATTGTATGAGGTCATAAAGGGACCTTTTCCAACCAGACCAGGCACACTGGCAGGCTAGGCAAGGCCAGGAAAGGGTGTGAAATAATGAAACAGTGCAAAAATCACTTCCTGAATCACACAGGAATCACTCCATTGGAGAGTAGAGGAAAGGAAACGTGGAGAAAGATGTTGCAATGAACAAAGAGGATCTGAAGTTAAAAAGAGGGCTTTTCTGGAGGTACAATTCAGACAATTTGTATGTGCAGGTCACGCACATTAACCTACATGTAATGACACCACCTTGGGCTTTGTTCCCACAGAAATAGCCTGGCCTGGATTTGGCCAGCAGTGGATGAGCAGCATGAGGAGACAAAGCAGGAGCTGTGTTGGTGGCTCTGCAGACAACGCTCTGTCACCAGAGACAGCTTTGGATAAGCACGTCCCTGAAAGACTGTAGCTGATGATGCTGTCTGCCAGATGGCCCCAAATTCTTCCCAAGGCTTTGGAGTTTGTCATGATTTCTGCCTTTTTTAGGGATATGATGTCCTGCGTCATGCAAAATGAGGCTTCACCTGCTTTGGTGAGGCAGTGTCTCCAAGAGTTCTCAGCATGGGAGACTGCCATTTCTATTCAGCATTCGCAGGTAGCAGTAACTCTGCTCATATCAAAGGCAGCTACCACACACTGTTGTTCCCAGTGGGGATAAAGCATGTCTCCCCAGGTTGTAAGAAACATGCCCTGTAGAGAGCAGGCTGGGTCAGGAAAATGTTCAGTTCAGGAAAAGAGACTAGGAAACACAGAGGGATGGCTTCTAAAGCCAAAATGGACTAGGACCATGTCTGATCTCACCACCAAAGCAATATGATGTGCAAGGGATGAGAAGTGGTAAAAGAGAAGAAGAAAGAGCAGAAAATCAAGTGGAAATGTGAGGATGCTAAGGCTCAGGAAAAAAACAGCAGATGAGAGGAGAATGCAAGCTGGATGAACGTGATTCTATCCCCCCTCACTGAGCAAAAGCACTTTTAAAATAAGTCATTATTATTACTATGAACATAAAGAAATAATCCCACTTTTGCTCTATCATCTGTCTGTTTGGTTGAGAAATGTCAGATGCTCGGGGAGGGGAGGAGGAAAGGTTGACATCAGACAACATCCATTTGTAAAATTGTATCTGCCAGTTTCCCAGCAGCTGTGATCTCCAGTTAATATCAAGAGTGAATGTGAAAGGTTAGGCAGAGGGGAGATGGGGGTGGAGGAATGATGATTTTCAGTTCTCCTAAGCAATTCTTGGCACAAGAGCCAGCACTTGATAACGAATTGACTCAGTGACTAACTCACACAGGCTCCCTCTCTAGTAATGGACTCCTGTCTCATTAACAAATACAATTGACAGTAAAAATAAACATACTTGCACCCTCCCCCTCTTGTGCTGCTGACACAGCCCTGATTGACGGATCTCACAAGTACATCAATGAAAGGAGAGGACAGTTGCTGTTATCGGCTGGCTTGAACAAGGAACAGAGCTAATAATACCTTGCGTTTACACTGTTCCTTTCTGTCACAATCCAAAGCACCACAGAAAACACAGCGGTCTACCAAGCTCTGAATGGTGTGCAGTAAGTAATTTTGAGAAGGGGTTCTCATTTTAAACCTCTCTGTTCGGTTGCTCAAAGGAGTCATATTTTAAGTTTATTAATTTTCTCCTAGCACTGACAGTGAACAATATGCAGAGTTAACAGCCTAGAAAAGAGAACAACAGAAAGCCGCCAAGCTTTGTTTTGCTTGCAAAGTGAACAAGTCTCAAACAGTTTCTTTGGTTCTGAAGTGCAACTGCACATACCTCTGCCTCATTGTAGTGATGAAGTATTCTGGCAAGCCCAGGAAAAATTTGTGAAGGTGTAATGCCTGAGTTATCTGAGGACGGGCGAAAGAGAGATGGAAAAAAGTACATTTACAGCCTTTAAACAAAGAATCTGATCTTTTTGCACTGAAGTGCAAGTAGTTGAGATTAAACTTCAATGAGAAATTGTCATTACACCAAATCATAATGAAGGAAAAATCTTCATAATTTCAGAAGTATGTCTAGGCACTAGCAACGCACACATACAGCAACCCCAGAACATGATGCACAAAACATGCCCAGCAGTCTGCAATGGCAGATGCAGTTTTATGCAGAAGCAAAGCCTCTCCTTCTCACCAAGGATTATACATTACAAAAATTTCAGCAAAGAGCCATCATGCACACACTCCACAGTCTATGTCTGAAGACACTATTTAGAGCGAGAGCCGTATGTAAGTCTTCCAGCACGCAGTGTTCAGCATGCATTATCCCACATCACGTTACTCACTGCACATATCCTCCTGCCTGAACTGTCAGCTGCAATCTCACCAAAAAGGGCAACAGAGTTGAACCCATTCCCCTGCTGTTTAGTATCATGGAGTCTGGAATTCAGTTTCACTCCTTGGAGGGAGGGTTTCTGACAAGGCCCCACATTTTCCACAGCAGCAGAATTTTTTATGGAATACAGTTGCTCTTAAACTGCAGAAATGTATTCTTCAGGTAAGGACATTCTACTTTAAGGTGGTAAAGAAACCTTAAAATACCAAACAGATGTAATCTGATGCCATGCTGCCCTCCTGAATCCATGATCAGCATGGATGCATCCTTTTCCATTCTACTCCAGGGAGGTTTTATGCCTAATCCAGCTCTGTGGCTCTTCAGTAAATGTGAGAAAGGCATAAAATCTACCCTTTTCCTTAGTGGCATCTAATGGTAATTAAAACAAAAATATCAGGTCTCTTGGGTTCCCTTTAATGAAGAAAACAGTTAAACAAACCAGTGGTTCCTTAGACCCAGTATAGACAGTGGCTGATTTACCAAACCCTGATTTACCATTGTTTCTCTCACTGCCTTCCCCTTCAGCTGGTTCAGCAAGTAAACTGCACCAAGTGCAAAAACTCATTCCACGTTGAAAAGAGAGTTGCTATGCAAAACAATTAATGAAAAGAGCACAATATTAACCAGATCGTTATAATTTTATATGTAAATTTTTTTCTTTTTTTTTTAGAATTCCTTTACAAACTGTACATGCTGTACAAAGTAGGGAATTTTCCAGCAGCATTAGGACCCAGTCAATGGGAAAACGTGTTTGGTTTCTAGCAGCTGGGTGGCAAGGCCATCTCAGACCCAGTTCCTGCAAAGAATCCAGCTTGGCCAGTTCTTCCCCAGTCATTTCTTTTCTCTTCTGCTTACCCAGCACACTCTATCTACTGCCATATGTTTCCCAGAAGCAATGCTTCTAGACAGTAGTCTGTGGACATTACCTTGTGGACTTGAATAAAAAGGCATCAAACTCAGCTCAGTTAACTAGTAGTAACTAGTAGTGAGTAGTGTTAGGGACTGGAGGTTGCCAAAACCAGTCCCTCAGAGGATGGAGATAACATGTTCTGCGTAGACAAAAGTCCTAGAGGTAGTAGAGAAAAGCGAAATGGTTTCTGTGGGAAGGAGGAAGAAGAGGAAGGAGACATGAGCCAATCCACACCTATCAGTTCAAACCATCAAGAACACATCTATTGCTCCTGAATGCTCTGAGGCTCAGATGGAAAGTCATCACTTTTCCCACCCAGTCTAACTGTGGGACCATGTTTTGCACAAAAACCCATCTGTTGTTGATGTTCAGTGTGCTCGACAGTTCTCCATTCCCCTCCACCACAAGCTGTTGCTGTGGGGTGCAGTTTTTCTCATCCCAAATCTCATTTGCTTTCTGCAGCCAACAAACTGCAGCTCTGAATGACTCCTAAAGGGAACAGAAGATATGCAGCTTCTGATCTTGCTGATGGAAGAATTTGCTTTGTAACCTTTGTTGTTTTTTTCTGGCATACAGGAAGCCCTCTGTGTACAAAGACCCCTTTATTTTTGTCCCTACCTGCCCCAGATTCTTTCTCCTCCAACTTTCTGTATAGCATTCAGCCCATCCTGCCTCCAGGGCCAGACCTTCCTGTTAACATCAGGTGAATAGAATAGGAGAAGTTCTATAATAGCAAATTTCGTTTGTTTTAAATCTATATTTGTCATGCCAGTGTGCAACAGAGAAGATTTAATTAGCCAGTGAAGCTCGCCTTTGGTATGTTTTCATGAATACAGTGAGAATTTTGATGCATGACTTCAGGCTACTACAACAAACAAAGAAAACACACCATGAAATTAAGAAACATAATAATATACAAGAGAAGACACTTGGCTGCTGCTACACATTTCACTGAGAAATAGGCCACCACCAAACCTGAATCAAGCTTCCTAAATCTGGGGATATATTCTAATTCAGATCCAATTTTTGCACTGCAGTCTCAGTTAAATGCTGGAAAGCAGTTAATTGTACATGAGTTGCTGCACTGGACCCTGTGCAAAACTGAGGAGAGAGAAGAAAGCATGGGCAACCAAATGAATGACCCTGATGTGACACATTAACAAAACCCCAAGGTTGCTCTGCATTATTTTGATAGCAAGGGCTACAAAAAGACAGCTGTGACAACTAGGACAACACCAGAACACAGCATGACCCTGTCTTTATTTATGTGATGTTCCCTGTTATAGGTCTATACAACTTTGAAGCAGACTGACCCAGCGGCACAAGTGTTCACACAGGTCTTTAGAGCATAGCTAGGTCCCGCTGGTGTCAGTGATGTAGTAAAGATGAGTAATATTAAGAGTCTGCATCAAGAGTCAAAGCTGGACTTTCCACTGACCTCTTCTAAGCAGCTGCAGAGTGGCATTCTTGGGATAGCCATGCCTCTTCTCAGTGAAGGAGGTCTCAGGTATACCTTTGATCCACTTTGAACTCTGTCACACACATCTTGCCTGACCTTCTCCAATAAGCAGAAGTTAACAGTACATTTGACTTTGCACCTCTGTCATAAGGATTCATTATTTAACATTTACACTTCCCTGCATGCACTGCTGTGTGATGCCATTTATTATCTTTCAGTCCTCCATTCATGTTCAGAGGAGAAATCAAACCCAGCTTCAGACTACCAAGAGGAAAGCTATCCAGCCCAAATTTCTAGAAATTGCTTTCAATTTTGTCTACCATAATCTCTAGCTGATACACTTTTTCTCCCAGGTTTCAGAAATTCTGGTAATCTGTAAGCTGATGGAGAAGCACTACATCAGCAAGCTTCACCAGCCATGGTTCTGCTGGCAAATTCCTTACAGCTTTACTGTGCTTGCAGCACCCATTAATGCATTTCTGTCTTTTCTGTTACTACTTCCACATAGCACAGCGTGTGAAAGAAAATAACACCTGCAAGCAGATACCTGGGGTTTGCATCCAGGTGTGAGCAGCTGAGGCTCTTTCACATGACTTGGGTTACAAGGAAGTGACATTTGGAGCATATGGATTAGTAGCAGTGTGGGAAGGTCTTACCAAAACTGGCTCTGTCATTTCAGGGTTGAAGAGAAGATTTCATTCTCCAAGAGCTGCCAATCTAGTACTTTTTTGCTAGTGATAATATTTCCTAAGTTTAAAAATAAACTTAGTGAAGTATGTGCTACCTAACAATGTATGTCTCTTCAGTCTCAAGGAAAAGAAAAAAAAAAAGGAAAAAAACTACTGAATATCAAGTACTGCAAACTAGAATCAGGTATAACCAAATTGTAGCTTAATATGTTTCAGGTATTCCATTTAGAGCTTCATATCTTTCAAGGAAATAGGTTTTCCCCACTGAGAAATGTATACGCAGTGAAATTAAAGCAACTTTAGCCCCATGTGAACCAAAAGTAGGTTGGGCATCTATTTTAAATAATCACCCAAATGTTAATTTTTCTTTATAGAAGGAAGATCTGTGAAGACAGGAATAGTCTCTTCTTCTAACCCATATGTGTTCACCTCCACCTCCAAACTACTGTCTTGGCTAGTCAAGCCTGGGGTGTAATACAGCACATGGTTATATGCTACTTTTGTTGCTATTAGCCACCTTTAGAGATAAGACAGGGCACCAGTGGTCTGGAGAGTCTTCTGAATATTTGGGGCACCATCCAAGTACTATCTAGCATGAGAGGAAAACCAGATGCCAGGGTGAGGGCGAAAATCCGAGCATATGTACAAGCATTGATGCCCAAACCCTTCTTCCAGCTGAAGTCCATCCTCCTCCTCTTCCTCACTTGGGAGGCAGATCCTGGGGAGTGCTGGTGTCCAGGGTGGCCATGGGGGCAGGGAGTTGGGTCCCAGCTGGTGTGGAGTTTCTCCTGCCACCCCACACCGCCCTTCCATGAACAAGAGGGAAAAATAAATCCACAGGCAAAGGAAGAAGGCAAGTGCTGCTAAGTGGCTCATTGGTTTCTATGGCAACTGGCTCCGCTCTACTCCAGCTGCTTACCCCACAGTCCCTCTGTCACCCTATTTTTAGCTGAGAAATCAAAGAAAGAGGAAGAGTGGTGGAGGTTTGGGAAGGAGAGTTGGGAGACCTTCTTGGGTTTTGCAGAGAGAAGGTTAACATGGATGCAGCCTTGTCTTGCTTTTAATCACAAGTTAAATCCTCACTGTAAAGGCTTCCTACAGGATTCCTCAGACTTGATGCACAGTCATATCCCATATTTGCCAAGATCGTGAAGCAGCATACAAGAAAGGCAGCCCAGCCATCTCCTCCTGAGCATGAGAAGAAGCTAGGCTGCTGAATTTGACCTCCCTGTTAACACCAAAAGGGGCAAGAAGGATCTCCTACTTGGGAAAAAAACTTGCCCCTGCCACAACCCAGCACAACAAAGTGATGGAAGTCAGGACACCAGTGTTTTTATAACTCCTTCGCCTGAAAAGTTATTTTCTTTTTAAAAAAAAAAAAAAATTGAGTCTGTGATCTCTCTGTCCTGCATAGTGCAAGAAAATCCTTCACAATGAATGCAACAGGTTTTGCTCAAATATCTCACTAAGGGAAGACCCAGAACCAAATTTACCTGGGATGAACCAAGGTTAAACTTTAGTTCATGGATTTTGATATTGGAGATTTTGGTTGTTGGGCTCCAATATATCTGCTGGCAAATTCAGAACAAAAATACTGTAGCCTGCAGTTTCGGTATGCATAGGAGTTCACAAAGGCATGGATCACTCAGTCTCTTCTGATTGACTACCTGCCTTTCTGAAATGGATGCACCCAAATACTGAGAGGTATAACTATTTTGACAGGTATTTCTAGCTTCATTCACCCTCTTCTCCCTAGAAATTCCAGTTTTATAATGAAATTATGCAGTTATCCCCCAAATAATAATGCTTAAACTCCAAGGCAGGTTGATGCCATAAACATCTATATTCACTTTCTTAATTTCAACTGCCATGACGTTTGATGCTTGCTTCCAAGCTGTTCCTGCTAACAGGGTTGTGGAAGTCTACCTTCACACCATGCATTTTCACTTGCTGCCATGAGAAAGAATATTGATCTGTGTATGTGCTCGCACAGCAAGGCTTCCCATTTTGGAGCTGTGATATTGTCAGGCTAAGAGGACAAGGAAAAGATCAATGATTTCTAACAATGATCACTTTTAAGAGGGAGACCATTGGTAAAATGACTTACTACTCCAAGTATTGCATTTGAGGTCTCTGCAGTAAGTTCTGTATCCTGGTACACAGTACCCCTTGTGATAGATAAAAGCAGTATATTGGGAGAGAATCACCCACTTTAAAAAGATTACTGGCTATGGTATGTGATTGTATATACTTTAAAGGGCTTAAGAGAAACCACACAAATAGAGTAGGATGCAGCCAACAGTCCAGTAATGTCCACACCAAACTGTGTAAGAAGTGCCAGGGTCCTAGGAAGGCTGGTGGCTCCCCCATGGGACATCCCTACAGCCCAGCTGAGGAGCAGGTAATCTGCAGGGCACCAGGACCATCCCTCAGCATCAGGTATCTCTGTAGTGCAGTGGGACCATGGCCAGGCAGGGCAGAGCTGTGGGGAGCTGGAGATCAGCCCTGCTGCAGAATCACTGGAGCAGAGGCTCTGGGTGGTGGGGTCCTGGCACCTGGGCACACTGGGAGGAGCCCCAGGAGATGCTGGGCGGGGACAGTCAGGGCTGGTGATGTCCTTGGAGCCCTTGAAAAGAAGTTGTACAAGGTAGCTCAATAAACATTTTAATTCCCAGGAAGTTGGAAACTGACTTACTCCATAGAGCTACTGGGATTTTTTACTTTAGTAAACATGCAGTGGCAATGTGCCTCATGGTTTAATTACCACTGTGTGAAGTAGCTGAGTACTGTATTTGCCAATTTTTCTCTGAATTGCCTCTTGCTAGTTTCTGGAAAGACACAAAGATAAGGTGTTCCCAGTAAGACCTTTTCTGATACATGTTGTTTTAGACATTTTAATCAAGTCCCTTCTGATTAAATTTCATTTCTTGAAGCCACTACCAACCTCATCCTTCTAGGGAACCTTGCAAAACTCATTATCAAAATCTGCCCTGGCAAGAAACAACACACCTGATAACTCTCCTGCATCTCTGCACAGTCTGGGGGACTGTGAGGATGAAAATCCACCAAAAAAAAAAAACAAACCCAAAAATAAAAGCAGAGAGGACTCAGAACTACAAAAGTAGTTTGGCTTTCTTTCTCTGAAAGCCCCAAGACCCCTGAGAACAGGACAAGGACAGTAGGAGATGTGCAAAACACCCAAACACAAAATCAAGACTCTTCTGCCAGGAAATTTGCTGAAGGAGGCCTCTGGCCAGCCCAGAAGATACGCAGGGCAGAAGAGATCCTTTGCAGTGAGGGGCACTGAAGGCAGAAGAAGAGATGACCTGAAGGAAAGCATCAAGACACACCTACAAAGCCTTCAGATCCTTCTTGGAAGACAGACAGAGAGGAAATACATACCAATAAGCATGCATGCACAGACAGAATGGATGGTAGCCTGTGCTGGGTGGTGACTCTGGCCTGTACCAGGAATAGTGTGGCCAGCAGGACTAGGGAAGTGATTCTTCCCCTGTATTTGGCCCTGGTGAGGCTACACCTTGACTTCTGTGTTGAGTTCTGGGCCCTTCAGATTAGGAAGGATGTTGAGATGCTGGAGTGTGTCCAGAGAAGGGCAACGAGGCTGGTGAGGGGTCTGAAGCACAAGTCCTGTGAGGAATGGCTAAGGGAGCTGGGAGTGTTTAGCCTGGAGAGCTCAGGGGAGACCTTATCACTCTCTACAACTCCCTGAAAGGAGGTTGTAGCCAGGTGGGGTAGGCCTCTTCTCCCAGGCAACTAGCAATAGGACAAGAGGGCACGGTCTTTAGCTGCACCAGGGGAGGTTTAGATTGGACATCAGGAATAAGTTCTTCACAGAAAGGGTGACTGGGCATTGGAATGGGCTCCCCAGGGAGGTGGTGGAGTCGCCATCCCTGGAGGTGTTTAAAAAAAGACTGGATATGTCACTAAGTGCCATGGTCTATTTGACAAAGTGGTGTTAGTTCATAGGATGGACTCAATGATCTCAGAAGTCTTTTCCAACCTGGTTGATTCTGTGATGGACAGCCTCACATCCTGAGCAATAAATGAAAGGATGAATGACTCCTTTTAAAAGGGGCAGTCAAGGACAGAGGAGAAAATAACGAAATGTGCATCCGCACTTACCTCTGCAGGTTCAGTAGAGAGGTGGGAGCACTGTGACTACCAGACAAGTAGCTTAACTGAGGAAGTGTGTCCCATTTGCAAAATTGGAGGCTGTGATCCTGACCTTCCTTGTAGAATGTTTTCATATCTTCAGATAGAAATCACCAGCTCTAGGTGGTGATTTTGATCGTTATTTATTCTGCTTTCTGACAAGAGGAGTGTGCAAGCACCTTGAGATGAAATGTATCTGCACATTTAATATTAATTTATGGAAAGCACTCATGTGCAGACTTGACATTTGTTTTCCATATATACTAGCAACAGGAAACTTGAGCCTTTGAATGTTTATAAGAAATGAGCACACATGCAAACAATGCTGACAAAAGATGATTTTCTTTAAAACCTGACTATTTTCACTTCTTTTGCATTTCTCATTTGTCCTTATGCAGCACATTTTAACATTCAAATGTTATCCTCAAAAGGCCATAGGAAACTCAGATTGTCAAATAAAGCTGAGGCACTGCAAAGATGGTACTTGATAACGCATACAGACTGAAACTGATAGAGATATGTGGAGAGAAATCTTACAGAGGTCTGACCATAGTATAAGGTTTGACAAAAGAATCCTCCACTCATCAGGGAGACCCTCAGCTCTATCTCCACCAAAAACTAGAAGACCACATTAAAAAGAGAAAGCCATAACAATTATCAAACATGAATCAGCCCTATGAAACAGTCTCTTGTATCTATATTCCCAGGTGGTCTATGCCAGCAAGGTGACACAAAACCCTGCAGTCTGGCTGACACAGCCTAAAACTCAGTACTGACTCCTTCACTGAGCTACCAGGGCTGTCAACAAACACATGTGGAGCAGCTACAAGGCATCCAAATCTATTTTTTCTGCAGGGTCCTCAGATAAATCCTTCCTGAGGATGGTCCTCAGGATGGCTGATCTACAAAGCTGGTGGGTATCAGTGACCACTCTGACACTTGCTGTCTCACTAATGATCTCAAATCCCTCACACTCAGGGAGAAGCAAGATAAATCTAAAATGAGACAAAGAGAAGGAGACTCTCTTGGAGAGAGAAATAAGCTCTTGGGAGTGTCCCATTCAGCAGTTCTTGTTCATGGCAGTACTGAAGGGAAGAAAGGTGAAAATCAGACAAACACCTTTTGTTCCTTCTTTGTAAGGACTGCTAAGCTATTTTGCATTCAAGAGATATTCCTTTGTCAAGGGTAACTCCATGGCCATCAGACCTCTTTTAGCAATGTCATGCATGGACATTTATCATCTGCTGTGTTAGACCTTGTCTGAGCTTAGTCCCCTTAATATCAAGCAAGAGTGACTTGTAGCTCCCAATCCAGGTGTTATGTCATTAGTGCGCTCTACATTCTGGGCACAGAAACATAGAAGATCTGAATCTTGAGGCTCTTTGTTTTCTCATACTTTGTTTTAATGAAGCAAAATAATTCCATTACTCTATACAGAGGGGACAGACAGTCTGCCTTGTCCTTTTGAGGTCTGTTTGCTTGTTCATAATTTGCAGTGGCAATCTTGAAAAAGCTGGTATATTTTACAACCAGGCAGTCTTCAGAAGGCCCCATCATCTAGTGCAGGAGGCCTGTAAGTTAATTTCCACTCTACCTGGTGTCCTAAGTCTGTGTCAGCCTGGTGTTTGCAGTAAAGGAGCTCATTCAGTTTACTAGCATCCTTAAAACTCCAGCTACACCTTGGTATCCAGTGATCCTGGTTGCCTTGGCTGCAAAGACATGGCAGGGGCATTTCAGGATCTTGTGCCAGCAAAAGAAGTAGCAATAGAGTGGAACAGGCAGGAGGATGCTGTGCTACACAAGACATCCAGGAAAGAAATTATGAAGATACTGGAAATATCCTGCAAGACAAGCAGACTTCTAGGTATTGTTTCAGATACTGGCAGTGTCTGAAACGTCACAGGATGATGATGTTGTGACTACTTTTGTGCTTCCATATCTCCACCAGGAAAACAGCTCACAAGGTGCTTACACTGAAAAGCAGGAAACAGCTGGCTGGAACTTGGGATTTCATAGCAGCAATGTCCACAGGAATGATCCAAACACCAAGCACAAGTGTGCACTGGAAGCATTTGAAATACATCTCTTACGAGCACCTGTGGCACACCCCTCAAAATAGCCTTTCAATTGGATCAATGAAGACTCAGTTCAGAGACGTGATGGGGTAACATACATCCTGACGCCTTTGGCAAATGCTGTATCTCTTCGAGGATATTGCTGTTGCCTAATCTGTCTCTCCTGCCCCATCCTGCACAAGCATATCCTTTGCTCCCCAAAGTCTCTGTTGATGGATCCTCAAGGATTTTTGTCTCTGGTGTACCATCTCAAAATACATTTGCAGCAAATTACATGGTATCATTTAGCAAGAAACAAAGGTCAAACATCCAGCTTGGGAGTGGGCTAGTAACATCATACTGCGTGATTCCTAAAAACGGCTGTAATAATGGGAATAATGTAAGGGACTGACATAACAGCAATCTGACGATTTAGTGTTGCTATGCAACTTGAGTTGGGAACAGACTTTTGCAGTTGTTTCTTAGTTGTCCACCGAATGCTCAGTGACAATGTCTGGCAACCTTCCCCACTCATCACTTTACCGAAAGCAGCAAGAATTCACGTGCAGGTTTTGTGCCAAGGTGCCCTCTTCCAGCCTTTATTCTAAGTAAACTGAGATACAGACACCTACAATGCTTTATTCTATCTGAATGAAAATCCTGTTTTACTACACACACAAACATTTCACACACATTTCTCTTTCCTCCGATTCATTGCACTTCTTCCCATTTTTCTTCCTTTCTCACTCTAAGGTCATCAGGCTGTCAAAGAAGAGCACTGACTTTGGAAGCATTTCCCTGGCCATGTCACAGCTATTGTCATGCCAGTTCACACTGTTTTCTAACTCTGTAAATGTGATTCTTGCAGACCTTGCCATATTTCTCTCAACTGTTTTCTCAGACTCATACAAAGTGGGGATAGATACGGCTACTTGCTCCATCTTGTTTTATTCATCTGTCCTGACAGTGCCTTGTCCTGACATGCCTTGTCCTGTCTTGAAACTTAGAGTTTTAAAACCCTGAAGCATTGATGTCTACAGCCCTTTCCTTGGGACTGACAGTCTGACAAAACTCAGTGGTTAGGGAAGCTGACCTGCTCATCTCCCTGGCTGAAACCTGGCTACTCCTAGTAACAGCTTTTGGTGCCATCCTCAAAAACTCACACTTGCATACTGGTATCACCGGAACATCAAGGTGATGGCTATTCTGCATCACGATTAACTCATTCCCTATGATCCTTTGTTATCACTTCCCAGACAACCCTTGCAAACCTCGCTCAATTTGTTGCTTTTCTCTGAATTCCTTTGCTTTTCACAATCTGTTTTGTGGTATTGCTCGTGCAATGTTTAATAGCCACAGCTCAGAGTTGGCTGCATTTCAGTGGTAGGAGGGGGAACACAGTGAACTGTGAACTGAAACTCCATATAATGTTGCTAGAGATGAGAACAAGTAAGGGAGTGTTTGCTAGGCACACTATCTCCAGAAGAACATCTTTGCAAATGTGTATCTGTGCAGGCATTGTGGAGATAGGGATTATGTTATGCAGAGGGGAAGAGGAGCTGACTGACAGTAGAGATTTGCAGTCCATATTGATGTTTCACAATTGTGCATCTGTCTGCAGAACAGCCATGGAGCTCTTGAAGTCATTGCACTGAAAAAAAAAATAATGAAAGATAAATCAATAACTTCACTCACCCTTTTACCACAGCTAAGGGGGTGGAGGAGGAGAGTGTCATAACAGCTCACACTAGTGAGAAGATTTTAATTGAAACAGTCTTCAACCAGAAAATACCATTTTGATAAAATCAACATTGTCCAAAAAATTATAAATACAAATGAAACATCCCTATGGAAAAGGAGCCTGAAATAAAAATTTCAGTATTGAAAAGTTTGCCTTAAGGAAAAAATGCCAGAATTTCTTTCAAATTAAAATACTCATTTTGAAAGCAACATTTTATTTTCTTATCGTATTTTGCTGCTTGTATTGTTTTTACGTTCTTCAGTTAATAATGAGAGACACAGATATGTTCAATATTCTGCCATTAGCCTGAAATCAGGTTTCCAGAATATTAAAAACAATTGGTCCCTAACTAGTACACAGAACATTTCTATTTCAGAGTGTAAAAATTTAAATTGTTTTATTCAGCACAGACTAATAAATCTGCTATCATTTTTGATAGAAAACTCATTATTTGGTAGGAAAATCACTTGTTTTGAAAAAAATATCACCTGTACTAAATTATATAACAGAATATTTAATTATTATATTCATAGCATGCTATATTGCTGGTAGGGTTACATAACGTGCCCTCATATGAGACTTGACTTGGCATAACCTAACTCTGCATTACAACTGATATGTGAAACGGTACCAAAATTTAAGTAATTTTCCAAACAAAATAGCAGTTTTTTTTCTAAAAGTACCTAATTGAAATGCTCATAATTTGCTGTTCTGATGAATACACTGAAAACAGTATTTTTATCACTAAAAGTAACAAGAAGCCTTAAAATCATAAACTTTGACATTCTCTCAAATGAACATTTCAACTTTCATCTGGTTCTCACTTAGCCTGTGATTCATTCTTTGTACTAACTCTAAATCTCCCTATTTGGAATAGTTTTAACATTGGAGGCCTTGTTGAAAGCAATCATCATAAATACAGCATGCACTTCATCGGAGCTGGTTCTACCAGCATTTGTTGCAAGATAAATCAGCTCAAGTATTCACTTTCATCTCAACATTAGTACTTTTTTATGCATTCACAGAGATCTCACAATTATCCCCATCAGAATATACAAATGAGGATGAAATAAATCAGGATAAATTAAGTCAATCCTGCCACCCAACCACACCCAAGAACTCAGAAGGCTTCAGTGCTCCCACCGCAGCCCTGCTCACAAGATCCTGTTGCAGGGATGACCCGGGATGAGACTGACACTTCTCCTCCATTCCTCCGCTCACCCCACTGTGCACCTGGAGGGCTTGGACTTCCCTTTCTAGCATGTGAAAGCAAGAAGAAAAGAAAAAGATCTCCCTTCTGAAAGCACGAGTGCTCTTCCTCCCGCTGTCAGCAGCTGCGATGGAACCGCAGCCCAAGGCTTCCACCTAGTGTCTGTCGGCCAGCTCGGCACACCACCCCACCTCCAGGGTGGGGTGCCAGTGGGGGCCCTGGGACTCACAGATAAAGAGCAAAGGATTGGGTTATTTTTGAGATGGGACTATTTTCCTTACAATACCAAACCAAGCCTCGGCTCATTAGGAACCACCCAAGCTGTCACCTGGAACTAAACACTAGATTCTGGTTTATGTGTGGAAAATAAGATTATAATTTCCCCCCATCATACAGACTATGCTAAAATCCAAGGCTTTAGGAGGATGAAACAGAAAAGAGGGGAAGAGAAGCTTGTTGGATTAGGTAGGACCACTCTCATATGCCCAAGGATATTTTCTTAACCTTTCTCTGATGCTGCCTTCACTCCATGGTAAGCTCACAAGGAACTGAATGACTTTCTGACTTTGTAACACCTCAGTCCTACTAATTAGGACATATGTAACAACGAGGCCTGGCCTCTGGAATGTATACATGACGCACAGGCACTCGTTTCCAATTGTGTTTGACTCCTTCTTCCACTTTCATTTCACAGGCTTGATGGGACTTTAATCAGAAAAAAAGAATCAGGGACCCTATCAACAATTGTCTCTGCTTATCCCTTTCTCCATCCCATGAAAAGACAGGGTGTTTGCTGTTGGATTTTATTTCCTCAAAGGCATCTAAAGCAGTACAATTTTGGTAGCTGTCAAAGCAGACCCTTTTTGTTTGATATCACTCTCATACACTCATACACTGACCTGATAGGAAACTGTCTTCTACCTTCTCTGGTAAGTCCAGATTTTAAAAATCTCTAGTGCAGGGGTTTCCACAACCTTTCACAAAAGGCCGTTCCTCAGTTTTAAAATGCCTCTCTTGATCACTTTGCTTCAGCTTCCTTAGAGCAAGACTCTTTGTGCTTTGGTTTATGGATGCTAGAGGCTGTGTTCTCCCTCCAACACCTATTAGTCATTTGGGCAAGTGGGTGTGTATGTGTAGATTCATAGATACACCCATTCATGAGGAAAGCCTGCAAAGAGGAGCTCAGAGCTTACAACACGGCCCCAGAGCTTTTAAGAATATGTAGTCACACTTGGAAACTGGAGTCACTGAAAGCCATAAAAACTCTCCAAGCCATGAGACCTAATCCAGTGGTCCTAGCATTCCAGTACCCCACTTCTGTAGCCTGCAAAAGCCCATATTCCTCCAGCTTTCCAACTGCCTAGTCTTTTTATGCACGCGTGGAATTCAGACTGTGTTCTATGGGGTTTAAATGCCATCCTAGCTGAACTGGTCTGTGCAGCTCTGTGTGCAATATACAGGTAAAAGGGAAAGGAAAAACCACTGATGGAAGAAATGGTTGGAGCTGATGTACACATATTGCCCCTTGGGGATGATGAAGGATTGTGCAATACAGACACAGGATCCTGCTAGCATAAAACCACCAGACTCCTATGTGGGAGCTCCACCACAGTACTGGTAGAAGCTATAGGGTAAAGACAGAGAGTATATTTCATTGACGTCACCAGCCAGCATTACTTAGAACAGGGTTAAGCACAATTGCAAAAAGAACTGCCTCCAAGCTATTCTATTTATATTCCTACCAGAGCTACCATTGGTACAGTCATCCTGCTGCTGAAATCCTGACCCTCTCATTGCCAGTGTAGCCACATACCAGAGAAGATCATTTTGGATCGTTTCAGAATTTGGCATGTCTTAATACCAGAAAAAGCAGCATTGGCAGGGGGTGGAGTGTGCTATTTGCACAGGACCTGCGTCAAGATTGGCATTCAGTGAATAGCAAGACATATGAAGGCATTTTATCCCAATATAGAGAATAACGCATCTTCCTCTGCGTTGCTGGTGGTAACTTTGGCAGTCCAAGGAACAATGGTAATTGCTTGTTACTGTGGAAACAAGACCTCCAGAAATAACACTAATGAGCCAGCAGGGTCGTGGGAGAAACACAAGCATACTGTCTCCTGCAAACACACATGATTTGGCTGCACACTAGAGATGGGGCTCTGGAGAGAGGAGCAATTTATTTGAATGCAACAGGCACCCAGCACACCCTCCATTCATCCCCTATGCTAGTCTGAGCCTGCAAACAATTTAAGTGACTTGAAAAAGAGTTCAGATAACTTTGGATATCACTGCTTTTCCCCTTCCTCCCTGCATTAAATTTTGGGGAAGTTGGCTGGCAGATACTCCCCGTGGAAGGAGCCATTTTGTAATCAGATACTACATCTTGATAGGAGGGTATCTCCAAACATCTCTCAGTGAAAAACACGTTCTCATGAATTCCCTACCCAGTTCTGCAGATGCAAGGGGTACTGGTAATCTGAGAAATGGGTCTATAATGGCAAGGCCCTTTTCCTAATAACAGTCTGTGATCCAGGGCTCCACTCAAAACAAGATAAAAGGAGAGGCATGTACAGGAGAAGAGGGGAAAGGGGGTAGGAGAAACTGAGAGCCTACTGAAGGCTCAGCACATCTTTTTCCCCTTTCACGCTGTGTTGCTTTTGACACAGAGAGAAGATGGTGTACAGGAAGCGAGATGGTGGATGGCAACCTGTGAACACAACTATTTTTTGTCCTCCATATTCTTCTGCCTTGTAAAATCCCCAAAACTCTGTTTCCTGCCCCCAGGCCCTACTGGGACAGCAGTGTGGTGGGTGGCTACATATTTATAGTCAGCTCAGCCGTATGTGCTAGGTGCCAAGAAGTGGACCTAGCACTCACACTGCCCTGAAGGATTCTCCTCTCTGCCTGCCAATGGCTCTGAGGCTGTTAAACCTGATTTTCCTAGTTAAGGATGAGGTATGTCAGATTAGCAGGTGGCTACAAAGGAGCAAAGGTAGGCACAGACGCCAGAGCTGGCCCAGGCCAGACAACACTTTCAAACACACCCTGCCTTGACATGGAGTGTTCTTGATTATCCCTACCCTCCAGGGGAAAGAAAAGAAGATTAAATATCAGTCACAGGGAGAAGAAAGGAGTGAGTGTACTCAGATGACAGAGCCTTGTTTGCTGGTAGCTCCTGTGCCAGGCCAGGAGCTTCTCAAAAAGCAAACAAATAGGTAGGGTCACCACTTTGTATGTTATTGGATGCCCTTGAATTGTTTTTATTCACTGTTTATTTATTAGCTATACCAAGAAGCTTCAGATAAAATCAAGACATTACTGCACAGATTAAGAACATCCCTCACACCAGCACTTGCCACACTGTATGCCCAGACAACAAGCAAAATGAGAAGACAGAGTGTCTTGTCTACAGACTAGAACCTCAGGCAGAAAGACATGCAATAACTCAACCATGGTTATCTCTGGAGTTAGTAGCAGAGCCAGTAGTTCACTAATGGCAAGTTCAGTCTGCACAGCCTTTCTCCAGGGTTTTAATCATAAACTCCTCCATTTTCTTACAACCTAAAACCCAGAAGGAGAACATGGGCAAGCAGGTTTTGACATATAAATTTGACATATAAGTGGAAAATAAAAATCAGAAAATAAATTATCGAGATGGTGACATGTCCTTCAAATAATATTGCATTGATACAATATTGTGGGTAAGGGTTCTCTAAGGCTTTAATAATTTCCTTTTCAGAAATCCTAATCACATTTGCGTGAGGGGTTTCTTTTCAAAATACAAAACTCCACAACCAAACCACACCAACCAACCAACCAACCAACCAAACTGCAAAACCCAAAAACTCCCAGCTGTTTAAAGACATCAAGTTGCTCTCAAACATGTACATAAAAGAAAACAAAATAGAACTGTGTGTATATTGAGACCAGTAAATGAACTGTATGCTCCCCAATGCTGAGCTGCTGGGGCCCCAGTTCAAGATTCCTGCTTTTCCCCAAAACCAGCGGATGACACTGCAGGTGTTGGAGGACAGCATGGTCCAGGAGTTCCTGGAGAGCTAAACTGGCTTGGAGCTGCAGATAGAGAGGGATGAAGCCAGTTGAATAAGGGAGGAGATTGCCGTAAACACTGCTCCTTTCAAAGAAAGAAAACAGTTTAAATCCATATGGCCTCTATCTGATCTGGTTATGTGAGCAGCTGTCCACTGTGTAAGAACCTCATAGATGTTAAACAAAGAAAGAAGAAATGAAACCCAATTTGGGTAACAATTTCTGAGGTTAAGGCCACATATTTGCCTAGAGCATCCCACTTCTCCAAACTCAGAAGGTTACCATGGTGACAAATTTCAGCTGTAGGTAAGAAGATGTTTCTGTACGAAAGCCATTTCGTAGAAACATAAAACCCAAAGATTAAGCCCCATTGCACAGTTTATAATCTTTGCTGCCACATATTCATAACTAGACGAGCTTTCTTGTCTCAAGAACGGTTAACCACAATGCAAATAAGCTGCCTTTGTTTTAATTCATGTGTTCTGCTAATGGAGCTCATCTCTGTACAGTAAAATAATGCTCTCAAATTCACAAAAAAATAGAGGTATTCATTTGCTTTCAAATTGTGTCTAAGGGAGTTATTAATACTTTTGATTCTCAGAAGACAGATCTATTCCATTGCCTGACTGTGAATTAGAAGAAAATTGCCTTAAATCATGCTTGGATCCAATTCATAGCACCTTAAGCACAGCAAGTCCCCAGTGCAGCCTGCATCACGGAAGCACAGCGGGGAGCCAAGCACAGCTCGTATTATAGATTTTCTCTCAGTAACTTAGGGGACAGTTACAGCCCAATGCTCGTGTGCTCAACCAGACTTAAATCATGGATCAGCTTGTGAAAGCCACCACAGTAAACTCCCTCTGTTCTCATTCTGGAATCCCCAGGTAACTGGCATGTACTAAGGTGTCATTTCCTCAGTTGTTCCTATCTAAGCTCTGTTCCTGCTGGTTTAGTTTCTCTGAGATTTAGGAACAGGCAATAGGCACAGGGACTTGCACAGCCCTGGACCACCATCACCTGGGAGCCAAGGGCAGAGTGCCAGCTGCTAGAAGCTCTTCTAAGATTACTGACCTTAAAACCACTGACTTTTTGTAGCATTCAATGATACCTTTCTCTGCAAACTCTTCCTTGCCCACCAAGTCTCACAGAGACACCAACATGCCTGTGGTTGTAAAATGGTCCCCCACAGCCACAGGCACAGCTAAGTGACAATCTGGGTTTAGTAGGGTCATATGAGCAGCAAGACAGCACTCATGCTGTGGAATAAAACCCTGCTTTAAGCAATGTATGTCTTTCACAGAAATTGGGAAAAAATGGTATGGGGTCACTCCTCATTAGTGAGCACAGGCCTATGATATGACTGGCAATGCATTTCCACCTACTTTGTCTCCAGTGCAGGAATGAAGGCTCAATCTTTCCTTCTCCCCATAAGCCTGTGCAGCCAGGTACTGGCTTGACCATCCCCTGTTAGCACACACAGGCCCATCACAAGCATTGCAGAGCATGGCAGGTATTCTCCTTTTGCCTCAAATCCTTTTAAAATATCTACAATCTGAAATCTCCACATTCTCCTTTATATAGTCTTCAAATTGCTTGTCAGTCGTCACTGAAATGTAGTGATTACAATCCATTTAGTGTGTAAGGATTTACAGTGAACTATGCCTCAGTAAATTGTGCCAGGTTAATTGTGCACTGAGCTCCACACATACATAACCAAAGTTCAGCCCTTGCCCAGCAAGAGGAGTGCTCTCTCGGTAATTTATTATGTCATCTAGCCATGGGAGCAGAAGAGGGAGCAATCACTAGCCAGTAAAGCCAGCAGCAGTTTTGAGTTTTTATCCCACAGCAGAAAATGTGCCTTTGTGGTTTGGTATAGGGTGAAGATACTTGCAGCTCATCTTTCTTTTACACGTTGTCATATGACTGTCATATGACTGTTTGCACTGGAGAGTCCAAGTTAAGAAAAGGTGCAGTCTGGTTCAGATGTCAGAGTTCAGATGGGCACAGGACGATGTAACCAGTCATTTCATCCACTTCAGCAGGACCAGCTTTTTAAACCTGCTGTTCCCTGCATCCTCAGGCAGGACCAGCACTGGCTGTGCTCAGCTCAGCCACCAGTCATCCCATGGTCCTTCCAGGCCCAAGTCCAGAAGTCTCTGTTCTCCACAAATATCTGCCCCACTTCCAGAATTGGTAAATATTATCCTGGCAGTCCAAGATAGCAATTCTCTATGGGAAAATCACATGGGAGAAGGAGGGACATTCTCTTGGGAATTCAATTTTTTTCTGGAGCTGGCAGTTGTCTTCTTTCCGGATGAAGTAAGAAGTCAAGGTTCTTCCTGCTAATAGTCATTAAGTAACTTTTCCCTTTTTTCCCTAGTACCATTTCAGTATTTTGATCAAGCTCCAGCTTGGTTTAATTACATACTTTATATCTGAATTCCTGCCCAAGCTTCATTTAGAGGAATTATTCATTTCCTATCTTCAACGTTATTATTATTATTGTGCTTATTTGCACGATGTGCTTAGCATTCATTGTGCACATCTTCAGTGCTCTGATGGCCTCATCAGAGTGGTGTCGGTGGCATGGAACAGAAGAACACTCCTCATCTGCAACCCTGAAAAATCCGCCCTCCTCCCCATCACATTTTGCACTGCTGCAGATTAGGGAACGCTCACAGTCACATCTGAGGTATTGCAAAAATATTACCAATTCCTCCTCAGAACATACCTGAATGCTGAATAGTAACGTTATTTAGAACCAAAATCTTTATCTGACTGCAAATAACAATTCAGAGGGAAAAAATGTTCATTTCAGACTGTTAATTTTTCCAGGACACACCTTCCCAACAGTGAAGACAATGAAGTTAGTGGAAATGGCAAAAATACATGCCCTAGGAACACTTTTCCTCTTTCCTTGCGAGCATAAAAGATTTGACCAGTCTTCATCTCACATGACAAATTTCTGTAAACCTCATGCAGTATGTGGTTTTCTGTCACATGGTAATGGATGTGCACAGAGAACTTCAATTTCTGAAATTTAGTCATATTGAAAGCACTGTATTTCTTGCCCCAGTGATTTATTTTCTACCCAGCTGTTTTCACCAGCTTTTAGACTTCGCTCCTTCATATCTCTCCTGTAGCTTCCCAAGTTTTATTTTATTTTATTATTTATTTTATGGGAGAGTCAGAGAAAAGCACTTTTTCCTTCTTCCCATCTCAGCCAGGGACCTGGTTTGAGAACCCCTGGAGACTGGCAGAAAGACCAACACAACAGCCATTTTCTGGTTCACTGTCAGAAGGGCAGGAACAGGACAGCCAGAACGGCGGAGGGCATAACCCCACACAGGCACATACACAGCTGTGTTCATTCCCCACACATGAAGTCAGGCAAGCATTAGTTAAAATTATAATGAATATAAAATGGGAAACCTTTAGATCTACATTATATATTTTTGTTGGGCAATAATAGCCCCAGGATGAGAGAGACTTGCGTAAATGTCAGAAACAGAGCAAACACCCAGTCTGCCTATCTTAATATATCAACTGCATTACAGCTCTTGGGGTTTGTTTGCTTTCTGATGTGGACTAGGATCTGATTCCAAACATTGGGCATCAAAATCAAAGCAACAGCAGCAGCCGGACAGGAAGCCCTGTATGAGACAGCTCCATCTGTATTTAATCATGGATAGATGCAGAGCGGTGATGGAGCAGAAGATGACATATCGCTATCCGATTGACATAGCACTTCCTAATGCTGAAATAAAACCCTAAACAGTTTCAGTAGCTCAGCCTCAATCTGGAGGGCAAACAAATTTCAGTGAGAGGACACCTGATCCTCCGCTTGTCTTACGCACTCCTTCCTGCACTACACATTACTGCAATCTCTCTTGAGAAAGCAGAAAGCCCCTCAGAGGCAGGAAGTTTCTGTCTGTAACAGCAAGCCATGTTACCAGCACCTTTCTGGCCTTGCCTTGGGTCAGACACATGTTTATTCTACAGAGAAATGGAAGTGATTTAAGACATTAGCATTCCTCAGATGCACGACACCCCCAATCTCCTCACTCCTATCAGTAGGATCCTCACTCCCACTGCCAGGAGGACAGAAGGTGCAAGCTTTCCTCACCCACTGTTCTTCAAAGCATGCTGCACGTTATCTGAGTTTAAGATGCTGGTGAAGATGACCTGACAATGTACCATAGTATCCTTCCCACCAGGCTAGCTCAGCTGGGGAGGCAGAAACTGAGCACTTGGGGACAGAACTTTTTAAACTACCTTATCTAGACACAAAAAAGCAAGCTTATTTACATCCTTAGACATCCTGCACATTCTTTAAACTCACTGAAGATTTATCTTCTACTCAAAACATGTGAACATGTATATGCCTCACCCTGGCATTCAAATTCAGGTTCCCCACAGCACACTGGTGTGAATCTTCCCAGTTACACAATCCTGAGTGGTCCCATTCAGCACAACTCTTGTGATACCTGATGAGCATTAGTGAGTATTACCAAGGGAGTAATCAGGTAACTACCCTAGAATCTGAGATTTAATACAATGTGGCAAACTTGCAAGCAAACAGTTAATGTTCCAACACCACACAGAAAATAAATATAATCCAAAATATATTGCCTTAGGTTGTCGATAGTGGTTTAATCTTGTAATTTTAAGAGAGGCTTGGCACATGATTTCTGTATATTTGTGTTGGCAGCATTGTTTCCAATAAGCAAACATTCTGCCATACTAAATATATACATGTTGGGGGACCAGCTTGTTACAGGTATGATATGCAACATTTCTGTAGTAGTCACAAGCTCATGCTGGCCTATAATACACCATGTAGACATACAGTGTGATTCTCTCAGGAAAGAGGTCTTTGCTTCACTCTCTTTGCTTGCTACTGCATAGCCTACCTCAGACCTCAGTAGAGTCTGAGAACTAACTTGTCTGTAGGTTGCTCTAAACATGCTTAGTATTAAAGGGTCAATCTTGCCTCAAGCCATTTGTACTTCTGGGTCATCCCCTTTCCTGTATCACATGACTTCAGGGTTGTAGGAAGCTGAGTCAGTAGCATTTTGAAACAAAAATTACACTTTGATTTCTAGTAGATTCTTTTCTCTGTCAGTAGGTTGTTATGATTGAAGAATCTACCACTTTTCTTATCTGTCAGTGCTGCTACCTTTAGTTTGCTCATTATGGCTCTAGCTGTATTGGGCATCCTAGGTACAAGCAGAGACCACTTCTCTCCACTGAAGGCAGTTTCTTCCCATTTGTGTAGCCTTGTCTTTGCCATCATGTGTGTTCTCCGTGAGGAAACTAGGGACATTTTGCATAATCTGACACAACACTGCGATGTCAGCAAGATTTCACAGCCCAGACAGTGCTCTCCTGTAGAAATTCCAACTTGGCCCGGTGATCTTTAGGCTACATACCCTTTTGTTGTTTTTAGCTCTCTGCTAAGGCAGGTTGGTTTAAACTAAGACTCCAAGCGGGAATGTAAAAAGGAGTACTAGTAAGTAGCATAGTCATCATCAAAACTTCCAATAAAACAAATAATCTGTATGACTGAAACAAAGACCTCACAAAGAAGAACAAATTTTACTCTAGACAGAAAAACGGAAAAAGGAAGAAGATACAACAAAAAAGACTGTGCAGTACTTAAGATTTAAAAAGTGATCAACCAGTATCCCAACTGTTACTGATTTTAGGAGCTCTCTAAACACAGACACAGGGGCTAATTTAGAAAGGAGACATTGTTTATTCTGTGCAGGGTGCAAGGTAGAGGTTTCCACAAATCAAGCACACCAAGCAATAAAATGTTACATCTTTTATACCGTAAAATTTACATGAACCCACCTATCTAATACATATTCTCTGCCTACTTAATGCATATTTATTTCAGTGATATAACCTTACGCAATACTTGGACCATGAAGTTGTTTTCTTCATTAAGCAAGTAGATGGTATCTGACGACACCAGTTATGTTTACAAAAGATAAGAAAATTCAGCCTGGGGGCAGATAATTCAACTTGAAGACATCACAACCATAACCTCAGAAAGAGAAAAAAACTCCTTCTTTATGGGAATCTGAAACTCAGCTTCTGGAGGCATTCAAAAGTGATGGAAGAATTTCTCCTAATTTCTGGAGTGAGAGCCCAGATCAAAAGTCAGTAAAAGGCATGTTCTGAACACTGAAGAGAAAATCACACTGTGTTCTTTAGATGGAACCACTCAGAAAAAAAAGGAATGGAAGGATAAACAGATGTTTAAAAAGTAAAAATGGGATATTTGTGCAATATATGTGGTGGCTAAAATGCTTAAGGAGACAGAACACAGAGGGAGGGACAGAGTTTGGTGGTCAGCAAAGGAGGTGAGCTGGCGCATCTAAAAAAGGCAAGACAATTACAAGACGCAGAGCTGAAATACAGTTGCTTTTCACAAAGAGAATAGCTAGTGCATAAGAGGAGCTGCTAAAATGCTGCTGCAGAGAGGTCACCATCAGTTTGTTTGTTGCAAACACTGCATGCCCTTCTCAGTACAAAAGCAACAAAGAGATTGAAAGTCGATAGTGTAACCAGATGATAAAGGAAAAACAAGTCTCGTTGGTAAATTCTGCAGATGCCCACAAAGATCAGCTGAGGAGCCGGATGGGAGCTTCAGTTAAGTGCCATACTAAATTAAAAGGAAATAAGGGGGTAACACTTAGGATAGGCTGTTTGAATGCAGCACCAAGCAGAAAAGGAACAAAAAGCTACCAGGATTCCCTCTAGAGCTCCATAGAAAACTCATCTATTTTATTAAACCATAAGATTTCATGAAACCAATGCAGCCTTGACTCTATGTGCCGCATAACACACATGAACTCCTTTTTTACTCTCCTTGCTCTCTTTCAAACAAACCAATCAAAGAAAAAGTCTTTAATTTCTAAAGAACCCTTAATCAATACCACCATTACCCTGTACCTAGAGCATGGTGATGCAGAAGCCACAAGGCCACTGGGACCTGCTGAGTAAGAAGAACATGCACACAGGGGCAACAGCACAGAGCCAGCTATCTGTGTAAGGATCACAGAAAAACACAGGATGCTACTCTGCAGCAGACCTCAGGACAGCAGGATACTCAGGGCTACAGCATGTGCATTCAGAGAATGAGGGTGGGAGACATCTGTGGACTGCCACTTTTGCCTGTCCAAATGCAAATGTTGGCCATGGCCTCAGTAGTATTACTCTAATGCCCACCCCAGTCTTTGAAAACTCCACCTCTTCTCCAAATGCAAGTGGCCCACTTCTCATTTCCCCAGCAAGCTTCAGCTTCCAGAAGGCTTTGTTTTTCTGGTGTCTTTAAAATCATACACCATCTCTCCTCCACTGCTGCTTCTCCCAGTCCAAAATAAATGTGTGTAGCAGCAGGATTTCATTTGGGAAAGAAGAGAAAAGCAATTTCAAACAAAACACATCTTTAAAACAGTTCTCAGATCTGACTGTCAGGCCTCTGGCAACCAGGACAGTTGTCTAGAGTTCTGTTATTAGGCCATAAATTGCCTAGCCAAGAGCACCACAAGCAGAAAGAGTCAAAGAAAATACTAATAAAAAACCAAATGTGAAAATAAAACCAGTTGTCTTCCTCCAACACTAAAATGCCAGAGTAGCAAAGTTACAGAATGGCATTACAGTGGGATTTTCTAAGGGGATTGATGTGAAATTGTGTTACAAATCCAAATATTTCTGAATCATCAGTTCTCTCCCAGTCCAGACCAGTATTTTATAAAACATAACTTCTGAGTAGTATTAGAAATATGAGAACAGTTCTCAAAAAAACTGGCATCCTCATTGGAAATTTACTACCTTATATTGTAAAGATAAGAGAAAAAACCAGACGAGATACAAATTAAAACTTGCATTTTCTTATCACTAATTTTGGTATTTTAAAAGGATTTTAACAAGCATTTGTGGATACAATTTAGACAGGCTTAATTGTCTTTACATACCAAATGCAGTTGCCAAGACAGGGACTATAATCACACCAGCTGTCCAGGAGGGAGTATATTTAGAAACAAGTTCATTTTCATCTGGCAGCAGAGCTTAGATCTGTTGAGAAATGTTATCTTCCATTCAAATTAATATCTAACCATGTTTATTATCATGACAGATCAAAACATAACTATTTTTTAAAACTCAGAAACAATCAGAAGGTTTCTACAGAAATATTCTATCTCAATTTTAAAATTACGCTTTAATATTTCAGTGGGTTTCATGCACACCAGCTTAAAGACAACTGTCATTTTAACCTAAAATCTTAAATTTTAAAACATATTTTAAAACACTGATAAATCGGAGAGGAAGGGAAAAAAAAACAAATAAACACCAAAACCAGACTGACCTTTTTTGTTAAGCTTCAGAAAAATACAGAACTATTGGAATCCATGCTTTTCCATGAATTCATTCAGGTATGGAAACCGGTATCTTCCAGTGACCAACTCTGTGGCCAAAGAAAGAGAAAAAAGAAAAACAAACCACCACTAAAATCTCCACACAGAATTATTGTTTATTGTTTTGAATCAACATTTTGGACGGCTCACTAGAAACTAAGCTAAGACTCTATTTTATAAAAACCCCAAAGCAACCACTGTAAAAGAAAAAGGGGATTCAACTTCTGTGAGCAGGGAAAGAAAGGTTTTGTAGTCTCTACTCCCATCATGGCTTCCAGTCATACACAGAGACCTTCTAAGAGTTCAGGATGCAGAAAATACCACCGGACAGATCTGCTGGTTTCATTCTTTTGATCTGTTTCTCAGTGTTAGTTTTCAGTTTGAATGACAGTAACCCGAAACAACCTCAAAGTTCGTGGAATCAGGTTGAGGAAATTATTAAAAATATAAAAGACTGAAAGTAGCCTTGTTTGAGATAAATGCAGAGAGGTGTTTAAGGAGTTTATTTACGTAAAAATGGAGAGGCGTTTATTTAAATAAAAATTGAGAGGCTTTACGGGGGAAAAAACAAACTATGTAGTTTGTTAACTCCGGGGCTTGGAGGGAGGGGTCTTGGTTTTGCTTTTAAGAGTCTGACCATATCTGCCATGAATTCTGAAGGCTGTCAATACCAAACAAGACCAAGAGATGGCAGCATTGGTAAAGCATCTCACCGCTCAGCCTCTCCCTTCTCGGTATGGGACAGGCTTGATCATTGTTTCACTGGTGCTAAAACCCCGACCTCCAAAATGTTCTGATTAAGCATTCACCGAACTGCTGTCGACTTGCAGATCCTGTTTATGTGTGGTACAAATGTGGACCGGTAAAAAAAAAAAAAAAAAGAAGTATTAGAAAAGATGGAGTAACTACTCTTCTTACTGAAACACAGGCCAGCTCTCAAAGCCTAGGACTGCCAGGCACACTACTGTTACATTTACAGTAAAGATCAGCAATTGCCTTACATTAGGCCTCCAATGTTCCAATCAGAATTTTATCTAGTTGCAGAGTTGCTGCAAAAGCATAAATTAAAAGGCAGTCCCAGCAAGAGAAAATTACAGGATAGATTAGAGCACATAAAATCACACTGAAATCACTGAAAACGAGAGGAAAAGGATTGCAAAGACAATATAGAAAAATTATTCTACACAAGAGTCCATCCTCATACATATGACTTTTAGCAACATGAAGCTATATAGTAAAAAATGTATTTTTTAAATCATATTTTACAGAAAAATAAATATCTTTAGTCATCTCCTCAGTGTGTCCAGCATTTTTTAAAATCTAGCCATAGGAGTCCTAATTAGATCCAGAAAAATGATTGCACAATGCAAGCTAGTCTTTTTGATTTCAGTAGGACTGCAGCCCACCTTTAAATGTAAACCTGTGGTTTGGCTGCACCATGGAAGATGATCTGAGGTTCAGTCTGAAAGACATATGACAGGCAAGCCCTTTAAATTCAGAAGGTAGACTAGAAGAAAATTAAGCACATTTTCACAACTTTCACCCCACTACATAAACACAGGTGTGTTTTTGAGGTGATTGAGTTCACCATGAAATCCACT
This sequence comes from Sclerurus mexicanus, assembly GCA_013396755.1. Classification (NCBI taxonomy): domain Eukaryota; kingdom Metazoa; phylum Chordata; class Aves; order Passeriformes; family Furnariidae; genus Sclerurus; species Sclerurus mexicanus. The sequence goes on along the minus strand of VWZF01004532.1, from coordinate 41,899 downwards.
ACCAAACATTACAAAGACCATTTTGCAGTATTCATCACCAGTGTAAGAAATTTAGATAAAGAAATAGTTTTGAGGGACTTAGAGTCATCCAGCTAGTGCTCTGGCCACACAAACTAGGTATATTGTCTTTGACCCCATCATTTAAGTGCAACACAGGCACCCAGCCAGAGAGGCTGGGAAGTCCCTTGGGACATGCCATTTGTGCCCATGATCCACAGACAGGCACTAGGAAGGGAAACCAGTGGCATGTACCCCCATGGGGCTAGAGGGAGACATCAGAGGACGAGCAGCCCACTCTGTGGAGCAGAAAGGGATGCTCTTCTTCTGCATCTCAACCTCTCAGGTTGAGACTTCAAGAGACAGCTCGGTCAGTCTAAGGGCTTCCTGCTTTCTAAGGGGAAGTCCAGTCCCACACACCCACCCTCCACACCTACCAATACTCTTCATACCCTACAGCACCACCTGACCTGTTAGTCAACAGTGCAACTAGTTCAGGAACAGGAAACCAAGGAGCACAGCAACAATGGTTTTCTGCTATTTCAGCTATTCCAAAAGGACAGAAGCACACACGGGAGCAGGGGAAGGGCAAACAGGACTGACCCTCTCGATAGCCACAAGTTATTTGATCAGCTCCAGCTACCATGTCAACATGACCCATGATTAATATCTGAGGATTTTAAGCAGGGCGCTTTCAAGTAACATCAATCACAGCTCTATCCTAGTGTTGTCCACAAAAATCGGATTTGTCATGCAGTGTGCAACAAACCAATAACTACATGCTCAAGAGAGACATGGATTATTTATTTCAGAATTGTGCAAGCCTGGGAGCCTGGTGGTATTCCACAAATGAAGCACACCAACATTTGACGAACAAAGGAATGAGTGTTCCTTGGCTACATGTTACCTAGTTCTCTTATTAATTAGCATTTTATCTTCTATTGGTTAATAATTTTCTTCCTTCTCATGCTAATTAGTCCACATGCTCAGTCTTTGTCTTCCGAGTCAGTGCAAAGAAAGCTAAAAGCAGAGGGTTCACAGTCCACAGAAGAAACATGTCATCAGCAGACAAAGTGAACAAAAAATTCTACAGTTACACTGTTTCGTATGTGTCACTGTCATTCTGAAACAGATTCCTAATCTTCAATTAGAAAATTATGTTTATTGTTTTACAAAATAACTTGCTCAAAAAAACCCAAGGATGCCTGCATACATGTGGGGCTAAGAGATGTCTTCCCAAAGTTTGCAAAATTTACTAACCCTGCCCCTATGAAATTGCTGTGTTTGGAATTACAAGCTAATTAGAGGGAAAAATTTTTAAATATCATGTGAGTTATCTCTAGCAAAAAGATTGTTGGGTTCATGCAGTGTTTCTTGAAATAATGAAATCCTAATCATTCACGATGTGTGACGATTTCTCCATGTAAGACACAAACATCGTCAATAACAAAACAACCATTCTTGGGTTCATTTCTGACTACTTTGACATCCTAATTCCAAGGCACTCTGCACATTTTATAATGGTACTCTCAACACCTGAGAGTATTTCTAGTTGTAATTATAAAGAAATATTCCAAGACTGTGTGCTATACAGATCTGATTTTTCCTGATGAAAGGCATTAAAGCTGTTTTAACATAAAAACTTGATAACCCGTAACACACGCCACGTTGGATTGACTGCAGAAGAACAAAGGAACTGTTGACTGTCTCTTCTTCTGTATTTCTGTTCTCCTGGAAGTACGCTGTGAGTCTTCTAAATGATGAAAAGACTTTTGGCAGTGTGGTCACATAGCCAAAATGCCAAAGGGCATTTTCTTTAAGAGAGACTATTTTAATTGGCTGAACTATTTTGCAGAAAAGCCCAAATGTTTGTGAACCTTGGTCAGATGATAAAAAAACTTTTTTTTTAAGAGAGACAGAACAAATTTCTCTACAGGTTTTTTAATAAAACAGTTTGAATAATCAGTAGTTGCTCTAAAAATACCTGGGTTTATTCACATAGCAATAAAAAGATAGTAACTTTTACATAAATATTCTTTCACAGAGAACCTATGGAGGTGCACTCTACCATAATGCTAACAAAACCCCCGATTTTCTCCTTCTACAGCGTAAAAATATAAGTTGTACAGAGTGTTACTGCTGAATAAAAAAAATTTAAAATATTTTCTAGTTTTCACTTCCTGAAGAATAAAATCTTAACTAAAAGAAAAAAAGTCTTCCCTCTACTCCTGGAAAAGAATGACTTTTTTATTTGTTACTTAAAAAGTGATTAATATGTCCCCTACAGTCGGTATCCTATTAATATTTTAATAATGCTTTAAAATAATGAGGTAATCCCACTTCAGCACTTTCACTGTTTAAACATTAGAAAATGCCAGGCCTTTGCTCACATGTATATGTGACCCTACCCTTTAAAGAGTGGCATTATTAATGCTATTCAATTTTCAAATATTTTTTAGTCGCATGGTCATTATACAAAATACAATGTGTTGTTTATAATATTTTTTAAAAATCACTACATACTAGCTAAAAACTAATTTCTTTAAATTATATTCTTTTTACTTTCTTCACTCTATTTTTTACTAAGATAATTTCTTTGTCTATGAGAATACATTTTGCCGCTATGAAAATAAGAATCTGTTTCATAGTAGTTGAAATGTACTTATGTGGTGAGATTTTTTTTTTTTTTAGTGAAGTGTCCATTGGTCTCACAGAAAAGCAGATATAGGTATACTGGAAGCTGGAAGTTGAACATGGCTTAAATATGAAACAGTGCAAAATATTATTTATCAGCTAAATTATTGATAGAAAGTGTTTCTAGATGCATTCACTGAAATTTTTGATTCAAGAGTGAATATTATTTTGAAACTTTAAGCAAAAACTACCGAGCTTGATTGAAAAAAGGGCATTTCTAGAGTATCCTGAAGCAGGAGGTTAGAGGTATGTTGCTTTCACATCTAACCTTAAAACGTATTATGATAAACATAATTCTCAAGATCACATATTTTATTTTTTTAATTTAGTAATTTCATCTGCACTTAAGATAGAGAGTTGCATATTTTCCCTTTAATTTGTTGTTCCACTGCTATGCTTTAGCAGCACTGTCTTGTAAACAGTGAAATACACAACATCATTAGGCAATCTCGTTCAAAAGCTTATGCCTGCCTCAGAACACCCCAGTTCCACACAAACAGGAGAAAATATACTCAAAATTATCAAAATCCTGCACAGTATCCTTTCTTCATTTGTAATACAGGAAAAGAAGGCATGAATTGTGAAGCTAACATAAATGCAGATGTAGGTGGTCAAAATTCTCAGGAGCACACAGGTCCTCACCTTTTCATGCAGATGAACAAGGTTTCAGCCTCCCAAGTTGTCAGGCAATTGTTTCTGCAATTATTCAAATTAGTAATGTTTAAACTCAAGTATTTTCAAAAGGGCACAATTCATCTCAAGTGACTTGGGCCAACCAAAACTACATTAGTAGGAGAGGACAGAGTCTCAAAAACACACCTGTTGTGATGCTTCCAAAAACGGTGGTGAGAACATGGGAAATACTTAGTCTCAGCAATTTGTGCTATAAATAACAACCAGCTATTCCCCAAGCAAATTTGCTTCCTTTGACTTGTTAGACTAGCTATATTACAGCTACTGGCCATGAGAGGAGAACTTTGCATTGTTAACTAAACCTTTTCTAAAATACAAGGACATATTGTCCAGTCCAATATGTTGTTATGCTACATCTTGCTGGGTTTTTTTCTATTCCCACTTTTCTACTGCCTCTTAGCTGTTAGTGCAGTCAATGATTGTTAGTCCAGTCCTGGTCACAGATCTCTCAAGAACTCACTACTTTCTCCAACTAAGTCTTTACATTTTCACAATATCAAAGCCAGGATGCAAAATTCTTTTATCACATCACTCCCTCCAAGAGAGACAATATCGTCTTCAAAATGATAGAATATTTTCAAACTTTTCAGTAGAGTTTTTTTATTTTTTAGCTTTAGGGAGGGAACCCATGCTCATACCAACCTTAAACCCTCATACCCAACCTTAAATTCATACACAAAATATTGGTTGCCTACTGGTTGCTCTAGACAGAACTATGACTGTTCTCCTGTCCGGAGCATTATGTACTTTTATGTTCATGAAGAATATAAAAGTGAATAAAAGCACTGCCATGGAGGGCAGCCTAACAAACAGCCCGCAGTATATGGGTCTCCTAATAATCTTCACAGAAGGCAGCATAAGGGGTCCCTGTACAAAGCAAACTCTTCTGCTCAGAGGAAAGAAAAGCAGTTGCTTGAATTCAAGTAGACAAGTGGTAAAAATAAATACATGATTCATCAGATAAAATCACAAAGAATCACCTCTTTCCAAAGTGCAAGGTTCACTCAGTGGTCTTCTATACCAACTGCATATACAGGTATCTTCTCACATACAGGTGTTGGAGGTATCTGACAAGGAGATGTGACAGAAGCCAAGTGCAGCTTTAGCTGGAAGAGATGTCCCCTTCACAAGCAGCCAGCTCCTAACAACTTCAGCACTGCCTGCAAGAAAACCTTCAGATGGACTCGGGCAACAATAAATAATTAAGAAATACTACTCGTACTCCCTATCTACAAGACACTGCAAAGTTACATGCAATCTTTCAAAGCAAGTAAGATTCATGTAGAACTTGTACTGTATAAGTTTACATTCATTATGTCAGTAATTAAAAAAAATCAAGTTGGAGTCCACCGAAAAAGCAATGTTATCCCACAGTGATTCAAGTCACTGTTTCTTCTTTATTTGATGACACAGTCAGTGTGTCACCTTTATTGGTCACAAGTAACAAAGAAAATTATCAACATTTCTTGTTTCGGTAGTTGATGTCCAGCACAGACAAGATGAACACCAAAACCATGAAACAGAAGATGAGTTGTTCCTGCATTGAGCAGTATAAATCAATCTGGTGGCCAAATAAGAACATCAATAAGTGCCCTTCAGGTGCTCCCTTGACTCTCAGACTGAAGATGTCAGAGCAACGATGTTTCAAGTCTGGCTGCAGACTCTGTTGTATGTCTTCCCACCTCCCCCTGCTCACCATAATGCTTGGAAAGAGACAGGGAGCACAGTCTCTGCTCTTGTGGTTACCAAAGCCATAAATCAGGGCAGGGTCAGTAGAGCAGACAGCAACTGAGACAAAGACGCTCCATCATCTAACAGACAAGCCTTACTGGATAGACAGGATGCAACTATACAAAACAAAGCAATAACCATACTTCTGTTAACAAGACCCCACTAATCCTAGCTATCAGATATCTCAGCAGCCTTTTGGAGCCAAAGATGGTACAATGCAGAGATACACACAAATGCAGTTCCTTTATATTCAGTTTTTATTGGTCCTTCTTTCCTGTCATTCTTACATTTTTTCTCCATTCTTTTGTGTCTTCTAATTCCTTCCCGTACTTCTGCACTTGTTTTTCCTGCCTCTTTCTAAATCCTTACAAAGATACTCCCCTCCCCTTCTTTATCACTTTCCATTCTGCTTACAGGCTTTGAAATTCACACAGGAGCAGCTGTTTTCTCTGGTTCACTTTGCTGGACCAGTTCTGGATTACTTAAACCAGCTATCAAAGACACCAACTACAAACTGCACTGGCTACATTAGAGCTGCATGCGTAACAGTTCTCTGTCTTGATTAACCTAGAATTAGGCTTAGGGATACTGCTGTCTCCCTAGCTGTCATTCCAGAACATCAGTCTTATTTCTGTAACCATGTCTGAAAATATGAAAAAAATTTAATGAAGCATGAAAAGGCAACACATAGCATGTATCAAGAACAGTGTGACCAGCAGGAGCAGGGAAGTGATCCTTCCCCTGTACTCAGCACTGGTGAGGCCACATCTTGAGCATTGTGTCCAGTCGTGGACCCCTCAATTCAGGAATGACATTGAGGTGCTGGAGCAGGTCCAGAGAAGGGCAATGAGGTTGGTGAAGGGACTGGAGAACAAGTCCTATGAGGAGAGGCTGAGGGAGCTGGGGTTGTCCAGCCTGGAGAAGAGGAGGCTCAGGGGAGACCATATTGCTCTGTACAACTACCTGAAAGGAGGCTGTGGCCAGGCAGGGGATGGTCTCTTCTCCCAGGTGACCAGCAGTAGGACAAGAGAGCACAGTCTTACACTGTGCCAGAGGAGGTTTAGGATAGATACTAGGAAGACATTTTTTACAGAGAGAGTAATCAGGAATTGGAATAGGTTGCCCAGGGAGGTGGCTGATTCATTGTCCCTGGAGGTTTTTAAGACAAGACTGGATATGGCACTTAGTGGCATGGTCTAGTACTCACGATGGTTGGATCAAAGGTTGGACTTGATGATCTCAGAGGTCTTTTCCAACATGGTTAATTCTATGATTCTATTTGTCTGACTCATACAAAGTCCTTAAGCTAATTCCCTGAAAAAAAATTGAAATATAAACTCTGTTTTACACAACTCAGCATAAACAACACAAATTCACAAGAGTTTGACTGTGAATATAAAACAACATGCAAGCAAAAAGGTTATAATATTTTCATTAACCTCGAGAAAAGGTAGTGATATGCAATCTGTCAGTTTTAGGATTGGAAAGCACAATGACTTTCCGCAATCTTATTTTGCTTTTAATAGAAAATTTAATAGAAGATTTAGAAATTGTTGTGCTTTTTTCCTGAAAGAGTCAAGCTATGCTGTAGAAAAGTATAGGACCAACATTAATATTCCTATGTAAGCGGCTCTATGAGAGCATGCCAGGAAGCTTTCTTGCACTGCCAGCAACCAGCAAGTGTATTCAGCTCTCAGCAAGCATCCTTTGTCAGAGATCTGCAGGCTTCATCACTTGCCAAAAAAAAAATTCAAACTCAATTTTTTCAATTCCTTACCTCCTGTTCATTTACCTTCTCATCTTTCCTGCATCTCAACACCCATCCCCTTTCAACTCACAGCTCTCTTGCAGATTACTTTGCACCACGTGATCAATCTATTCTGCATCCAAGCCTCCTGAATGTAACTGAACACTTCCTAAAGAAAGATTATCAGAAGAAATTCAGTAAATTAGACCTATTTTTTTCAATACTCACTCACACATTTTTAATCCACAATTATGCAACAACATTAGGTTCCTGAATAAAATTGTTTAACTTGAAATATAGTGATGAAAAAAAAAAGATTTTGTGGTATTACATCTGCTTCTGTGTATATTTTTCAGCTGATATTTTACTGACTATCTTGAGGATTTTAATGTATTTCAAGACATCTGAGAATGACAGTATTCGTAATCTAAAAAGACATGATGCAGAAAGATCCCATGCTAGCTTCTGGCTATCATCTACACCTAGGTTTCCAGGAATATTATCAGACTTTCATGCAGGGATTCAAACACCTGTTCGACTTTAAATCCTGTGCTAATTTCTGTAATCATGGCAGATGCTAGGGAATTATCAAACCAAGATGAAATAAAGCATACAGATAAAGAACAAAGGCAAATCCACAGATCTGTATGGAATCAATTTTTTACATATTTGCACATGTCAATTCTAAACGTGCAATCTTTTCTATTTAAGTACTGGTTTCAGATCTATTATTTTTAATATACATTTCATCGCTTCTTTCTCAATTATACATTTGTTACACACATATTACCTAAAATTTTGGCAAATACACAGAACCAAACTGGCAGAGGTGCATTTGGCAGCAAGAATCTCCTGTAGATTCTTATGAAACCACTTTGACCTAAGGCTGTAGCCAACTCTCTGTCACCTACCAAAGCTTTAGATCTTGTGGATACCTAATATAGACCAAGACACTTTTGAAGCCTGCAGGCACAGCCCACGTGAATGTTCATTAGATCCTGTCCTGGTTCCTGCCAAGACAGGGTTAATTTTTTTGTAATAGCCAAGAGGGGGCAAGGCTAGAATCTGGAGTTTATTCTATACCACCTCACATTATTGCCAGGGGCAGGGGGAAGGGACTGTCTTAGGAGGACCAGGAGTTCCTTTTGGTTAAGAAAATAGGTCAGAGAGAGTGATCTAGTATTGCCTATCATCAGGAATTTTCTATGTAAATCGATTTTTTCTTACACCATATGTCATGAGTACTGTTGCTGTTACTGTTCGTTTTCTTATCTCGTTGCTGTTTCCAGTAAATTGTTCTCAACTCAACCATGATCTTCGTCTTCTGTGTCTCCAGTTCTCCTTTCCATCCTGACAGAAGAGGGAGGGGGAGGGGAAAACAGGGTAGCAAGAGAGTGGCACGTGGTTTGGGTCTTTGGAGAGTTTCAGTGGGAGTCTCAGTGGAGAATACCATTCCTAAACCATGTCAGCCTTATTTGGCACCCAATGTGAGGCTCAGGGGTTGAGATAACAACAGATCTGCCCAGAGGCAGTTGGAAACAAATTTGATCTAAGCAATTGTTGTATTAGATATAGGGCCACTGGTCACAATCTTGCTTGGTTTGTTCATGTGGGTGTGCTGCCTAACCCTATATATGTTTTCATTTATGCAGTATGTGCCGATCATGGTGCTCTTTTTTAGAGGAGGCATAAGGGTCAAGATTGCTTTGTTGATGTGCTGTGGGATACCAGTTTATGACATGATGACACCAAGGGCAATGAGGGTCATTTGGGATGTGTGCTGCTCTCCTATTCTTACCCCAGGTGCTACCTTTGGGAGTCCATACACGGTCTGTGAGGG